>JAJJMB010004170.1:2437242-2536282 GCA_023531105.1 Papaver atlanticum | reverse complement strand
TTATTTTAAAAATGAATATATCAAAATCATAGATAATCATAAATTTTGCCAAACAAGGCCGTTATGTTGACTTATTTTCATTATAACACATATAATGCCTAAATATTTGGAAAACATTTATACTGGAAAATATAAAATAAATGTGTCTGGCAAAGCACAACACGGCACAGCACGTTTATGTTTCTGGCACAGCCCAGCACAACACGCCTTCTAGCACGGCACGTCAGAATCTCCAGTACAGCACAGCACGACACATAGCACGCTAAGCACATGATTTCATGGGTCGTGCTGTGCTGGGCCGGCATGTTTTACACCTGCTTGCATCTTTGTTAATTTTAGGCTTGCCAAGAAAATTTCGTGCAACCCACGTTGATGTCTAGCCCAAACGTAGAGGAAACGGCCAATAAGACAACTTGAAGCGATCAAGTCTCTTAAATTCCACCAAAATCTTCTCGACTTTTACTTTTAGTTTGAATGGTTCTTAATTAGCCATGTATCACTATGTATGGGTAGCTGGTCATTAATGACTGTAGTAAACAACCAAACAAATTATGATATCGTGTGTGGAAAATAGAGATTATTACCATCCTTTTACTAGAAAAACCTAACACAAATTTTTCCTATATATACTCGTTCATTTAGTATCACTAACATATCATTCATAGCCAAAGTACATCATAGAAGCTCGGTACATTTTGAGAAAAATGGAGCCAAAAAACTTGTTTTACAAAATTTCTTTCTTTGCGGTACTTCTCATTGCATCAAATATATTCGCTGGTAAGTATATTTGTATGCTTTCTATTAATTCAGTAAAATTTATTTTATTCCAAAATAAACATTTTAACTTGAATATATTTGGTTGCATGCAGAATCGGGAAATGTTGGTGTGAACTATGGAAGGAACGGAAACAACCTACCGTCCCCGACTGAAGTCGTTAAGCTCTTAAGATCGAGAAACGTTGACCGTGTTCGTCTTTTCAGTCCAGATACAGATGCCCTAGATGCCCTACGAGGGTCGGGAATCCAAGTTGTACTTGGTGTCCCTAACCCAGATGTCCAGAAGATAGGAAATGATCCAGAATCTGCCAGAAACTGGGTTAATAACAATGTGCTTGCATTCAATGAAGTCCAATTTCGATACATTTCAGTTGGAAATGAGATCGAAATTCCTAGTGCTGCGGAGTCGAATGCCATTCTTCCCGCTATGAAAAATCTCAATGATGCACTTAGAGCTGCTGGGAAAACAATTGCAGTAAGTACAACTATCAAATTTAGTTTGGTTGTAGATTCGTCTCCTCCCTCCAATGGTCGATTTTCCGATGGTTCTGAGAGCATAATGAGATCAATAGTGGAGTTTTTAGTAGCCAACGGGAGTCCTCTCCTCGTAAATATCTATCCTTACTTCGCGTACAATGATAACCAACAAATACCGTTGGATTATGCATTGTTTACGGCAGATAGAGTTGTGGTAACAGATAACGGACTGCAATACAGGAACCTGTTTGATGCTATGACCGATGCAGCATATGCAGCGATCGAGAAGGTTGGTGGGTCTAATGTCGATATTGTCATCGCCGAAAGTGGATGGCCATCCGGTGAAAATGGAAACATTGCAACAATTCCAAATGCTCAAACATATGTTAATAATTTGATTTCACACGTATCAGGAACATCTGGAACCCCTAAGAAGCCTGGGAAGAGCATAGAGACTTATATTTTTGCCCTTTTTAACGAGAATATGAAGGGCGGCCTCCCAACTGAGCGACATTTTGGCTTGTACTTCCCTGATATGACAGAAATCTTCCCTGTTACTTTCCGTTAGGCATTATCAATGGATCATCTATATAAAAATGGAAGTAAATTCCATGTACGCTAATTCAATAAGTTTATATGTGGTTAAATATATAAACGATGTAATAAAGGTAAAGTTACCTCTGATGAGATGGTAAAAACACCAGCTACCATTTCATTTGGTTTCAACTATATGTATTGTGGTCCATTTAGTGTTATTACTTGTTCAATGAAAAAAAAAAGTGCCATCAATGTTCCTTGCTTTCCTTAATAACAAAGGTTACAAAACACTAGTATGAAAGTAGAAGTCTGTTTTTGTTTTAGGGATTTTAATCGGATGTCATAAGGGAGCCCTTCTATAGGATAAGAAATTTAGTCGTTGTCCACCATATAATTTTACTCTAATTTATCCAATCATCGGCCTCCCACCCTGCAAGCTAGCGTTCATATGGACCTAGTATTTATTTTTCTAAAATCTAATTTTAAACAAAGTATTATTTTTTATAGACTAGGCGTTGCTATTAAAAAATGAGTTGGTGCCCAGCTTGTTATTCGGTTACCAACTAAAGCTTTATATGAATAACACATTGAATTTCATCTCTAATTTTTCTTATCTAAAGAAGAAAAAAAATTGAACAAAGTATCTTAATTATTTATTTTAAAATTTCGGATCGGATGTTATCTGATACAAAAAATTCTTAATGAACCGTGATAAAAAAGAACTACCAAGAACTCACCACTCATAGTAACATAAAAAGGAAGAAGTTTTTTGGTCACATGATATTCAGCTGGGACCCGTTATTTCCCAAAAAACGGTAATAGACCGGTCTTATATCCTGATCTAAACTCCGAACGAAATTGTTGATATCGGCGGATTCAATACGGATACGGATAGGTGATATCGATATGGAATGCATCCGTTACCACCTCTTGTTTATCCCTTCAATTGTTGCATTTACATTTGATTAGGATATGCATTAAGAAACGTGTGTAATATTAGGCGATGGCTTACTTCTTAAATAAAAAAATACTCATGACAGTTGGGTTTAATAGATTTTTTGCCCCACTGACCCAAATCCATTGACCACATCCAATTAGGCTTGAGATAGAAGGCAGTCCTATCAATGCCTTTGGACTAAATTAAGTTTTCTTTTATGGCGGCTAAGGTGAATGGTGGCCAACCAGCAAATAAGTACTTTCTCGCAGGCCGCCTATGAAAGCATAGCTTAGTTATTAATCAAGTTTTCTTTGATAGTGTCAAGCCTATTCCTAGCTATATATATCAGAGAGATGCTAGAACATGTACATCATCAACACTAGCAACTAGAAAACAAAGTTTACTCTCAATAGTCAATAACAATTCCATCGATTTGTTGAAAGGGATATCAGAGTTTGATCAAAGGAAACATGTCAGGTATGTAATAATATGTATCATAACTTGTTTCCATTAACGAAGTAGTAAACTTGCTTGCCTTAGACCTTGATCATGTGATCGAATATTGTTTAGCAAAGTTTTTATGCATGGTCTCTTAGTCTCGATTAACAGATATGATTGCTTGCTAGCTAGGATATTCCGAGGAATGAATTTTGATACCATTGAATGATTGATCATTATTCAAAATTATGCAGGATTTGTTGGAGTGAACTATGGAAGGCAAGGAAACAACCTACCGTCTCCGGCTGCAGTCATTAACCTGATAAGATCGAGAAACATAAGTCGTATTCGTCTTTTTAGTCCAGATTCAGATGTTCTAAATGCTCTACGAGGGACAGGAATCGGAGTCGTACTTAATGTCCCCAACCCAGATATCCAGAGGATAGGAACTGATCCAGATTTCGCTGGAAACTGGATTTGGAACAATGTGCTTTCATACAATGACGTTCAGTATCGATACATTTCAGTTGGAAATGAAATCGATATTCCTCACTCTCCGGTGTCAAATCTCATTCTTCCCGGTATCAAAAATCTTCATAATGCACTTAGAGCTGCTGGGAACAATACTCCAGTAAGTACGACTATTGCTACTAGTCTGGTTGTAGATGCATTTCCTCCCTCCAATGGTCGATTTTCCGACGGCTCCCGGGATATAATGAGATCAATTGTGGAGTTCTTGGTAGCTAACAGGAGTCCTCTCCTTGTTAATGTCTATCCTTACTTCGCGTACAGCTTAAACCAGCAACAGATTCAATTGGATTATGCAAATTTTACGGCAAATCGGGTTGTCGTAACGGACAGCAATAACGGATTGCAATACAGGAACCTATTTGATGCTTTAACAGATGCTACATATTCGGCCATTGAGAAGGTTGGTGGATGGGGTGTCGACATTGTCATCACCGAAAGTGGATGGCCATCTGCTGAAAATGGAAATATCGCAACAATTCAAAATGCTAGCACGTACATAAATAATTTGATTTCTCACGTATCAGGAACGTCTGGAACCCCTAAAAGGCCAGGGAAGAGCATAGAGACTTATATTTTTGCCCTTTTCAATGAGAACATCAAACCGGGTGCCAGGGATGAGCAACATTTTGGGTTGTACTACCCTGATATGAGAGAAGTCTACCCTGTCACTTTCCGTTAAGCAACACCAACGGAACATTAGCGACATGACAGAGATATTCTGAAGTATATTCCATGTACGCTAATTCAATAAGGTTATATCCGCTTAAGTGAGTGATTTAATAAAAGGTTATGGACCACAGTTGCCTCTAAATGACATAATAAGGTACAGATACCCTACTTCCTACCATATCATTTGGGTTCAACTGTATATGTAATGTTATTTTTATTTTTATTTATATTTTGGGTTTTATTTTTCTTGTTTTGTGATGTGTTCTTGATTATCTTGTAAGCAATATTCATGTAATCCCTACTGTTCGAAATAAAATGTTACTTAATTATCTTGTAAGCATTTGTGTAATCCATCGCAACCAACCTTGTGAGAACTCCATTGAAATAGTAACCCTTGACTTCTATATATCAAGCAAGTCTTGCTCTTTGCTTCTCTTATTCGCCATGACTCCTATGTTAGTTCATACCAAATGGCCCACAGTTGAAAAAGGGAGAAAAGCCCACAGCTTTATAGAAAGGTTTTCCCTTCCTTGCATGCCATGATTCAAACTTTTTTGCGACTGTGTGATCTTACGCACGCACGTAATATAGTAAGTGGTTTACCTCTCCTCTACATTCCCATTGCACATGCTCCAAGATGGAGCTGCAATTTCATTCAGGTTATCCACCGAGAGCAGAGGCGGAGCCAAAGATTGACTAATCCTAGCTCTAGCCCTCCTAACATCTCCATATCTAAATAAGAACCCTTTATTTTGTCTTGTTTTTCTATGTTAACTAGATTTGTGCCTGTGCTATGCACCGGGCATTTTTTTCTTCTTTTGATTTGGTGTGCGTGGGGCTTCCCCCACCCCGTGGCAATGCATTTTTGATTTGGTGTGCGCAGGGCTTCGTCTCGCCTTTTGTCAATGCATTTTTTATTCGAAGCCTGTGCGGGATTTTTCTTGTTCTTTTTTATTTTTTATTTTGGCACAAAAATGCGAAGAAAATATAAAAAACGCTCCTATTTCAAAAATATTTTTAGATTCGTGCGTGTGTTAGTTCCGGGCTTTGGAAGTTGTATTCACAGCACGACAAAATTCGGTGGAAGAGGTGTATTTCGTTTCCCAAATTGGCCGAATGCACAATTTTCGCAACCAAACACACCTTATTTTATTTTATTTTCAAGTTAATGAAATTGTTGTTATAATACGCCAAAGTAATTAACCCAATACAGATTCGCAGATACTAATGATGAGTCGAAGAACGCCATGCATCAATGGGTGGTGACTGTTGAGGACCCATCAACAGAGGTTCCTTCGCAAAGCTAATTTTTTTTCCAGACTTTTTGCCTGTTAGGACTTCATTTGGAGTTAGTGTGCCAACCCTTGCATCAATATCTTTATACTTTTGGGAACTTCTTCGTTTTATGCGTCACCTAACAACATGACTGGTACACCAATCCTTTAGTCATATCTTATGGCAAGGGAATTTTGGGTATTCCAAGTTATTGAGAATCTGTTGTCTTATCCACCTTTAGGTTCATTGTCATATGAACCGTTACTTGGACAGTATGTTCCTTTCCCGGGAAAAGTGACATCCAAAGTGGATTGATTTTTTTCACAGTTTTTGTTGTAGTGTAACAATATGCTATAATTCTCTCTTTAAGATTGCGGGTCGTTCATGCCCTCTTGCATGTTTGGATTTGTCGTGTTGATAACAATATCTGAAAATTCTTGCTCGATCTTAAGTTGAATTTCATCTTGTTCTACATTAGCATTCACAGTGTTAAATTTTTTGTTAACAATTATGAAAAGTTTCCACATACCAGCATCTTCGGTGCGCACAATGCAAACGAAAAATATATAATAAAATTTCACTGCGTAATAACAATTTTGTATTCTCTATGAATAGACCGCCGAAACTTGTTTTGCCATAGAGTTATGTAGACGTGTTCATCTTACTATAATAAAGAAAGAACGATGTTTTGGGGACTAGCCCAAAACAGTGGGGGACTACTCTTCCAATTTGGGGGTGGATATTTGAAGTAATTTTGGGTCACCCCTTATCTAATATTTTTTTTAATACCAAATTTACCCTTGGTAATTAAATTAGTTAGATTAGTTAGTGTTAGTGTAATGATTAATTAGTGATTATTTAGTGATTAGTGAGTTATTAATAGGATAGTTTTGTTAGAATGAGATGAAGAAGAAGGAGAAGAAGAAGAAGAAAAGATGAAGAAAAATAAGGAAGAACCCAAAAAAATATATTTTGAGTTTAGTAAATATGATATGAGTGATTCATGTGATGATACCTCCTCCTCAGAATCAGAACCTCCTTCATCTCCTAAACTATTTGTCAATACTTCTAACGATCCGGGTATGAGTTATTTCTTAGATGATGAATGCTTTTTTCCCCAAACTCAAGCTAACGACCCAAATGATGAATTTTATCAGCCACAACAAGAATATGAAGTTATGGTTACTCAGGTATGTCTCAAATTTAGTTAATGTAGCTTGAATTGTGGAAAAAATAGGCCAAATCGAAAATTTCAGGAAGAAATTTCGGCTAGGTGATAGTAGTTCGGTTAGCAATTCTGCCAAAAAGGTAGCCGAACTCTCCTGTATGTGCAGTTCGGTTACTCATTTCAGCATACGCAGGTAACCGAACTCTGTTTTAATGGAGGTTTTTGAGAGTTCGGTTATCTTTTTCCAGAAAACGTTGCCGAACTAATTTTATAGAGTATACAGTTAATGGTTCGGTTCAGTCGAGTTTATACCTTTTGTTACCGAACTTTATGTTCGGCAATCTCGCAAATCACCTTCATTGAATAGATAACCAAACTCTATAGTTCGGTTTAGTCGATTGTATTAATTATATTGCCGAACTATAGTTTTGAAATATCCAAAGAACAAGTTCGGCAAGATCGCAAATTTTTTATCATAACCGAACCTTTTGTTCGGCAGGATCGCATATTATGTTTACATTGCCGAAAATATAAGTATTTCTTATTTTTAGGTTGTATTGACGTTGTGCTATTACTCGTAGGTTGCATCTGATCCAATACAACCAATGGAAAATCAACCAACCCCTGTTGATATTTTGTACGATGACACGTCACATCACTACATGAATGACTTGGTATTCACAAGTCCTTTAGAGGCAAAGAGTTGGGCTAGACAACATTCACTAAAAGACATGTGCGTATTAGTATTGAATGGAAGAGAGAGCAAAACCCGCTTTGAAATGGTTTGTGAGAGAAGCGGTGATCCCGATAAAAGCCACAAGAGGAAGGGTTATGTTTATAAAGGAAAGACAAATAGGAAGAACAAAACTTTCTCAAAGAAGATTAAATGCCCATTCAAGCTTGCATTTAATTACAACAAAGAATTGGGTGGATGGGTTCTCTACAAGGTTATGGAAGGTTGTCATAACCACCCTCGTGCGGAGCATCTTGAAGGACATTTCATGGCGGCCAAGCTAACTCCTAAAGAGATGGACAAGGTAGCTAAAATGAGGAAAATGGATCTTTCACCGATTAAAATGCTCCAAATAATAAAGGAGGATAACAAGGATAACCACTCATCTTTGTCCACCATTTATAATGCAATAGTGACAATTAGAAAGAAGGAATGGAGAGATAGACAAGTGATGCAACAATTGTTTTTTTTGTCCAAAGAGAAAGACTACGCGGTTCAAAAGGATGTGGATTCGGACGGAGAGATAACACAACTCTTCATTGCGCATCCAACGAGTGTTCAATTAGCTCAATGCTTTCATGAAGTTCTCATAATGGATTGTACTTATAATACGAACAAGTACGAGATGCCATTGTTGAATATTGTTGGGTGTACTTCGACGCAGTCACCGTTTACCGTGGCGTTTTGTTTTTTAAGAGACGAGCAAGAACCTAGTTACATTTGGGCACTACAACAAGTTAAGGCAATCTTCCGAGGTGATGATATTCCCGGGGTTATAGTGACCGACAATGAAGTCGCATTGATGAATGCAATAGAGGTGGTGTTTCCATTAGCACACAATATGCTTTGTACATTCCATATATGGTGTAATTTGATAAATAGGTGCAAGCCAATAATTTGTCCACCCAAGAAAAAAGGATATGAAGAGATTAAGATGCTACCGGAACATGAACGAGCGGATGCAAAAGAGGAAGTTGAAAAACAATACGCTCTAAATTACGCTAAATGGGTTGCTTTCAACGGTGAATGGGAATCATTGTGTTGGTCTCTTACCGAGGAAGAGTATCATCTAAATCTTGCGGAGTTTATCGCCCATTGGGATACTCCCGATTCTCCCGGTGTTGTATCGTATGTTCTTCGCCAATGGTTGGAACCACACAAAGAGAGGTTCGTTAATGCCTATACCAACCAATATAAACGCTTGGGAAATCAAGCGACAAGTTTAGTAGAGTCGGCTCACCATCGGTTGAAGAAGAATCTCTTTGGATGTGTTGATAATTTCGTAACCGTGTGGAATGCTATGGAGAATTACTTCAAGCGCGACATTGATAGAATTAAAGAGAAGTTCCAAAAAAGCCGTATATTCAAAACGACCGGAAAATATGCCGACCACCCATTGTTCAAGGGAATCCATTACAACGTATCTCGCCAATGTATGAAGTTGTTGATTATAGAAGTCGAGTTGATTGATAAGTGGGAAACCAAGAGGGATGAGGTGTGTGTATGTAACATGAAGAAGTCTATGGGACTCCCTTGTCGCCATATGATAATCAACTACGAGCATGGCGTAATCCCTTTAAGCGACATTGATCCATATTGGAAGCATCTAAGTTTCATCCCTCCTCCAAAGGGAGAAGAAGCCGGAGAGGAGTTTGGTGATAACGAAATGGGTAGAACCGTACTAGAGATGTATCGTGGCATGAATAAGCTCCAAAAACAAATATTTTGGGATGACATGAGGAAAATCATATATCCACAAACTTCGGAGAATGTTTATGAACCGTCAAAAGGCAAACGCAAAGGTAGGCCAAGCAACAAAGAAACTAAAAAACAACTAAGAGAATATGCAAAGGTGTTACGTAAGAAGAAAAGTGAGCAAACCCCATTTACTAGAGATCCATCGGCCCATGAGTATACCGCGGAAATGTACTTGGAGCAAACCAAGAAAAGGGGTAGGAGTATTGAGGAGAAAGGCGAAACAAGTGAGCGAGATTTGAAGAAAAAAGGTACGATGTGTCCATCTCAACCAAGCCAACCATCTTCCGGCGACGTGAAGCTTAAGTCTCCAATTTTCCCTATTCAACCATCTTCCCTAGACGTGAAGTTTGATGCTCCAAATAAAGACTATTTGAATGATCTACCTCTATACATTAGAGAATACGTTATATCCACCGACGACGTTCCTCCGGATGGTAATTGTGGTTTTCATGTTGTCAATCAGCAACTTGGGCCTTTCATCGAAGGTGCAAAGCTAAATAATGGGTGTGCAATCACTCATATAAGGAAAAGGTTGTTGTCCAAACTAAAGGAGAATCCGGCATTTTACAAGACAATGTTGTGTGATGGGGTGGGTAGTCTCAATGAGCAATTTGTTAAGTATCAACGTCGTCTTCATGGGGGCCATCCGATCACAAGGGATTATTGGATGAGCATACCGATATGTGGACACTTAATCGCCGAGGCTTTTAATTGTGTGGTTCATTATTTCTCAAAGTATGCTAGTTTCACCTTCACCCCGAAAAAAACCGTATGTGTCGAGCAACTCAAACGAAGGAGATGTGTGATGGCATTGACTAACAACAACCACTTTATAGGCCTTCATTTAAAACCCGATTGTCCACTGCCTCCAATATCCGGAAACTCTTTTTGGCCTGCCTTTAACTACAATATAATGTTGGGTTTGTGTATTATGTATGAGCATAACATGGAGATGTGGAAAGCTTTGTCGAAATCTGACGAAATTGTACATGAAGGTCGAATTTCACTTGATGATGATTAAATGACACATGCAATGGAACTGAGTATGCTTATCAATGTAATACTATGTTTTTTGAAGTGTGGTATTCATTATCGAGTTAATGCTAGTATTCTATTGAGTTGACAGATAATAGTTCGGCAACCTGTATTTTTGTGCAGGTAACCGAACTAAACCTGGTGAAAAAATACAGTTTGCCGAACTCATGTTTTATATGAGTCTTCAGAGAAAGTTTCGGCTACCATTGATATTATACTTTCCTAACCGAACTAGAAAGTTCGGTTACAAGCTAGAAATTTAGATAACCGAACTTTTTACCTGAAGCCTCAGGGGAGATTTCGGCAACCAGTTTAAATGTTGCGAGGTAACCGAACTCTGTCTTCGGCAACCTTGTAGTATTTAGCTGTTCGCCGAAAATTCAGTTCGGTGACCATTAATTAGTTACAGGTTACCGAACTAACCTGTGTTCAAATTTCAGGTTGCCGAAAAAAATCCTGTATTCAAAATTTCTTCCATATAAAATTGAAAACACAAACCCAATTTAAATTAAAAACAAAAACAAGGTTCTAAAACAAATATAAAAGTTGTTATACATACCAAACTACGAAATCCTTAACTAATTGTTTAAAACACACAAACATACGAAATTAAACCATACGAAATCCATAACTAAGAAGTTTTTTGAAACTAAAACCATACGAAATCACTCACGACCACCACGACGAACCCTTTTACCACTTCCTTGTTTTCCACGAGTTTTAGGTTGAACTTCCTCATCACTTGGGGTTTCATCTACTCGTCCGGTTTCTTCCATGGCGTGACTTGAACATTCTCCTTGTTGTCGACCCCTCTTCAATTGCTTAGACCTACTTGGCTCCATCATTCTTTTAGTTATAAGACCCTCCCACTCGCCGTAGTAGTAGGTTTGTTCCTTAGTCGACATCGGCTCTCCACTGCGGATTTTAGCCATCAATTTCTTCAATAATTTCGTACCCTTCTTCACCTGATTCCAATTTTAAGCATAAGTAAATATATTTTCAATACTTTCAAACAACAAGGAAGTATAAGAGAAGACATTTTCTTACCACATTATCCCATAACATTTTTGCTTCTTCTCCACAAATAGGCATCTCCTTCTGAGCTCTCTTAGCCTCCCTCTCCTTTGCCTTCCCCTTCGCCTTATCATTCTTAGCTTGTTGTTCTCTATTTATCACAAAAGGATAACTAATTTCTTGATAAAACACCGTATAATCTTCATCACATGCATTTACATCTCCACCAAAAGGTACACAATCACCTAAAGGTAAGTAGTAGTTACGAAGTGCATTCCAATGTCCTATCGTAGGAGTTGGTTCATGTTTTGGAACAAAATATTTCTCGGTGTTCTTTGTTCCTTGAACCACCAAATTGAAATTTTCATTCTCCACGTCGGGATCCATTTGGACACAACAAATTTGTCTTAGTATTCTCCTTGGATTATATATTGCGTATCCATTAGGATACCAAATAGGTCCATAGTAAGCCGTGACGGTAGAGAAACCATTCAGATCTTCTTCATCTAAAGAGACATCATCGGGTACGGCGTATGGGTGAAATACCATATCGTTCACCGTAAGTTTATCCAATTTCTCCCTCAACGAAGTCAACTGCTCTTCTTTAGACTTCTTTTGTGCGTCCAAAAACAACCATTTTCCCGCTGTAGGTTCGTCATAGGGATAAGTTGTCTTTTCCCTAGCCAATCCCAATGAAGGGAAGTGGTCATAAATCCAAACCTATGCGAAAATACGAAAATATTAATCCATATACATAAAAATTGATTTGGAAGCATAAAATTTAGGGGAATAATTTGCTAACTAACAATGTAAAAGGTCACCTGAATAAGAGTTAAGTAACCTCCAATTTGATTTGTCTTAATCCTCGACCCTTTGCTCATCTCTCCTAGAACAAAAGCAAGCACCCCAGTGGCCCAAGAGTATTTGTTAATCTCATCGAGATTCTCCAAAAGCTGTAGATAATGTGCATCCACCCTATTTCCAGAAGTGTCTGGGAAAATGACGGTTCCTAGTTGATATAACCAATAAGCGGTGACATGATGCCTAAGGGTCTCCTGGTCCATCACCAACTTTCCTTTCTCCACCTTCTTTCTTGTCCCTCCAAATGCTTTCTTCAACTTTACCAACTTGAATTTCTTCAACCTCTTCTTAAAGGCTCCATTTGTCTCTCTTGGATTATACTCATCGCCACGTTTAGGGGACCTCACAGAACGTCTAAACTCACATTGAGCCTTTCTTGCATCCCATCCTAGACATTTTAGAGCCAATTCTTCAAGAGCTTCATAATGCATCGAGGGGTTGTAGCCTTCTCGAAGACATTTACCTTCCACTGGTAAGCCGGTTATTCTAGAGCAATCGTCGAGAGTAATTCCCATCTCGCCAAATGGAAGATGAATTGTATATGTCTCGGGATAGTACCACTCGAGAAATGCGGATACGGCAACAACGTCAAAATCCGCATGTGCATCCTCTATAGCTCTCCATAACACACACTGTTTCACCTTTGCTTGAAAATCGTCACACTCCAAAGATAGATCCCATTTGGACGCCTTTTGACGCCGAATAAGACGTACTGCATCATTATGATCCTACGAAAAAAACATAACACTATTAATACTTGACGAAACATGTCCCAAAAAAAAACATTTTGTTAGGTAAAAATGAACTTAAAGAATACCTTTGTCGCATAGATCTTCGCAGCCCATGAGTGTTTGTAGCCAAACAATGTGGCCCCTCCATCATTTGGAGTACCATAAGTTGGGTTCACTGGTGGCAAACACAAATTATCAGGGGGAATGTGTGAGTATCTATCACAAGGCGGCTTCCGCTTCTTTTTCTCTTTAACAGGAACTATTTCTTGCTCTTCTTCCTCTTCCTCCACTTCATCCTCTCCCTCCTCTTCATCCTCTCCCTCCTCTTTTTCCTCTCCCTCTTCTTCATCATCCTTCTCTTACTCTTGTCCTTCTCCTTCTTTGCCCTGTCCTTGTTCTTCTTCCTCTACATTCTCAACATGTTCTATTTGTTGTTCAACCTCTTCATTTCCTTGGTCTTCATTTCCTTGCTCTTCTTCATCATCACTCTCTTCTTCAATAACATTATCAATTGTATTCTCCATCACCTCCTGATTGACTTCCTGTAATGATCCCCCTCCATGTTTTGCATTTTTGGTACCACGGTTTCGGAAATCCAGATGTATCCTACCACGAGGTGTTGGAGTTCTCAAATCTTCGGCTACGTGGGGATTAGATTTTTTCCCTTTGTTCCTAATGAATGAAAACCACATTATTACCTAAACAGAATATTGTCTTATCAAATAAAGATGAACATGGGATTACATCAAACACAAAATGTTAACAGACTAAAGTTCGGTTATCTGGTATAAGTTGCGAGGTAACCGAACTACAAGTTTGTATGTGACAGATCAAAGTTCGGTTACCACATAGAAAGTGCGAGGTAACCGAACTATATTTTATCAAAGTTCGGTTACCTATATAAATTTATCGAGGTAACCGAACTCATATTTTTCATATAAAGGAGTTCGGTTACGTTATTTTTAAGCGAGCTTACCGAACTTCATAGTTCGGTTACCTTAAAATTACTAATTGGCCAAACTGTTCTTCATATTGAAAGTTCGGTTACCTATATAAATTTATCGAGGTAACCGAACTCAAAATTTTTATATAAAGAAGGAGTTCGGTTACGTATTTTATTTTGCGAGCTTACCGAACTTCATAGTTCGGTTACCTTAAAATTACTAATTCGCCGAACTGTTCTTCATATTCAAAGTTCGGTTACCAAATTCTAGGGTTTTCAAAATTTATCCTAGTCGAAATCTATACTGTAACTACCATTTTCAATGGTTTTTGATGATTTCTTCAACAAAAAACGATTCAAAGGAATGGGTATGAAGGAAATTACCTGCGGATTTTCATTTTGATGGAATCAGACTCCTTGGTTGATGTTGGATGCTTCAATTCGTCTCCCAACTTTGGTTGAAGTTGTTTATCAACTTCAAATTGATTTGGGAGATTCGCTATGCAAGCCAGACCCGGACTCAATCCGGGAATTCTTGGTGTCTGCTTAGAACGCATTGTTTTATATTGATTAATCGACGATGAATATTTTCAAATCGACGATGTATACGAAGAAGAGGAGAAGAAGAAGAAGAAGAGGAGAAGAAGAAGAAGAAGAGAATAAAAAAAATGTGTTTTGAAACTGATTTTTGGTTTTAATTTAGGGGGTTAGATTAGTGGGTAGTGGTTAAATTAGTGGGTTATTAGGATTAGTTATAACCTTAATTAGGATAATGGCAGATTAGTCTTCCCTAATCTTTTAGGACACCCCTTAAAATTTTGGGTGGACATTTGAATAACAAAGTAGTCCCCCACTGTTTTGGGCTAGTCCCCAAAACATCGTACGAAAAAAGGGGTCTTTTCAACCGTGGCACAGAGAATACCTATAGTACCCTTCCGTGTTTTTAAGCTTTGAGCAGTTCTTTTCGTTGATTTCAAATAACGCAGGGTAAACATATAATGCCAGAATTCTAACCATTTTCTTCGTCGTCATTGAATCGTTTCAGACACAATCTAACCATTATCAATGGTTTCATACTTGATCTTTCTTCGAACCCCAATCAACTTTTCAATTTTGAAATTTTTATTTGATATTAATTTTTCCAGACCTACGGTACACCCCCAAATTAGAAGAAAACATATACCAAAAATTTTAGATTATAAAAATTTTGCCATCATGATTTTGCTAAGTTTCTAAGCAACATCAAATCACCAGGAACAAAACCCATAGAACACTTACCCAAAACTCATTTTTTGAAACCAATGAGAACAATTAACAAAGGGGCTTTTGAGAGAGTGACTTCGATAAACAGAAATATCAACAATCACCCACAAGACCCTAATAAAACGAAACACCAAAAATCATTTTGAAACCATTAAGTGATGGGTTTTGCGTTTCGAAGAAAGAGATAAAAGAAATGTTTTTCACAGGTCTGATGAATCTATAAGGTTCGTACAGTGTAAATCAAATGACCAAACTAGCTCCTTCCTACGTTCATTCATAAAAACTCGAGAGATTCTCAATAAACTTAGAATACGATGAATTACCATCTTTTAGACAACAATATGAGATTAAAAAGAAAATGAATTCACTTTTCACTGCTTACTGGTGGCTGTGACGGGGAGACGATTGTGTTTGAAAAAAGAAATAAAAAATCAGATGTCATTTACCATTAAACAAAAATTACCTAGCATTTTTAGGGGCCGCCCAAAAGGAATTAGGGGCCAACAATAAAACAAAATAGGGTCACCCAAACCTAAATTGAAGCCAACCCTTATCTCGCGTATTTCGTAAAGGCAAAATTGTCCTTCCACAATCGGTAGTTAATACTACAATCGTTAGTTTAACTACAATCGGTAGTAAAGTGTGTTACTTTAACCTCCGAATATACTCAATTTTCGAATTTTGGTACTACCATAATCGGTAGTAAATTTAACTTCCGAATATATATTGCCATATTGGCCTCAAATGAGATTTTGCCAAAATTCTAAAATTTTCGAACTTTGGTACTACCACAATCGGTAGTAAAGTGTGTTAGTTTAACCTCCGAATATAATCAATTTTTGAATTTTGGTACTACCATAATCGGTAGTAAATTTAACTTCCAAATGTATATTTGCCCCAAAATGAGATTTTGCCAAAATTCTAAAATTTTCGAACTATGGTACTACCATAATCGGTAGTAAATTGTATTACTTTAATCTCCGAATATACTAAATTTTCGAATTTTAGTACTACCATAATCGGTAGTAAATTTAACTTCCGAATGTATATTGGCCCCAAAATGAGATTTTTCCAAAATTCTAAAATTTTCGAACTTTGGTACTACCACAACCGGTAGGAAAGTGTGTTACTTTAACCTCCGAATATGCTCAATTTTTGAATTTTGGTACTGTCATAATCGGTAGTAAATTGTGTTACTTTAACCTCCGAATATACTCAATTTTCGAATTTTAGTACTGCCATAATCGGTAGTAAATTTAACTTCCGAATGTATATTGGTCCCAAAATGTGATTTTGCCAAAATCCTAAAATTTTCGAACTTTGGTACTACCATAATCGATAGTAAAGTGTGTTAATAAGTGATGCTTATTATCTACCGATTGTGTTCATGGCCCCAAATTCAAAATTTCAAAACTTAATAAAATTTGAAATTTTCTACTTTCACAATCGGTAGTTAATGGTGTTCATTATCTACCGATTGTGCGTAACTTTTACTACAGAGAAATTGAATTTTTTGAATCAAGAATAATCGGTAGATAACGATCAATTTACCTACCGATTATGTTTCTGCTACTGTAAATCCAAGAACATCAACCATAATCGGTAGGTAAAATAGATTGTTATCTACCAATTATGTTTATGCTACTGTTAATCCAAGAAAATTTTCGGATCAAATTTTTGATTTCAAGTAGTCAAATCCTAATTTTGAATCACAACTACTATCATCTATTCGTTTTGTTTGTTTAACTCCTTTTTTTTTATGTTCTAAGTTTCTACTTTAAGGTTAATGAATTTTGGGTTTTAATTTTAAACAATCAATCATAACATTTGTTTGATCGACGATATTTGTTTTCAATCAAAATTAAAATGATGAACAAAAAATTCAATGGGTAGAAAAGAGAAGAAAAAGAGGAATGATATGATTATGAAAATAAAGGATATAGGTTTAGATTTAGTATAAAGGTGGAGGACAATATAGACAATTTTCTATTTTTAAGACACCCCTTAACCCTCTTCAATGGATGTGAATAAAAAGGTGGCCCCTAATTCCTTTTGAGCGGCCCCTAAAAATGCTAGGAAAAATTAGGCTTCAAAAAAAAGAAAAATTAGGCTTCTACACGTGCTCAACATGCAAGAGAATACTGTCGTTTGGTTTTTTATTGAACTTTTTATTCACCCGTTTTTTCTTAGAACCATCTTTTGGGGACTACTCAAAAAAGGTGGGGGACTACTCTTCAATTTTTGGTAGGACATTTGAAGTAATTTTGGGTCACCCCTTATCTAAAATCTTTTTTAATACCAAATTTACCCTTGGTAATTAAATTAGTTAGTTTATTGATTAGTTAATGTTTGTGTAATGATTAATTACTGATTAGTTAGTGATTAGTGAGTTATTAATAGGATAGTTTTGTTAGAATCAGAATTATTGAGAGAGAAGAAGAAGAAGAAGAAAAAGATGAAGAAAAAGAGAGAAGAACCCAAAAAATCTTATTTTGAGTTTAGTAAATATGATATGAGTGATTCATGTGATGATACCTCCTCCTCAGAATCAGAACCTCCTTCATCTCCTAATATATTTTTCAATATTTCTAATGATCCGGATATGAGTTATTTGTTAGATGATGAAAGCTATTTACCCCAAACTCAACCTAACGATCCAAATGATGAATTTTATCATCCACAACCATAAGATGAAGTTATGGGTACTCATGTATGGCTCAAATTTAGTTAATGTAGCTTGAATTGTGCAAAAAATTGGCCAAATCGAAAATTTCAGGAAGAAATTTCGGCTAGGTCAAAGTAGTTCGGTTAGTAATTCTGCAGAACAGGTAGCCGAACTCTCCTTTATGTGCAGTTCGGTTACTCATTTCAGCATAAGCAGGTAACCGAACTCTGTTTTAATGGAGGTTTTTGAGAGTTCGGTTATCTTTTTCCAGAAAACGTTACTGAACTAATTTTATAGAGTATACAGTTAATAGTTCGGTTTAGTCAAGTTTAGTCCCTTTGTTACCGAACTTTTTGTTCGGCAAGATCGCAAATCATGTTCATTGAATAGCTAACCGAACTTTGTAGTTCGGTTTAGTCGAGTGTAGTAATTATGTTGCCGAACTATACCATGGAAAATTCCAAAGAACAAGTTCGGCAAGATCGCAATATTTTTTTCATAACCGAACTTTTTGTTCGGCAGGATCGTATATTATTTTTACATTGCTTAAAATTTAAGCATTTCTTATTTTTAGTTGGTATTGACGTTGTGCTATTACTCGTAGGTTGCATCTGATCCAATATTACCAATGGAAAATCAACCTACCCCTGTTGATATTTTGTACGATGACACGTCCCATCACTACATGAATGACTTGGTATTCAAAAGTCCTTTAGAGGCAAAGAGTTGGGCTAGACAACATGCACTAAAAGACATGTGCGTATTAGTATTGAATGGGAGAGAAAGAAAAACCCGCTTTGAAATGGTTTGTGAGAGAAGCGGTGATCTCGATAAAAGCCACGGGAGGAAGGGTTATGTTTATAAAGGAAAGACAAATAGGAAAGAACAAAACTTTCTCAAAGAAGATTAAATGCCCATTCAAGCTTGCATTTAATTACAACGAAGAATTGGGTGGATGGGTTCTCTACAAGGTTATGGAAGGTTGTCATAACCACCCTCGTCCAGAGCATCTTGAAGGACATTTCATGGCGGCCAAGCTAACAAACAATTTCTTCCTCTTCCTCCTCTTCATCCTCTCCTTCCTCTTCCTCCTCTTCATCCTCTCCTTCCTCTTCTTCCTCTTCATCCTCTCCCTCCTCTTCCTCCTCTCCTTCCTCTCCTTCCTCATCCTTCTCTTCCTCTTATTCTTATCCTTCTTTGCCCTGTCCTTGTTCTTCTTCCTCTACATTTTCAACGTGTTCTCTTTGTTGTTCAACCTCTTCATTTCCTTGCTCTTCATTTCCTTGCTCTTCATTTCCTTGCTCTTCTTCATCATCATTCTCTTCTTCAATAACATTATCAATTGTATTTTCCATCACTTCTTGATTGACATCTTGGATTACATTACGAACATTCTCTTGGTTCACTTCCTGTAACGACCCCCCTCCATGTTTAGCATTTTTAGTACCACGGTTTCGGAAATCCAAATGTATTCTACCATGAGGGGTGGGAGTTCTCAAATCTTCATCTAGGTGGGGATTAGATTTTTTTCCTTTGTTCCTAATGAATGAAAACCACATTATTAGCTAAACAGAATATTGTCTTATCAAATAAAATTGAACATGGGATTACATCAAACACAAAATGTTAACAGACAAAAGTTCGGTTATCTGGTATAAGTTGCGAAGTCACCGAACTACAAGTTTGGTGTTGACAGATCAAATTTCGGCTACCCCATAGAAATTTCGAAGTAACCGAACTATATTTTATCAAAGTTCGGTTACCTATATAAATTTATCGACTAAACCGAACTCAAATTTCTCATATAAAGAAGGAGTTCGGTTACGATTTCTTTTTTGCGAGCTTACCGAAAAATTCCTAATTGACCGAACTGTTCTTCATATTGAAAGTTCGGTTACCAAAATCTAGGGTTTTCAAAATTTCGGTTACCAAAATCTAGGGTTTTCAAAATTTTCTCCTGTAACTACCATTTTCTATGGTTTTTGATGATTTCTAATCGTTTTCTTCAACAAAAAACGATTAAAAGGAATGGGCATGAAGGAAATTACCTGCGGATTTTCATTTTACTCGAATCGGACTTCTTGGTTGATGTTGGAGAAGAAGAAGAAGAATAGAAGAAAAGAAAATGTTTTGAAACTGATTTTAGGTTTTAATTTAGTGGGTTAGATTAGTGGGTAGTGGTTAAATTAGTGGGTTATTAGGATTAGTTATAACCTTAATTAGGATAAGGGCAAATTAGTCTTCCCTAATCTTTTTGGATACCCCTTAGAATGTAGGGTGAACATTCCTATCACAAAATAGTCCCCACCTTTTTTTAGTAATCCCCAAAATATAGTTGTTTTCTTAAACGTAACCTTGAGCTTTGCAAGACCAGATGAAGGAATCGGACGTGCAAAACACATGCCCAGCCCACTACAACAATTTAAGTGAAGACTAGAGTAAAGAACGCGAATTGATTATATATGTAACGAAATGGCAAAGCAGAGGCGGATCATGCATGCCCCACCTAGAATAGGACATGAAGGTAATGGGAGGATACTGTTGTCAAACCGTCCTAAGTCGAAGAAATCTTCAATTTTAAATCGTGTAAGCATCAGTTTTAAATCGTAGAGTGGCATCAAAAACTAGGGATTGGTTGACACACCCAATCGATCAGTAAATATGGCATCCTGGGTATGGAAAATGGGAGGATGCTGATGTCAAATGTCCCAGTCAAAGAGAACGTCTTTTAGCTTTCCTTTTGGAGGGTGCCCTAATCAAACTTGCTTTTGGAACATCAAGAGACTGTTGAGTATTTATTCCCTTTAACGAACAACACTCTCTCACACACACTCTCTCTGGAAATCAAAAACCCTTACGTCCATCCATCCTTAAACAGGAAATCCCTCCCAGCAACGATCTCTGCACAAAAGTAAGTTCTCTCCCAACCTCCTCCTCCTCCTCCTCTCTGTGTCAATTTCTTATCCACCTTTGCATTTTGATTTCCCTGATTAAGGGTTTTTGGTTTTATAAAAAGTGGTATAGGGTTTGCTAAATTTCTAATTGCTAAGAACCTAGTATATGATTATCGAATTTGGTACGCAAAGGCTTAGATTAGAGAGGATTTAGGGTTTTGTATAACATTATTGGATAACATGTGTGTTTTTGATTCTTATTTTTATGAAACATTTAAGATGAAATCATGTATTAGCCTCAGAAAAGTATGAAAAGAGTGATTAGAGGGGTTTTGTGTTTTTTGCACAATGTCGGTCTTCTGGACAGTTATAATTCGACTGTAGCTATTATTCCGCTGAAACATTTCTGGTAAGAGTATGATTGACACTTCTCTAAGAAATTTCATTTTAGCACTCACCACGATTTGAAGATGTGACCTTGTAAATTGTTATTGCACAACCTTTTTTACATTTTTCCATGCTTGTATCTCTTTGTTGTCTTTGTCGATGTCTATACGCATTTTGTGGGAGATTTGAGCGTCAGACTAGATAGACTAGATTATGGTTTTTAGTTGAAGGTTGCTTTGGAAGGATTATTAAGAGGTGCATTGCTAGTAAGCATATGTAACTATGATGAGGAAAAGGGATTGGTAAGCACCCTGCCTGCAGGAAAGGCAATGCTAGGCCCTGTGACCATGCTGATTGATTTCTGGAATATATATCTTTGACAGTAAAAGTCCATAACCAGCTCATTATGGAGTCTAGAGTTCATTGAAACCAAAACGGAAAACTACTGCTATTTAGCCTATTTTAATGTGTTTTTATTTTTATTTAATTTTCTTTTGAAAGGCAAGGAAAGAGCAATTTTTGGAATTGACATCAGTTTGTTAGACACAGTTTTGATTGTAAACCTCTTACTTACATTGATATATTGATCAGGAAACTGTGAATGTGCCGGACTCGGAGGTATAAACGATTGAGAATAATTTCTATGACATGAAACGGAAGCTGACTAATCTTCTGTTTAATGTCTCATGAGGAAACATCCAAAACTTTTTCATTTTCCAGCTGAATGTTGATTGGTTTCTTTTCATTCTAGCGTGATTGTTGATTGGTCTCTTTATTGTAGTTGTTGTGCTTATTCTTTCCTTTCTGCCTCATGACTCTTAGCATTCTTTGAGTAAATTGTCTTCACTAATAAAATTTGTTTATTATTTTTGAGTTTTTGCTAGTTTAGGCTTTGTGTGTGTGAAAGAAATTTTCTACATGTTCATTGTAAGAGATATCTCATTATGAAATTTTGTAGTGATTGAATTCATTGTGTTTAGTTAGATTTTTCTTTTTATGTCAGTTTTTTTATTGTGTTGGTTGATATTCTTTACTGTATTTTTCATGGCAGCTGATGTTTAGCACTCGTTTCCGCAGGTTAGTAGCTTTCAGGTTGTTTGCAACTCTTGTGTTAAAGAGATGGAGAACACGTCGCCGCTGACATTGGTTGTGCCTGAGCATATTCTTGACCCGTTGTTTGCTAGTGCTAATTGTGCCAAATTAGACCAAGCCCTTGAAAATCTTATTGAAACTGCTAAAACTCCTGATGGTCGTTTGAATCTTGCTTCAGTCAAGATCCTACCTATAGTTCTTGACCTCATCAGATGTCAAATTTCCTCTTCAAATCATGTTCTTCTTACGTTGTCTTTAAAACTTCTTAGAAACCTTTGTGCGGGAGAAATATTGAATCAGAATTGCTTCATAGAGGAAGATGGAGTCGATGTCGTTGCTAGGGCATTTGATTCAATTAGTTTTGATACAAACTCCGGTGATGAGATTATCGAGATTATCCGGTTTGGGTTGGAGCTTCTAGGCAATGTATGTGGAGCTGGGGAGGAACATCAGGCTGCTGTTTGGTTTCGACTCTTTCCTGTTGTATTTAAAGATATTGCTGGAGTTCGGGTGAAGAAAATTTCTTATGTGTTGAGTATGGTTTTATATTCTTGCTGCAACGGAAGTAATGAAATAATGAGGCAGCTTTGTGAGGTTCAAGGGTTACAGATCGTAGCGGAAATTGTTAGAACTGCTTCAAGAGGTACTTTTTGTGTCTTCTTATGCTTAAGTGTTTTGATCTCTTGTTGATATGGATCACGTTTGCTGTGTTTTTATGCAGAACATATTTTTGTATCTTTTATATTTATAGTTTTTTGTTATTTTATTAGATGGTCTCGGAGAAGATTGGTTGTTGGGGCTTCTTGCAAAAATATGCCTAGAGGAATCCTGTTTTTCGCCGTTATTTTTTATGTTGAGCACAGCTGGTGTTGTCGAGAAGAACAACAATTTGAAGGAGACTGATGATATTTTTACACTGGAGAATGAATTTCTATTGAGTATCCTCTATGAGAGCTTGAACAAGAAACGTAATGAACTCAATGTACCCAAGAAGTTCGCCCTCTCTGTTTTCAGAATACTTAAGAGAGTTGTTACAGTAGTTGATTTTTTCTCGAGAGGGCAATCCAAGCTTCCAACTGGTACTCCTGCAGTTGATGTTCTTGGGTATTCAATTAACATTTTGAGGGATATTTGTGCACAGGATAGAGTTAAAGTAAGAAGTGAAGAATCAGTTACCATTGTTGATTTATTACTGTCATCAGGACTTCTTGATCTTCTTATAGATTTTCTTCGTGAGCTGGAGCCCCCTTCGACAATCAAGAAATCTTTTCCACAAGAGAGCGCTTCTGTACAATTGAAGGTTTGCCCTTATAAAGGGTTTAGGAGGGATATAGTTGCTGTTATAGCCAATTGTTTGTATGGAATGAAGCATGTGCAGGATGCTATTAGGCAGAAAGATGCTATCCTTTTGCTGTTGCAACAATGTGTTACTGATGACGACAATGAGTTTTTGAGGGAATGTGGAATATGGGCAGTGAGGAATTTGCTTGAGGGAAACGAAGAGAACCAGAAAATAGTTGCAGAACTGGAGATTCAAGGGTCTGCAGATGTGCCTGCACTTACTGAGCTTGGGTTTCGAATGGAATTGGACCCTCATACTCGGCGTGCTAAGCTTGTCAACATCTCACCACGTTAGATACTTTGCCTTCGTGAACTGGTAAAGCTGCATTCTTCTTTCTTAATAGCTCTACTCTCAGATATAGTTGCACATCACTAGTTTCTGCTTGAATTGGGTATTTTCTGGAGCCTTTAAACAAAAGTTGTATGGTGAACTTTTTTTATGGGCCAAGGGTGCGGTTTCTGTTGAGCCATGATTACCATCCAAAGGCTCGATTCGAGTAAATACGAAGACGTAGTTCTAGATTTATGTAGAAGTGAACCTTACATATGAAATCTGTACAGCTTGAAGTAGAATTTTCAGTTTTGGGTCTTTCTTTAATATATGTCGTCTTAATTCAGACGAGGAAATATAGATTTTTAATTCTGCTTCTCAGTTTTGTTCATCTTTGGGATCATAGTTTTAAATTTTCATCTTTTCATCTTTTCATCTTTGTAAATCATAGTTAAGATTTTAAGTGTAGTAAATTCAATGTGTGCAACCAGTGGAGCCTCACAACCCATCTTATCTTTGTATCAGTTGCCCTCAAACACATGCCTTCAAGATTACCTGTAATACCATCGCATTTGGTAGACTGAAGGAACAACCCTCTAGTAGTATTCCTAAGCCCTTTTGGGGTCAATCCCCATTAACAGCAAAAGGTTGTGGATAGTAGTTGTTAGGGAGGGTTAGACAAGTTGTGCTAGGCAATGGGGCCTAGATCAGAAAAAAAAAAGACAGAGAGACGAGACTGAGTAAATATCAAGATCAAAAGCACAGATCGATGGCAGAAATAAATATGAAATCAGTAGGATATCCTTTCAGATCAGTTTAGATTTACTACAGGTTCAGAAACACAAAATACTGTTCTCCTGTTCTAAACTAGATGACCACTGCCACGGTGGAACGGCCGATCGAAAAAATCGCTGCGAAAATATCATTTTTCCAGACACGGCCGGAAAGTATTACTTTTCCTGTCACAGAAAATTACCCGATGTATAAACCAAAATATGGTTGCATAATGTGTAATGCATCCTTTGTGGTGGTTTGCATAATGGTTATGCATCAATTTTCGAAAATTGTGCCTAAAGTGAAAGTGTCACTTTTCTTAAAACGGAGGAAGTACATCATTTTATTAGTTGCATGGAAAATAAATCGATGCAGAAACTAAAATACGGCCGCATAAAGTATTATGTATTCTTTGTGGTGGTTTGCATAATGGATATACACTTAATTTTCAAAAATTGTGCTTAAAATGATAAACTCCTCCGAATTTTTCGTAAAAACTCTAAATTTGATATTGTTGTTCATACTCATTGCGTAGATTTTTGTATAACCTTTCCAACGAGATAAAATTTGTAAAATTTCAAGGCACGGATTTATAGATATGTTATATTAAAATTTGGTTGCCAATTATATCCCTAAAAAATAGGATACATAAGGAGTTACAGTATTTAGACTAAAAGGGAGGGACAATTTGGCAATTTCCAGGGTATGACACCAAACCACCCAAGTCTAATCTTTTTATGTCAAATTGGGAAGAAAAAAAAATCGTGCTTCACATTCATACAAAGTCACCATATATAGTCCTCCTCGCTTCGCTCGGTCGGCCTAATAATAATAATTGTGTGCCTAGTTCGGTAATTGCTTAGGAAATAACTGTAAATACAGAGAGGATGATTATACACAGACTGATACAGCTGATTGTTGCAAGTTTGGGGTCTCAATTTGAACCCGACTTATGCCACATCAAAATGCAGAAACTATAAAAACAAAAACTATTTCTTATGCCACATCAAAATGCAGAAACTATTTCAAGAGAAAGAACTTCGAACTTTGATTGAAGGAGAGACGACAGATGACCATCAAGCAAAGATTACATCTGAACGGAAGACATACTTAACACCCTTCGCTACATTACGGGCCTCATGTAACATGCAATTATCTCCATGGAGGTGAAGCAGAGCCATCCCTTCAGCGGGTGCAACCTATTAGAACAATTGATGTTAGAAACAAAATGATCAATACAAGATACAGCTCAGACACTAATAATAACGATGGTGATTTCAACTGTTCTATTAAGTAAACTGTAGCAAGTAAAATAAACAACATACCTCCGCAACAACACCTCTTCTAGGACCGTAAAAGACAGTTTCTCCTCCAACTAAAGGCTCCACAGAAGCATCTTTTTGGCTGCTCATCTCTGTCTTTGTTTTCTGTCCCGACCCACCACCACTAAGATATATTAGCAATGTATAATACGTTCTCCACCCATCACCTAGTTCAACACTTTCATCAATGTGACGTCCAAATCGCTGCCCAGTCTTGTATCTAAAAAATCAACACGCCAACAACATTGAAGAGAACAAAATAAATGAAGACTCTTAATTCATTCTGGCAAAAATATCTAACAAGAAACCATAACAAAGTGAACCATTATACTGCCATACAATCAATCATCTGTTATGCACCCCCCTGCCATCCTACATTAGCCGACTAAGAGACTGGTGATCAATAACCTATGGGTTATAAGATGCATCAGGATTTCGCATCACTAGTGCGTATGAATGCTTCCAAATTACATGCAATCCCTGTAAGTGTTGCGCAATTTGAACGAATACATTGGTTGTGTTCTCAGTTCTGAACAAAATTTAAGAGAAAAAGAAATAAAGACTCCTCATTCGTTCTAGCAATAACAATTAACAGGAAACCATGTCATACAATCAATCATCTGTTATGTAACCCGTGCCATCCTACATTAGCCAACTATGACACTGGTGATGAGTTTAGAAGCTCCTGCGCACTCATCCTTCAAAATTGGTTGAGAACCAAGAATACTACGTCATTGGAGCGCAACCTATAGGCTATATGATGCATCAGGATTACATACGACTAGTGTGTACAAATGCAATCCCCATAAATGTTGTGCCATATGTACTGAAATCATCAAAATTCGTGCTGTTTGTGTCAATTTGGAACACGCAAACTAACAGGAAACCATCACATCATCTGTTATGTACCCCATGCCATCCTTCATTAGGCAACTATGAGACAGGTGACGGGTCTAGAAGCTCTTTGACACTGAAAATAACCAAATTACAGCATGGGAGGGCAACCTATAGGCCATAAGAAGCCTCAAGGTTACGCACCACTAGTGTTCACGAATGCATTCTAAATTACATGCAATCCGCATAAACATTGTGCAACTTTAAACTGCTCATCGAAATTAATGCTGTTTGTATCAATTCGAAACACGGAAACTACATAATGCAATTCATTATAGTCAATTCAGCTCATACTAGTCGATCAGTAAAATTCCAGAAAGTAGTGTATTTACCTGTAGAATCTAATATTAGGATTCAACCCAACAGCAACTTTTCCCCGAATTTTAATATCAGTGAAAAACTTGTTCAACCCAGATTCCCAAATAGTTTGTGCTAAAACAGGATCATCCACGGAAATCCGATCATTATCTCTAAAAGCTTCTCCTCTAGTAGGTCCAAGACTTCCTTGATGAGTAAAACCCATCAATTCTGCAGCTTGTACAAACCCTTTTGATTCCACAGACGTAAAGAAATTCGGCACCTAAAAAACCAAAAACAGTCAAAATTAAAACCCTAAAATTATAAATAAAGTTTAAAAAATTCGCAAATTCAGGGTTCTTCGATTCATTATACCGTAAAGAGATGAGTTTCTTTGAGAAGATTGATTTGAAGATCCGTTTTAGGACTGATTTTCGGCCATTTTGATTTCTTCTTGGAGTCTTCTTTTTTTCTTTCCGCCATTGTTGTTTTCGCGGCCTCTACTGAGATGCTTTTTCTTTTTCTGGTTTGGTCAGTTTGTAGTTTTAGACTGGGCAGCCGTGGAACCATGGCGGCTCTATGGAAAGAAGAGCTTACAAGGTCTAGGGATGATACCATGTACCTCGTGTATTTAAGGTATCCCGGACTCGATTGTGCAGACATTTTTGGGGTTCGTTATTGATTTTCTTATATTAGCCTGTTTGGTCATATAGTCCAATACCACACTGGCTAAGTTAACAAATCGAATCCACTGACTCACCCAGTTATCATCTAATAATGGAAGGAGCTTTTCCTAGTACAGTGGGAAAGTTATTAGGTGACGATATCAATAATATTTGAGTACTTGAAAACAAAAAATATCATAACTCAAACTCATAAATTTTTTTTGGAAAATATCAATAATCAAACTCATAATCAGTTCCTCTTTAATTAAGTATTGTGATTTAACATATGGCTGGTGATCCAAATTTATCACTAGCGTGAAATTTATCTTGTGGATTGCCATGTGTCCAAATCTTTCCTTGAAGTACGAAATCGGCATTACCTTAAAATACATCAATGTAACACGAAATCTTTTTTAACGTTACCCAAAATTTGTCATCGTGACTAGTATTTGCATCATGAGTCATGGATCAAAATTTACCGATTGACTTCACATCTTCCTTGTAAACCATAACTTTTATTGTGATTCGAATTCTTGGTATTGCGAGTCAAGACTTACCGCTATATATAACCCAAAAACTTATTAACATTACAGAATTATCTCCATTAACATTTTGAATTCAAAGTTTTCTTACATTTGAGCTCAAAACAAAAAATAAAACAATTGTGTTAATGTGACTGAAACAAACAACTATTTAAAGAGATAACCCAAACGAGACTCTCACAAGACATAATCATAGAGATAACTCAAACGAGTCTCTCACAAAAGACAATCATAAAAGAGATTACTCAAACGAGTCTCTCACAAAAGACAATCATAAAAGAGATAACTCAAACGAGTCTCTCACAAGACTCTCACAAGACATAATCATAGAGATAACTCAAACGAGTCTCTCACAAAAGACAATCATAAAAGAGATGAATCACCCAAGACAAACTATTGTTCAACACTATCACTTGTATTGACCATATAAGCACCACCACTTGCACTTGTAGAAGTCTCAACACCTATGTTATTTCCCCCCTTCAGGTGGAAGGTGGTTGGAGAAAACACCTTCAACTTGGACTTTAAAAACTTAAATCTTTGACCATGAAAACCCTTAGTAAATATGTCTGCAGTCTGCTCCACGGTAGCCACATGATAAACCTGCAAAGACTTAAGTTTGGCAAGATTTCTAACATTACGAAAATCCACTCTTAAACTCTTCATTTTACTATGCATAACAAGATTTGAGGCAAAATAGATGGAGCTGACATTGTCACATCTAAGTATTGGAGGTTGAGATAAAGAAAATTGCAAATCCTTAAATAGTTGACAGGTCCAAACCAACTCAGCTGCACCAATTGCCAAATTAAGCTATATATTCAGATTCCGTGGATGACCAAGAAAAAGTTGCTTGTTTTTAAGTAGACCAAGGTTGTGAAATCGTGAATCGCAACACGAATCATTTTCATATTTTAAGGATCAAATCGCATGTTGAATCGTCAATCGAAGTTTCATTGTCATTTTTATATTACCTTAGAAAGAACTCAAATCTGTACAAAACTTAATACAAGTCAATTCTTATCTGACTTTGTAGAGTGATTCGACAGGTAACTGTTGAACAAACAATAAAGTATCATCCATAAAAACAAGAATATTGGAAAATCTTGCATACCAAGCTCTTGGAGCTTGTTTCAAACCATAAATGGATTTATTTAACTAACAGACATAATGAGGATATTGAACATCTTAAAATCTAAGAGGTTGCTTTATAAACATTAGTTCATCTAAGTGTCGATGATGAAAGGCATTAGCCATGTCCAGTTGAGATATTGTCCAATTGTAGTTAATCGTAAGAGATAAAATGAGACTGGTGGTGGTGGGTTTAGCAACTGGACTAAATATTTCTACAAAATCAATCCCATATTGTTGATGAAATCCCTTAGCTATAAGTCTAGCTTTGTACTTGTCAACAGTTCCATCAACCTTGTATTTAATCATGAAGTCTCATTTACAACCCACCAAGTTTTGATTTGGAGCAGGTGAAACTATAGACCAAGTACCAGCATCCATAAGAGCTTCATGTTCGTTCGATAGAGTTGTCCTCCGCTCAGGGGACCTGTTGCCTTGTATAAAACAAGTTGGTACTAATTGAGAAGAATCAGAAAGAAGATCTACTTTATAGTAATTTGTATGCGGTTGCCAATAAGTTCTTTGGTTTAAAAATACCATGTTTAACCCTAGTAACCATTTGATGAGCATTAAAAACAATGACAGAGTCACAATTATTGGAAAGATTGCCACTAACAGAATTGACTTCATTGAAGATGGATGGTGGAAAGTTACGAGATTTGTTTTTGAGAATATGGTGCAATGAGAAAGCAAATGGAAAAAAAAAACATATAAAAAAGAATGTTCATCGAACAAAATATGCCTAGAGATGTGGATCCTCTTAGAAGTGGGATCTAAACACCTATAACCCTTTTGATTTAGACTATAACCAAGGAATATGCAATATTTACTCCTGGATTGTAGTTTGTTATTTGTGTAAGGTTTTTACCATGGGAAACAAGGGCAACTAAATACTTTCATGAAATAATGGTCTGAAGATTTATGAAAAAGAAACTCAAAATAAGAAATAAAGTGGAATGATACGGTATGGAGTCTATTGATTAAATAGTTGGCAATATGAATAGCCTTAATCCAGAACTTGGATAAGTTCTGGCAATTTTAGAAGATGTTTATGCTTTGTCTTAGCTACATCATTTTGCTCTCGTGTGTAAGGACAAGTGAGTGCATGAAAAATACCTTTAGCGGACAAAAAAAGTTTAAACAATTTATGTAAAATTCACCTCTACCATCAGTTCTAAGAACTTGAACTCTACAAGACAATAAATTTTCAGTTTATGTAACAAAAGTAGTAAAAAGATGTTTAAAATCATATTTATTTTCCATTGCAAATACCAACAAAATTTTGAATAGTCATCTATTACATTTGCATAATAATAACAATCACTAACTGAAGATACATGGCATAGACCCCAAAGAACAATTCAAGAGGTTTGTTAGCGTTATTGCAATATAGTTGGAAACGTGGTTTCTTAATCCTACCCTAACTTATATTAATTACATAAAATAGCTTTTTTAACAACACTAGAGATATTCAAAGTTTTGCAGATATGTTGTAGAGTCTGAAAATATGGATGACCTATTTTGTGAAAATTTCCACTTGAAGTTGTAATGCTAGTGAGTGCAGTGGTTGATGGAGCATTTTTAGTGAAGTGAATAGGGTAAATTAATACAATTCTCATGAGGCTCTTGGAAAATTATCTTCCTCGAGGTCATGAGCATTTTTAGTGAAGTGAATAGTGAGCACAGTTTTTGTCATATATGAATTTATGAACTGACAACAAGTTATCAGATGAGTGTGGTACTACAAGGATGTTATCAAGTTTCAAATTACAATCGCGAACAATTTTTGAAGAATTTCCAGAAGAAGTAATAGTCATACCTTTTCCATTTACAGTATCTATAACTTCAGATGCATCATACGGTGAAAAATGAGCTATAAAGTCACCATCAAAAGTAATGTGGTTATTTGCTCTAGAATCAACATACCAAGAGGAATCATCATCATGAATAGATGAAGCAGCAAGTGTAATGACCCGTCCCTCCACCGATACTGTCCCCACTTAGCCATTGCGGTTATCCGGCAGTGTGGGGTTTTCAACAGGCACCGCTGTGGTCATCCAGCAGCAACTTCCCGGATGGTCACCCATCCCTGGATTACTCCCGCCCGAGCACGCTTAACTGTAGAGTTTCTGCCAACTCTGAAGCCAATTGTGCTGAAAAGGCCTCGGTGTTAGGAAAGGACAAATCATTACTTATATTCCATTCGGCCAACCACTGCCGAATATCTTGGTATTACAATACCACCACCTTAAATTGGAGTCGTCCTCGGCTCCGTAATATATTTTCAAACCCAGATATCCGACATTCCCCACTCCTCATGAGAAGCACCTGGACCAACCCCGTCGAGCGTATCTTCCCACCCTCGGCAGGTGACTCGTCGTCGGCTCTGATACCATTTGTAATGACCCGTCCCTCAACCGATACTGTCCCCATTTAGCCACTGCGGTTATCCGGAAGTGTGGGTTTTTTCAACGGGTACCGCTGCGGTCATCCAACAGCAACTTCCCGGATGGTCACCCATCCCTGGATTACTCCCGCCCGAGCACGCTTAACTGTAGAGTTTTCTGCCAACTCTGGAGCCGATTGTGCTGAAAAGGCCTCGGTGTTAGGAAATGACAAATCATTACTTATATTCCATTCGGCCAACCACTGCCGAATATCTGGGTATTACAATGCCACCACCTTAAATTGGAGTCTTCCTCGGCTCCGGAATATATTTTAAAACCCAGATCTCCGACGTTCCCCACCCCTCATGAGAAGCACCTGGACAAACCTCGTCCAGCGTACCTTCCCACCCTCGGCAGGTGACCCGTCATCGGCTCTGATACAAACTTGTAACACCCCGAGTTCCGGATCAGGGTCAAACCCATATGGAGATCCGAACTCGAAGCGTTACGGGTCGGAAAGAGACTTATGCATATATTTCTCTTACTTAAATTTATTTAAGTTCTTACAACAACATAACTTAGCCTTTCTAACAAGAGTTTACACATATGAAACATGAATTGATGAATTTGAATTTACTAGAAATCTTTAAAAAACATTTTAGTTCAAATTTACATTTCAAACAATTTTAAGAGAACAACGCAATCACTAAGCTACTCATTCTTAACTTCCGCTGCGCAACTCTTATAAATCTAAAAGGATGTCAATTGGGGTGAGATGACAGCTCAATAGAATGCATTCCCAATTCTCTAAAGATGCGCAAACATAATCATTTTTTCAAGGAAAATCATATAACAAGAAACACAGTGCAACTTCAACGAATATATTCAACCAACAACTTTACCTCAAAAATATTATTTTCACTAAATCATCTAATTCCTTTGTTCAACCATGAATTCAAAATACCACTATTGTTTCTAACAAATCATTTAATTAGGATTTCAAATAAGACTTCAAAATAAAACATCAACAAATCATCCAATTTATTTGTTCAATCATGAGTTCACAATACCAATATTATTGCCAACAAATCATCCATTTAGGATTCAAAATACCAATTAACATCATCAATAATGTTTCCAACAACCCATCCTTTTAAGTTTCAAAACATGAGTTACATCTCAATATTGTCACCAACAAACCATGAGTTTACAATACCAAAATAATTGTCAACAATTCATTCATCAATGATTTAACACATCTATTCACGTATTGATATACACAGAGAAACCATAAGTTCACGGTACGAAAACCTTGGTTCGTACACCCACCTTTCGTTTATCGGCACAGACAGCCTCCATCGATGGTCAGGAACAAAAGTTCCTATGGGGATCATAGCCATCTGCTCTCGAGGATCATTACCCTTTTCATATGTATAATTAGATGCATTTGATTGATGATCATCCTTTTATTATTAGTAGATAACATAATTTGGTATCACTAGTAAAAATTTGAGAATAATCCACCGTAAATTCACCGTTGAATGTTTGTTTTAGTTTTGATAAGGATTTCTGAATTTCTGGACAGTTTCGTTTTGCTGTGGTTTTGATATTTTTAGGAAGTCTTAATAATGTTAAAATGATTTGAGGTCTTCACAAAAGTTGAAGATAAATGTATTATATTTAATTGTGCTTTGGTTTTGCTTAATTTGAGACTAATATGAATTTAGGGTGAATATTTTGGTAAAATGATGTTATCTGCCTAGATTTTGTAATGCGTTTGTAAAATCAATATCTTTTGATTGAGCCGTTAGTTTCATGTGAAATTTAGATATGTTATACACTATGGTGTCAGGAATGTTCACTAAGATTTTGAGGTAGATCGGACAAAGTTATAACCTGAAACACATGATGTAAAATGTTTGCAGTTGGTGTGTTTGATTAAATGCCTGAATGAAATTCATGTTGTTAATCCATGGTTGCTTGTGTTGTTTGTGAAAATGATTTATAAAAGGAAATGAGTTCATGTTTTACCGTTATATGGAACATGTTTCATGCTAACGGCGGGTAATAATCCCCTAGAGTTAAATGGGTAATGATCCCAATGGGAACTTGTGTTTCCCGACCATCGATGGCGGTTGTCCGTGCCGGTAAACGATAGGTGGATGTACAAACCAAGGTTTTCGTACCGTTAATGAAAAGGGTAATGATCCCCGAGAGCAGATGGGTATGATCCCCATAGGAACTTTTGTTCCTGACCATCGATGGAGGCTGTCCGTGCCGATAAACGAAAGGTAGGTGTGCGAACCAAGGTTTTCGTACCGTGAACTCATGGTTTCTCTGTGTATATCAATACGTGAATAGATGTGTTAAATCATTGATAAATGAATTGTTGACAATTATTTATGTATTGTAAACTCATGGTTTGTTGGTGACAATATTGAGATGTAACTCATGTTTTGAAACTTAAAAGGATGGGTTGTTGGAAACATTATTGATGATTTTAATTGGTGTGTTGAATCCTAAATGGATGATTTGTTGGCAATAATATTGGTATTGTGAACTCATGATTGAACAAATAAATTGGATGATTTGTTGATGTTTTATTTTGAAGTCTTATTTGAAATCTTAATTAAATGATTTGTTAGAAACAATAGTGGTATTTTGAATTCATGGTTGAACAAAGGAATTAGATGATTTAGTGAAAATAATATTTTTGAGGTAATGTTGTTGGTTGAATATATTCGTTGAAGTTGCACTGTGTTTCTTGTTATATGTTTTTCCTTGACAAAATGATTATGTTTGCGCATCTTTAGAGAATTGGGAATGCATTCTATTGAGCTGTCATCTCACCCCAATTGATATCCTTGCAGATTTATCAGAGTTGCGCATCGGAAGTTAGGAATGAGTAGCTTAGTGATTGTGTTGTTCTCTTAAAATTGTTTGAAATGTAAATTTGAACTAAAATGTTTTTTAAAGATTTCTAGTAAATTCAAATTCATCAATGCATGTTTCATATATGTAAACTCTTGTTTGAAAGGATGAGTTATGTTGTTGTAAGAACTTAAATAAATTTAAGTAAGAGAAATATATGCATAAGTCTCTTTCCGACCCGTAACGCTTCGAGTTCGGATATCCATATGGGTTTGACCCTGATCCGGAACACGGGGTGCTACAAAACAAAACTGTCCAGAAATTCAAAAATCAAAGTATAACAAAGAAACACAAAGAGAAAGGGATTAAACATTCTACCTTAATTCCTTTGATCCTCTTGATTCTCCATAATCTTCTTCTTTTTCTCCTAGCCTTTCTTTTAAAACTTCTAAAATTCTTTCCATTTACATTAATAGAAAACCTATATATTAACTATTATTTTTCTTCACTATTTTCATTATCTTTTCATTTTCCCTTAATTTTCTTTATTATTGATTATTCTATTTACACCTTAACTAGAAGCCTTTCTAGTTCAATCCACCCACCTAGGTTAAGGCTAAGGAACAACAACCTAAGCCACAAGGTTAACTATTCCGAGTATAACCCGACCCGAAACAGTAGCTAAAAATACAAGGTATTACAGCAAGCATAACATGAATATTCTTAGGAGGTAATATGCCTTGATAAGTAAACCTAAGACAATGAGTACATTCCAATGCGGAGTGACCTGGTTAAGAGCAAATCTGACAACAAATCTGGTCACCAGAAGAAATACTAGCAGGTGAAGCGAAATTGTTAGATCTGGTGAAGAAATTTGGAGGACATCTACCACCTTGACCTCGAAATTATTATTATAACCTCTACCATTGAATAGCTAAAATTAAAACTAGATGAAGATCTCATCGTCGCAAATGCTTAACGTCATTGTCAATCTTTTTAGTAACCTCTGATTTATGACTAATTCTTCACTTAATAAAAAATTATGAAGTTTCTTATTACTAACAAGAGGATATCGAATTCTGATTGAAGTAGGAAAAGATGCAAAATCACTTGATAAAGTAGATAAGATGATAATTATCATTTATGTACATATCAGAAATAGGAATTGACCAGCAGCCATCTCATCCTCAATTTTCTTAAGATCAGCAAAAAGAGAAGAAACAAAAATTGATACCTTGCTTGACTATTCGAAGATGAGTGCGCAAATGGATGGCATGAGTATTGATAGAAACCTTAGAGAAACGCTTCTCAATCCATGAGATGTTGAAGCGTCGGCGCCCACATAACCGATGACAATAGTTGACCGAATCCACATAATTAAGGTAGAGTCTTCTTGTTACGAATCAGTAAAAACAATATTTATAATATTACGGTTCGCATTACCTCAAGTAGTAAATTAATTTGAACAAGTAAAGGAGTCATCGATGAACTTCTTAACATGAAACTTCTTTAATAAAGGTGTGATCAAATCCTTCCATGTGAGATAATTGTCATCCTTCAGTTTAAGGAAAATGATGTTGGAGATGGTGTTGAGAGGTAGGGAAGCAATTTTAACAAACGGATCCATAGTCGAAATCAAAGAAAGTATATCTGAGTAAAACTAAACTGTAATGGGAGAAAAATTAAAGTAACAAGTATAACAACTCAGATATAGAAATAAAAGAAAATAGAAAGGAAAGACGATTGAATTTGGAAATGGAGAAACATATGGAAAAATCAAAAAGAAAAATGGGAAATAAAATGTAGATCACAGTGAAGAAACTCTAGAGGTAGTACCATCGAAAACCAAAGAGACGTACACTTCACCCGAATGATACCAAAGTAACATTAGAGAATTATTTCTATTTACATAAAACTTAAACTCGGAGTTTTCTTACATCTGCCAGAGATTAGAACAAAAAATAAATGAATTGCGTTAATGAGTAATGAAAACAGACAACTATTTAAAGAGATAACACACATGTTTCTCACATAAGACAATCATAAAATGAAGCACCTAAGAAAAACTGTTATTCGGCACGATCACTTGTATAGACTACAAAAGCACTACCACTTGAAATTGGCAGAAGTCTTACGACCTATGCTATTAAAACTATCCTGAAACTGAATTTGCTTAAAGATACAACAACTATCTCGAAAACTAGAATTTTTCTTCGGACCCAAAATTTCCATCCCTTACAACATTTGTCAGAGTGATCTAAAAATTTATATATGACCCATGATCGACTATTATGGCCAAAATTTATATGATTGCCATATTCACTTGGCAACTCCAAATCTTCCTAACAAGCAAAGATTGTTTTCCTGTGACTTAATATCTACCGTATGCCTAAATTTTTTCCTCATGTCCCATTCTAAATGTTAGAGTATTGCTCGGTCGAACTCATAAGTGTTACTATATCAAGATGGTTGTCAAATTTAGTTGATCAAAACTATATCTTGATTTCTAGTCTACAATTAGTCAAGTATCGGATTAGGATAAAAGTGTGTAGTTGAGAGTCGTACATCACTGCGTTTTACCGTTTGAAGGCGAAGATCAACCAGAGGTTTTGGAGAACTTCTTCAACAAAAGATACGTGAAGACTGAACCACCTATTTCTCAAGTTATATTCATCCTTCTATCTATGAAACGATGTCGCATGACTAATTATACTACCGCAAGCACATCAATAATTTCGAGTCAAGTTTATCTTGGTAATTCGTTCTCGAACTATATATGACTAAGCTTAATGAACATTTGTTCATACTTGATGAATTTCGGTTAAGAACAATTTATTGTCCATAATCTAAATCGTGGTTCAAGATTATCATTTGAAAATAGCCTAGAACAGTGATATGTATCATTGATGTTATTTGAGAATGTTTCGAATTTATTTAAAGAGAAATATATAACTATTGTAAATCGGGATACAGGACAGTATGCATACCAGTTTCACATACTGGGAAAACTTTTATAAGTCCGAAGCCGCAGTACATGTACCTAGTACACGTATCGGCGTAGCTATAATTCGACCGCAACTTTTTGGTACGCATACCCGATACCCATACCATAAAAATTCCGTTGCTCGTGAACCAACTGGAATGGTATGCGTATCTAGTATGCATACCGTAAAGGAACTGTTGGTTTTTAAAACGGTGTGGTATCCATACCTAGTACGCAAACAGGAATAGTTTTTATGAGTTCCTGAATCCGTTTTTGTCTTAAGGGTACACACACTCGGTACATGTACCATGACAAAAATAGTAACGAACAAGGTTGAGTACACGTACTTGCCCTGTCAAATATTTTCAGATGCACAAAAAATTATTTCTGTGAGATAATTAACATTTGAATAAATATCTAAAAATATTACATACAAAATAATAATCACATTATAACCTATGGTTGTGACTCAAGCTTAAAGTTTTAAGTGTTAATGAAAATGATTAAGCTTATGGTTCAATCGGCTAGTTTCGGCTAACCGTCCATGAACAATGTCGTATAAGGTTCGGTTACGGTTCATCCTAACCAGAGTGTATATCTTGGTATGTTAATTTCATTTCAAAGATTTCATCTAACGGTGGATATTTTTTGCTTGGTTCCAAAGCTATCTTAGCTTAAACCTAAAACAACTTATACTTTGAAAGTCTATATAAGGGAGAACCTCAAGCAACTGACATTTTCGAATCCCTAACACTATTCTTTGTGTGTCCTAGTTGTAAATTAGAGTCGTCCTCTCCCTAAAACCCTTCTAGGGTTTAGCGACTAAAAAGACTTCTTCACCTAGGGATTCGTGAAGCCAGGTCCAACTATCTTTATCTTTATAGTTCAAGTATCCTGATCTTGTTTTGATTGTTCAATCAAACAATATAGATAGAAATTGCAAAGTTCTCTTCGTCTCAGACTTTGTGATTTCATAGGTTTAATACTTGTGAGGTGAATAATAACTTAAGATGCTCTTCGGGAAGCATAATCCCGGATTTTGAGGTTAGCTAGACTTTGTCTATTGCTATTTTTTTCCAGTCCCACCTTGATCTACGATCAAAAAGGAAATCACAGATAGGCTTATATGTGGGAGGCATATTGGTTTAAATCTTCTATTGAGTTGAAGCAACTCTTAGGCTGTAAATGACGTCAGCTAAGGGAATCAATTGCGCGGAGTTTTGTTGGGATTCAAGAGGCGTAAGGAACGCGAAAGTAACTGAATTGCTATGAGGGTTTAATTCGGTCTCAACTACATTCCAGTCCAAAGTTATTTGTAGTTGGCTAGATCTGTAGCGGCTTAATACAGTTAGGTGTTCAATATGGACTAGGTCCTGGGGTTTTTCTGCATTTGCGGTTTCCTCGTTGATAATTTTTTTTGGTGTTTGTGTTATTTCTTTTCTGCATTATATTGTTTATCTTTATAATTAAAATATCACAGATTGTACGTAAATCAATCAAAGTAGATACATCCATCCTTGTTTGTTGGATATGACTTGATTGATTTTTGGATATTGATCTTTGGAATCGTCCCAGTACTCTCACACGCGAATCAGGTTTACTGACTAGTCTCTGTAAACTTTCTGATTACGAGAGAAAGAGATATAACTCTAAATATTATTCCTTGATTGAGATTCTTTAAGTTGAACTCTCGGAATTGTATTTAAGTTTGTCCATACAGGTTGCCTAAGAAAAAGTTGGTCGTGTATTTTGGTACCCCGCGTTTTCACTAAATCCAATGCCTAACTTTGAGTACGAAGACAAATTTAGTTCAAATGCAGAAGCATATTAGTATGTTTTGGATTTAACATCTCTGCTTTTGATATTTTTTCTATCAACATCATTTTGGTAACGTTTATGATTGATAGATGTTGTTGCGCTTTAGCATTAGTATTCCTCTATATATATGTGCGCCGAAATTCATTTTGATATACCTACGTTTACTTATTGCTTATATGTCTCAGGAATTTGATTGTAAATATACGTAAGTACATAATTTTACGTCACATACGACGACTTAAACAGGATCTCAGAAAGAAAAAAATATTGACAAAACAAAACTTTACTGAAATAATAATTGGATTATGAAATCCTAAACAAACGAATTTGGCTAAAATCTGAATGGTTTATTTTTCAGACGCCCTTTCCAGAAAATTTATTAATCAAAGAAAAGCACAATGGAGGGGGAGCGTGAAACATGATTTCTGAAACATGATTTCCAAACAAAGAAGAGAAAAACATCAAAAATAAAGATAAATCATTTTTTCTGAAAGAAACAAATTATACTTTAGAAAGTTTTTTTTTTGATACAACAAACCTACATATCATGATAAAATGTTTCCTGAAACGGACAATGAGATGGTTAGAATGCATCATAAAATGACTGCAATATGTCATCTAGTTAATCAAACTATCCTAGATACCTACTTTAACGTTGTTACACATTAACCAGACCTTACAGAAAGCTCCTTCAGTATTGAAACCGATGATACAAGATTACCCAATAGAGTAATCTGTATGTATTGAGGGATGGACGTAGTTTCTAGTGAATCTCAACTTTTATCGAAAATCGGAAAAACCGATCTCCTATAAAATCTAAATCCTTTTCGAGTTAACTTTGATGAAAGAATTAGATAACTAAAACTCTGTGGCAACCGCCGCCAACTGGTTGTTATAACTCACATATTGATGAACGAATGAGTTTGTGAACAAAAAAGAGACATCCCGACATCCCCTTGTAACTTTTCAAGCCTCCATGAGAAAACTCCAAATCTCGAAACCAAATATCCTATAAAAGTAGGACTACGATAAATAGTCAGTGAAACAGTATGCATGGAAATCCCTGCTCCGACCTGAACGAAGAAAAACGTTAACGACTAGGTAGGGAGAGGGAGAGGGAGAGGGAGGGAGCAATTCCAAAGCGACTATATTTGTTTTATATTGATCCATCATAATATACCTTTCTTCAGCTGCTTTATGACAATCTGGTTTTGAAACCTGATTGTCATTTCTTTTGTTGTTTAATTTTTATTGTTATCCATAGATTCAAAACTGGGGCCTAAATTTTGTTCATAATTGTTATCTATTCGAATATATTATTGTTTTTTTTTGATCCAATATATATATATATATATATATATATATAATTGTTATCTATTGTTAAAATTTTGTTCATAATTGTTATAAGGGGCCTAAATTTTGTTTTTGTACAATGACATGAAGTTGGATTTTTGTGCTTTCAAATTTTGTGCTTCCTTTTATTTTGTTTTTGAATATGCAAGGGGTATTCATCTGAAGGAGTTTTCCTTTACATTTTGAAGGAGTGGTTGCATTATGGAAAATGAGTGATAGTAGTAGGACGATCTGAAATTCCAAACTAATAACAAAAAAATCTTTTTATTGGATAACATAGTATCAGTCCTTTCTAGTTCAAATTTTAAAAATTCTTGTACCGTCTAAATTGACACTTAAAAAATCGCTATCTCACAAAAATCGCTAATCTCACAAAATCACTTGTGCGACCCCCATAAACACTGACCCCCTGCAAATCCCCATGGCATGGGTCCCGCTCGTTTGTATCTAGACCGTTTTAAGGTGGTTTCCTAGAACCAATGTTTCGGTGGGTCTGTTTGAAATTTAAAATTAGTTAAACACTTACTCTTAAGCGGCTGATAATATGTTGTCCCACTCTCATTTTTGTTACCCAGCAAACGATAGCTACTTCACATGAAGGAGTACGGTACATGAAAGAGAATCGGGTGGAAGGAGGCCTGAAAGACTCCCATAACATGAAATTTGGTCTGATTGGTAGTCGCTTCATTTTGAAAGTGGGGGCGACTACCCGTAGGATTTACTCTTCTCTTAATACACCACCTCCATAAAATGAGATAATATCAGTAATTTAAATCAACTTTGTTTAGAAAATGGACCAGTGCTTTGGCACGTGAGTATGCGCGCGCGGAGACATTATCACGTTCAAAAACCTTTCTCCTCCGGCCTCGAAATGGTACTACACCAATTAGTTTCGTCTTTGACTGTGCAATCAATTAATGGGATCACTAATTAACTATTGCAATCAGCAATTACGTTACGTGTTCATGCATAGTTTACTTTAATAAACTAATGGCAACCGCCTCCATTACGCGTTTTGATGCAATTAAGAAAAAAAAAAGTCAGAGTCTGATAGAACATTAATTGCAATCAAACTTAACAAATACAGTAATGTCGAAGAAAGCTATCATAATATCTGCTATTGTAATCATTCTATGTCTTTGGCTTCGTGCAAGACAACTCTCTTCTCCAAAATTTTCTATAGAGAAATTTTACGTTCCGGTTCTCGACAGAAACATCTCCAATAATAATGAAAACGCGGCCACCATCAATAAAACCATAGTATTTGACCTCAAGAATGAGAACAATGGTGGCGCAATTTACTATGATAGTATTGACATCAGTCTTTATTATTATTACCACAACGACAGTAATGGTGATCTAAAGCGTCTACCCGTTGGAAATGTATCTATCCCGGGATTTCACCAAAATCCTTACCAAGCGTTTACTCATCATCTTGAGATGGTACAGACTTTTGGGGTTTCTTGGGATAAAGCCAAGATGGCAGCAGTTGCTAATGGGAGCAGTACTATGTTTCTGGTTCATCTAGCTTCGAATGCTAAGATGCACTTCTACGTTCATGATACGGAAACGATCAGCCGTCTTAAATTGGGATTGAGAGTAAATGTTAGCGTCAATGATGAAGGAATGAAATCAGTACCCGGAAGTTTGAGGCTTACTTCAGCATCCCCACATATCAAACCTTGTAGCATTTTATTTCTGGTCTTTTCGGTGTTGTGTTTAAATTGGTGAAATATATACTTATTTTCGATTTTGTGTTTGATGGTATTCTGGGTTGTCTGTTAGCAGTTAAATCTACTTACACTCTGTTTACACTGCACTGATGTGTAGATCTCTTTAAAATCTTTCAAACGAGATAAAATTTGTAAAATTTTATGACACGATTTTTAGATATGTTATATTCTAGTTTGCTTGCCAATTATACATCTAAAAAAATATGATACATGAATTATAATACAATTTGACTCTAATACATATCTTCCTTCCTCTTTGGTTTATTTATGAAAATGTCTAATACCTTATTGCCCTTCCTTTTCGGTTTATTTAAGAAAATGTCTAATGGGACACCAAAATTTGGTTACCAACACCAAACAAATCCAATTTTTTTGTGTTAAATTGGAGAAAAAAAAGTCATATGCAGTCCTCACTCCCTTCGCTCGGTCGGCCTAATTAATGCCCGGATGAAAATGCAATCTAAAGTTTTTTTTCACCTCAAAACGAATTAACTTTTTCCTAGTAAGAGTTTTAGATCCATGAAATTAGGAAGCTAAGCTATCTTTTTAACTTCGGAAATTAAATATGCTTTGAAAAGATAATTTTTAGTTGAATCACAAGTTTATTTCGAATCTTTTTGATGCCCGGCCCCTTGAATTGCTGCCCGAAGTTGTACTTCGGCTACTTTGCCTCAAGGCCGGCCCTGATCAATTTATCTTCTAGTATCTTTTCTATTATAGTATGAGACTCGGAAATCATCAATTTCTTAGGGTTCCTCATTTTTTGTTGCTTTCTTGATCAAATTCTTGTTTTCAGATCTGTTTTTCCTTCTTTGTTCTTCCCATCTGTATGATCCGTGATTTTCCATCTTCTTCAAGGGAGTTTCCGACGTCTAATTCATTTATAAAGGTTCATTTCAATCAATTAACCAATTTTGTTTATTTGGAGTTGAAGGATTATAACTTTCTCATACTTGTTCAGTTTTAGAAGATTTTCCTCTATATAAAGAAGATTTTCGTCTCATACTTGTTCAGTTTTAGAGGGAGGGTATGGAAATAGATCATTATAACGTTCAAGGGTTACCATCAGGTGAAAAAGGGGCAAAACTAACGGATGCAGACATTAAAAAAGCTTATAAAACCAAAGCCATAGAATTACATCCAGACAAAAGTCCTGATGATCCTAATGCAAATATCAATTTTCAAAAACTTTATACGATATTCTTAAAGATAAAATAAAGCGTAAACGCTTTGATGATCTATTGCGTTCCCGTGTTCAACGCCAACGTCAGTCATCACAAGTTGATTCGAGAAAACGGCAACGTCAGTCATCACAACATGGTTCAACAAAACGTAAAAGGAGTGCTGATCTTCATGAGGGGGTTCAAGAAAAACTCCAGGAATTGGTAAAAGATATGGATAAAATAATTCGCAACATGCGTAAGATTGGAGAAGGGCTGGCTAGATTAAGTGTGAATGCGAATTTTGGAACAAGTCGTCAGAAGTCGAATCGGGGAAGAGGCAAAAGAACACCTGCAAAGAAGAAATAGACTTTTTCTGGTAGGGTTGTGGTCTAAATGGTTGAGTGGGGATATAGGCTCTTTGTTTTTTCTTGTTTCTCAGCCTTAGTTTTAAGCACTGCTTTTCTCTTTGCTGCACTTGCTTTGGAGAAGAGCTGAAAGCTGCTTGCAACTCTTTTTAATGACTTCTACCAATGATGCAGTAATACGTGTATGGTTTTTTTGTTTTCTTTGTAAGGTATTCGTAGCTTTCGGCTTATGCTATGGGATTTATTTATTTTTTGGGGGTTTTGGCTTGAGCATAAATAAATTTAGTGTTATATATCATCCAAGATGAAGGGATACCACAATCTTCCATCTAGAATGCGTGAACAAGAACGACATAAAAAACTAACCTCTACATTTTCCCTCGGACGTTTTTTGTATATTGAATGCATGACAACTGACTGTATGTATAATTGGCCGCACATCCATACAACTTCCTGTAATAAGTACTCCCTCCGTCCATACTTGAAAGCCACATTGTGTATTATTGGTAAGAGACCGGATATAAGACTGGTACTACATCGTACTATTTATACCACGTAACGACATAAGCACTCGATGTTGACCAAGTGTGAGAAACAAATGAAAGACTCATATTCTAACTCTAACACTCCCTTTCAAGATGATTACATGAATGAACTCAGCTTCATGCAAAAAAAGATAATAAATAATAGCCAGGTCTGATAATAATTCTGACTATGCTGAGATTATTGTTGTTGTTCGACATGGAATAACCTGGAATTCTGACATCTCAAGGATCTCTAGTCTTGAACGAAGTAGGCAACCTTAAGTCTTACCAAACGCGATAGATGATGGTATCCCTGGTGGAGGTGCTTTGAGCAATTCCACGAAAGATGCACATTTGCATTGCAGAAAAATAGCCACAAACACTTCCCCGTCAAGCTAATTAATGACTCTACACAGTACGTTAGCTTGGAAAAATTACATCGATTGTGGACCAAAAGCACCAAAAGGTATTGTTGATAGGGTAAATTTGGGAAGGAAAAACTAGCCCTAATCAACAGAAAGTACTCCCAAGGTGTAGAGAGGTTTATGGGAAGTAATGGTGGATTAATTGTGTCCCCTAAGTATTCACATTGTCATTTTCCTCTTATCCAAGTCATTAAGGATTTAGGAGAAGGGCTTGTCCTTTATTCTAAGACAAAGCCCAACCAACTTAAGACTACCTTTCTTGGGCTAGGCTTAATCCATTATCACATGGACTAAGCCTAGTCCCCTTATCCATCAAGAGAGGGGACCCTTAATACATTAAGGGGCTACCTCTTTTGGATTGATTATTTTCATGTATCAAACATTAGTCCCCTGACATGTTGATGTACCCCTTAACGGTTAAAACTGATGGACTTCCCAGGCGGTTACAGTCACGTCCCTTGGGATGTAGCAGTTACCAGACCCTTTGGTAACTGCTTCTGCCTTTTACCTTCCTATAAATAGGGGAAGTCTCGCGTTTTTTTCTTCATCTATTTTACTTCGTCTCTTCTCTTTCCTCTTTGTTTTGTTTACTCGTTATGGCTGATGAATCACCCCATCGTGGTTTACCCCCTAGATCAGAGACTTACACACTCGACGAAATAAGGAGCAATCGTCGACTCAAAGATCTCTTGCGGCCGCCTGCAGCGGAAGATGGCTCGACTCTGTTTCCGACGGATGACAACTGGGTTTCACGCATGCTAAATCCTCACCTATTCCCTTCATCTTCATCCGAGAGTTGGCTTATTCGTCCTCAAGCGGACGTGCCTCCAATAGTCGTTTCGGAAGAGACGCCTCGTCTAGCAATTCACATGGGAGACTACACTTTCCCTTCGTTCATTCGCCGAATCCCCTTCCGCCTAGGATCCATGGGTGGATTACATCTTCTCCAACCCCGACCATAAAAGGACTATTCAGTCTCTAGGTATAGAAGCAGCTATAAACGCTTCGAAGTTTAGGTACGTCTGGCGGGACCACGAGAGCTTGGTCCGCTTGTGTGCGCTGGGGAATCGACCCTCATACGTTCTTATTCTTTTGGGATGAGGCGACTCCCATCTTGGAAGGCGTGGTAGCGCTTATTAGCCTACCCGTTCATGGTGATACCTGCTTTACTGAATGTTGTATTTTTAAAGCTTTGAATCAGAGCGATAGGGACCTTCGCGACCATTTGATTTCGGCCAATACAAACTCTATAACATTCCAGCTACCCGATGACATCAAAGCTGAAGCTCCGGATGAAGAGGAGGACTTAGGAGGAAGAAGGAAAGGTAAATCCACTGCGATTGCTGCGCCTAGCCCTTAAGTCAATGTTCCGTTTTCTCCTAAGCTTATATCGTCTTCCATTAAGGCTCATTCGAGGTCAGCTGTTGCTGAGGAATATGAGGACGTAAAAGAAGTGAAGAGTAGCCAGAAATCCAAGCTTGGGAAACGTCGCACTTCTTACTCTTGCTGGATCAAGTATTGGGCCCCCTTGCTTTCGGGTGAACGAGCTGGCGTACCTCCTCGTGAAGGAGAATCATATCGAGTGGAACTAGCGGATTTTCTTCTCTTTTGGTTATGCCATGATGTGTTTGAGCACAGTCCTTGGGACACTATCAAGAACGAACTCATTCCTATGGCAGTGTTGATGTCTCACGGCGTGTCATTTCCACTTGCTCCCATGTTCCTACGTGGCTTGTATCATGGCTTGTATCATCACTTGGATTTGCTGGCGCAAGACATTCGCCGCGTGGATAGGTCTCATGAGGTAGAAACTTTCTTGCCTGCTAACTTTATCCAAGCATGGGTTTGGGAACGCTTTCCTTTATACAGGCCTCCTCAGCTGAATCCCCTCTCGCTCTCGCGGCAATAAGAAATCACCCAGGAGGATGGTACCAAACGGCTAGTAAAAGTACCTTAGTCTCATACTCGGATGACTCTTTATCACAAAAAGGGTTTTCTTGCTAAAACCAAGCTCAAAAATTACATGAACAAGGGTAGTGAGTTCAACCCCATTTCCTACCAGGATGGTCGTACTGGTCCTCTACATTATAGTTTTGTTATCAAGTCTCAACGAGGATGTCCTCCACGGATATGTCTTCACCTGAGGATTTTGATATTATTGTCTCTACCTTGCCGGGTTGTCTCCTTGGGTTTCATGGCGGAAAGTTTTCACCCGAGGCGTACAATACTATCCGTGTTGCTTGCCAGCTTGGTTTTGATCAAGGAGTTCCTTATAATCCTCCTACTTATTCTTTATCTGATGAGCTGGAGATCCGGAAAAGTTTCAATCGTTTTGTCTTTAAAGATCTCCTTCGAATGAGCGATCGAAAATGTCACTTTGATTTCTTTCAACCTTTATCGCAGCGGAAATTGGGTGTTACCAATGAATGGCGTGTGTACCGTGATGGTGTTAATAAGAACGTGCTAAACTTTCTTTTTGGGGATCCACACGCTCCTCCGGCTCTGACTAGAGAAGATTTCAAGGAACTGCATGCATCGGGTCGTGTGAAGCTGAAGGATGAAGTTGCTAAATAATATAAGATTTCTTCAAGTAAAAAGGGTCGTCCTCTCCAGCCGCTCGTCACCAGCTGGGATCCTCTTCCGGGTGAGGAGTCTCCTCAAAAGGATAAGAAAAACGTCTCTTTACCTCCTTTGTCCGGCTCTAAGAATAGAAGGCGCCCTTCGGTGATTAAACCATTAGAGATCCCTCTCATCAAGTCCCCGCCTGCTAAGGTATTCTCTCTTTTTTCTCTTTTTTTCCTTTTAGTTGAATTTTTGCCTTAGTTTATTTTATATTGGTTTGTGTTATATTCTTTAGAGTTCCCCGCCTATTGGAGGGAAGCCTAGGTTCCTTTTTATTGAAGAATATATTATTCTACCCCATCACGAGTGGAGGGCTGATCGGCTAGCTAAAAAGATGAAACGATACGCTGGTGTACTACTTATTCCGTGGTTTCCTTCCACTCGCTATGCTAATACGTTTTGATGGGCTTACACTCGCTGGTGTACTAAATAAGTCCTATGTGGTACCAAGTTTGTTTTCCTTCCTAATATGGACAATGCGGGACTCGTAAGACACGGATACCCCTATGTGGAAATTATATAATTATCCCTTATTTTGATGGGCTTCACAAATACCCTTATCATACAATAAATATACCTTTCTCCATCTATAAGCCTGTTAGGGTCCATCAACATTTTCATTTGTTTCCTTATTTACCCATTCTCCTTTCACCTTCGGATCGAATCATTTCATTTTTAATTTTATGCCTGAAAATTTTATTTCTCTTTCCTTCTCTTTCAACCACCTCCAGCACCTCTGCAACTACCACCACCAACTCCGTCGCTGCCACCATCATGTCCTCCACTATTAAAAGAAGATGTATCACTGTGTTAGTGTTCGATTTCAACTTATTTCAACATTTTATATTTTGTTCTTCATCTTCCTAAGTTAATGAATGATTTTCCAGATTCAGAGATCGACATATTTGATTTTTGTATTCAATTTCGTAGTTTTATCACTATTTATATGTTCGATTTCCACTGATTTCAACTTAGTTGTTCTTCATCTTTCTAGGTTAAAAGATTGATTTTCCAGATTCAGATCGATAGATTTGATTTTTGGTTTCGAGTTGAAGATGGAATGAGATCTTTGCATGTTCGATTCATTGAAGCCAATACTGATGCGGTGTGTATGGTTTTTAATTTGTGTTGATTCAACTGCAATTTTATTTCAAACGAATTGAGATCGAGATTGTTGATTCCGAAACTGGTATGATTCAATTTTATTTTAGATATAGGTTTCGATTTTACTTTTAATTTCATCATATATATATTGTTGTTTTTTAATTATAATATTGATGTTGTAGTGGTGGTGGTGGAAGGTGTTGAAAATAACAATTATTTTGTGGTTTTTGAATGAAGTTTGGAGGTGAAGTTTGGAGGTGGTGCTGGTTGTGGGGTTGGAGTTTGAGGCTATTGTTGTTGGTGTAATTATCATTTGTAGTAGTGGAAGAGGTGATATTGGATTATGGATGGACTAGTGCAAGCTGCAACTATTTGCCCAATGCAAGAATTAGCCGGGTACAATCGTGTCAAAATTCCACCCCACCTATGCTTGCCAATCACCTCAAGGTAGGGTATGCCAGTGACTGCTTACAACTTCCTGTGGTGTTAAGATGGTAGTTTGAATTGTATGTGCAGAAACTTACAAAAAATTTCTGCTTATAATTGTTTTGGATTTACTCCTTACAACTGTTTTATACTTGTTGCAAACATGGGGTACTCGCTTTAAATTGTATGCTGCAGGTCACAACCTTGTTCGTGAAATTGTAGATAAGTTTTGATCCATTTTTAAATTAAGCAAGCCATCTTCACATAGAGTTCTCAGTTTTAGTGAGTTTTAGAGATTTGTAGTTTGTTTTTATATTGTGCTTTGTATGTTCTTATGTTTTGGCTGCTGTGTGTATGTATATTAGTGTTGGAAGGGATGGTGTTGTTGGAGTGTGTGTGTGTTGGGGGTGGGGGTGGGGGTGGGGGTGGGGAGGGTTCTTGTTGGTATTAGTGATGCTATTTCTTATTTGGTAAGAATAAAAGTCCACCCTCTTCGGTAAATACAACATAGTTCAACCTTCCAATTATTAATTCACTATTACAGACATGTTTAGTTAGACCAATGCCTCAAAACACAACTGAAATTTATTATATACCCCCCATATTGCAATAAGGTATTCTAATTATGCAACCATTTATTTTACCTACAAATTTTGTTAAAGTTAAATTTATGTATCTAATTAAAACTTTTCGCTTGACTAACATTGCAGCTTGGAGCCAGTTGGAACAGAATATGGAGCTCTTTGATTCACTGGCTACCTATATTCAGTAACGTGACTTCTGTTTTAAGTTTGCTTGTACTGATTTTTGCTGTTAGAGTTCGATTCTTTTGGTGGATATATACTAAGAGTCTAAGCTCTAATTCACTCTTGATTTTGCTAATTTTTGTACATAAGTGCAGCAGATCCTGTAACTTATTGTATGACCCCCTATTAGTCCATGTCCACCAATTCTTTTTGCTGCTTTTATCATTTGTATGATGTGTTCTTAGTGTTAGTAGCTACACCCTACTGAAATTCTGCTCACACTTTAACTATTTTTCGTGTTATCGCTGCATTTGCTGCATTACGCACTCCACTTAGAAAATTCATTTTGTTCTGAAGTACATTGGTGTTGGAAGAATGGTGTTGTTGGAGTTGGAGGTTTGTTGTTGGTATTAGTGATGGAGCGAGAAGGTGGTTTGCTATTGGTATATGTGAGAAGGTGGTTGCATGGGTGTGTGTGTTTCGTGTTGATGGTTTTTAAAGACCCCTCAAGATGAATCTGTGGTGCAATGGTAGCACAACTGACTCCACGTCAGAAGATGCGTGTTCGATTCACGTTAGGTTCACTAATTTTAGTACATGATTTTTTGGGATCAACTTTGGTTGTTGATACCATATTTTGGGATCAACTTTGGTTGTTGATACCATAAATAATCTGATATTTTCTGAACTTTAAATTTTGGGGATCAACTTCGATTGTTGATACCATATTATTTATTTACTTTATTTTCTGATTTTTATTTTTGGGGCCAACTTCGGTTGTTAACACCATATTATTTATTTATTTTATTTTCTGATTTTTTCTTTGAGGATCAACTTCGGTTGTTGACATTATATTTTGGATCAATTTCGGTTGTTGACGCCATATGATTTTTTGATTTTTGTTTTGAGGATCAACTTCGGTTGTTGACACCGGATTTTGGGATCAACTACGGTTGTTGACGCATATTACCTTTTTATGATTTTTGTTTTGGGGATCAACTTCGGTTGTTGACACTAGATTCTGGGATCAACTTCGGTTGTTGACATTATATATTTTTTTTCTTTCTTATTTTCTGATTTTTATTTATGGGGATCAACTTCGGTTGTTGACACCACTGGCGGCGGCGGTGGTGGACTGGTGGCGGCGGTGGCAAATTGGTGGTAGACTGGCGGTGGTGCTCTGATAGTGTAGTGGTAGTGGAGTACTAGTGTTGGTGGTGGTTGGTAGGTGGTGGTGGACTAGTGGCGGTGGTGGACTGGTGGTGGCGGTGGTGAACTGGCGGCGGCGGTGTCAAACTGGTGGTGGATTGGCAGTGGTGGTGGCGGTGGTGTTCCAGTGGTGGAGTACTAGTGGTGGTGGCGGTTGGTACGTGGTGGTGGAATGATAGTTGAATGTTGGTGGTGGTGGTGGATATTTGGTGGTGCTAGTGGTGGTGGAGGCGGTGAAGTGGTAGATAAAATTTTTTGTTGTATTTTGCAAGGTATTAAGGTAATCTATTTTTTAATGGATAAATTTTTTAAATGATAGAGGTATATTTATTGTTGTATAAGGATATATTTTTTGGGTGTCAAAACTAATGGTATCTAATTAATATACCCTACTTCTATTGCATACAGTAACCTTACCCGTATTGCCGTGCATTTGGCCAAGTGTTGAAATATTGTTCTTCAAGATTATATATATCTTAACTGTCCACTTTACCCTAACTAACAACAACTTCTTATTCTCGATCTACCTCGAACCTTTTCCTCTATATAAAGAAGATTTTCGTCTCATACTTGTTCAGTTTGAGAGGGAGGGAGGGGATGGAAATAGATCATTATGGTGTTCTAGGGTTACCATTAGGTGAAAAGGGGGCAAAATTAACGGATGCAAACATTAAAAAAGCTTATAAAACCAAAGCCCTAAATTTACATCCAGACAAAAGTCCTGATGATCCTAATGCAAATATCAATTTTCAAAAACTTCAATCATCGTACGATATTCTTAAAGATAAAATAAAGCGTAAACGCTATAATGATGTACTGCGTTCCCGTCTTCAACGTCAGTCATCACAAGTTGATTCGAAAAAACGCAAGCGTCAGTCATCACAACATGGTTCAACAAAACGTAAAAGGAGTGCTGATCTTCATGAGGGGGTTCCAGAAAAACACCAGAAATTGATAAAAGATATGGATAAAATAATTCGCGACATGCGCAAGATTAGAGAAGGGCTGGCTAGATTAAGTGCGAATGCGAATTTTGGATCAAGCCGTCAGAAGCCGAATCGGGGAAGAGGCAAAAGGACACCTGCAAAGAAGAAATAGATTTTTCGGATAGGGTTGTCGTCTAAATGGTTGAGTGGGGCTATAGGCTCTCTGTTTGTTCTTGTTCGTCAGGCTTAGTTTTAGGCTGTGCTTTCTCTTTTCCACACTTGCTTTGTGCCTTCTCTTGTACTTCTGTTTTTCCTTTTTTTTAATAAAATTTTAATCTTTTTACCTCAAAAAAAGATAACAAAATTGGAGAAGAGCTTATTAAAACTGTTTGCGACGCTTTGTAATGGGACCTTGATGGCGCATTTGTGTTTGTGGCCTGTGCATGGCTCAGGCCGGTGCTCTTTTGCTCAGTCAGATGTCTGACTGATTTAGCCTTTTGACTCAGTTATCTGACAAAGTTATCTCTTTGACCTGAATCAGTCTAATTGACACATGATAAAAGTGAGGCCCTTTCCGCATAAAAAGAGTTTTTTTGGAGTTGTGTGTTGCACTTCAAACACCCTGTCCAATAGAAACCGTGAATTAATAAGAAACAGTCAAAAATATAATAGATTTAAAATAAAAAAAAAACGGGGCGGGGGGAGGGTTTGCTCAGGGCGATTTTGGCGACTTTAGAGTTCTTTTGATAGGATTGCATACGATCAATCCTGTTTCTTTCAATCCTCTCATCTTGAAATCGCCCTCCCTCTTCTCCCCTTCTTGAGCTTCCTTTTGACCCCCTAGCTTAAGTTTTTCGCATCTTTTCTGAGCTTTTCCATACCCATTAGGGTTTTTATAGTTTGTACGGATTTTTCAGTTGTTTAAGACACATGCTATATCAATCTCGAGCTCTAGTGCAATTCATTAATAGAATCTGATTCACAAGGGTGTTTCTTTCAGTGCCCCTTTCGCAGATTTGGTGGTAGGGGTTTATTTCGCAATTCTTTGATCAAGCACTTGCGTGACATTACCCAGATGCAGATAGCAAAATAAGATGTCATCAGCTGATGAGCATAAATTTTGGAGTTTACAAGGCTTAGGAAGAGGTACTGCAGCAGCTGCAGATTTGGCTTTGCATGGACTGCATGCACTTATATGCAAGGAGGAACATTGCAGGGCACATGGAAAAGTTGTGCTCGGTCCTTTCAATGGCACATGGGTGGACTTCCTTATACACGTTATGTGTTGCCCTGATGACCCAACTGACATTGTTTCACCTAATATATCAGGTACCACACTACCATGCCTAAATTTAGAGTTGTTGGATAAAGTGCTGCAAAAACAGATTTCAACTGTGTCCAGTATACCATCTAAGTGTAAACTCCACTTTGCTAGGACTTCCAATATAACTCTTCAATGAGTTGTTCGATGCCCTGGTGATATCTCCACTTAGATACAACTTTTACTTTTTCCAATTTGTACTCTTCGTACCTATTTTCCGAGGAGCAGTTTGTGAGAGAAATCTGGAAAAAGAAAAAAGCTTCAAATAGCTTCCATCAATTCATCCTTGTCTCGATGTTCTGATACCAATGTTTGTATCACTATGGTTCAAAGGGCCTTAGAGTAACAAGATTCTCTACAAGAGGTACGACACAAAACTAAGTAGAAATTGCACACCAACCAGGAGGCTACCAATCTGCGACTTTGTCGTAAGAAAATGAGTGGTGGAATGTACATTGCAACCATAAGAACCTTAACCTACAATGGTGTTGCACCATCTAGTGCTGAGACTTTGCAAGACCTGCAATGCAAGCATCCTCCGGTAGATCCACCCCTGATCCCCCCTGACATATTCACTCAAGAAGCTTTGGTTGCATCTAAGGACCTTGTCTTGAGCAAACTAAAGAGCTTCCCCAAAGGGACCTCTTATGGAAGAGATGTCTTACGTTCTTAACACCTGGTTGATGCACTTAGTGGCTCTACGGCTGCTATTTCATAGGAACTTATCTCGTCTATTACAGACATTGTAAACATTTGGTTGGCAGGGAAATGCCCGGCTGCTTTGGAGGAGTTCATAGCCTCAGCCCCTCTCACTCTATTGATGAAACCCGATGGGGGTATACGCTTTATAGCTGTGGAAATTATATGGAGACGTCTGGTTTCTAAGGTTGCAGCTTCTCATGCAGGGAGGGCGATGGAGGCGTATTTGAGTGATCATTAGTTTGGTATGGGTGTGAAATGTGGAGGTGATGTTATACTTCATTCTTTTAACAGGTTGTTGGAAGTGCATGAGGGTTCAAACTCTAAGTTTATGCTTTTGGTGGATTTTCCAATGCTTTTAATCTGGTGCATCGCACTACAATATCGAGAGAAGTCAGACAATTTCCCCCCTCGATTTCCAGGTGGGTGGAGTTCTGCTACGCAATGCCAGCTAGGATATACTATATAGATAAAACTCTAACATCTGCTCGAGGGGTGCAACAGGGTGACCCGCTTGGCCCCTTACTATTTTCTCTTGTCTTACATCATTTAATTTGTAAGATTGCATTGCAGTGTGTTTTTGACCTACATGCCTAGTACCTAAATGATGGCACCCTAATGGGAATAGGCTGATGGTTGCAAAAACATTTAAAATTATTCAGCAAGAAGGTGCAGCCTCTGGTTTGCACTTAAATGTCTCCAAAATTGAGCTTATTTGGCCGACTGTAGATAACAAGGGTTTGGATGCAGGGGTGTTTCCTTCGAACATTTGCAGACCAGTTGATGGGGTGAAACTGTTGGGAGGCGCTGTCAGTTTGAACCCTCAATTTTGCAGTGATATGGTGGTTAGTGCTTAAACAATGGCTATGATGAAAGCTATCGCTAAGTTTCTGCGACACCTTATTACGATGAGAACAACAAAGCCGAGATACCCCAGTTTAAGCTTTCATAATAGCAGTACTGGGGTATCTCGGCTTTACTTCTCAATGAGAACAACAAAGCCTAAGTTTTTGGTTGAAGCACAACAGCTTTTTGATAATCACTTAAACCAGTTTCTGCGACACCTTATTACTGGGGATGGACCAGGATACGGTTTGCTTCAACAGAGATTGACCACTCTCCACATTAAGCACGGTAGCATGGGTGTTTACACGATGGGAGATACGATGAAATATTGTTATTTGGCTTATATTATGCAGACACATGTCCAACAGAACAACATCTTGCGTGAGTCTGGTTTATCTGGTTTGAGCCAAAGTTTAGAGCATGCGCTGAACACCTATAATCAGGTATGTGGGGTGGGGGTGGCAATGTCGAAATATCACTAGCACTCTATGAGTTCTAGAGTGACGACATTGCCCCCCCCCCCTCTTCAATTCTATGAGTTCCTTAGCAATTAAATACTTTGATGCAACGAAGAAAGAATTACCTACTAGGTTTAACATGTATGCACGCGATAGTGCGCTTTGGCAATGTAGCAAAACCAACAACGCGCAAGATTATTTGGTGGCTATCTCTATAGTGGGGCTTAATCAGAAAGTGGACCTAGACAGTTCTATACGGTGCTTAGATATAGGCTTGGGATTCCACTTTTTGAAGAGGGATGGATATGCTCTAGCTGTGATAGAGAGATGACACCCTGCATTGTGCTCATGAGGTTGTTCTTAAGTTCAGGCATGACTTAGTTCATGACACTATTGCATATATGTGTTATCGTGCAGGCGTACCAGCAAGGAAAGAGGTAGCTTTGGGTTTCCTCTCCAAAAACGGTCTACCTATGAGACCGGCTAATATTTTGGTTTATAACTGGGATAATGGTCGTGACATGTGTTTGGATGTAACAGGTGTCTCCTCTTTTACTAGGGGCGGTATACGCACTTTTGTCCCTGAACAAGCAATTAGCAATGTTGTAATAGTGAAGCGTAACAAATATCTGGAGAAACGTACAGCTCAAGGGTTTGGTTTCGGGGTTCTTGCTTTCACTATTCTTGGGAAGCTTGGTGGAGATACTATAGATTTTATGAAAAGATTGTGTAACTACATGGCTAGTCATGATGCAAATGTCATTGTGGAAGATTTTTCATAGAATAAGGGTTGTCATTCAAAAATGGATTGAAGCACATTTTGTTGCTCGCCTCCCATCCAGTTCTCTTGTATCCTTTATTGATGATTAATATTTATTTGGGTTAATTAAAAAAATATTTTGATAGCACTAAAGAAAAAAATAAAAAATTCAATCTATTGTATTTGAGAGCAAGAATACTTTATCAAAATCCCCAATGTTGTATTAAATATTAAACTGATGGGTCCTTGTCTTATTATTGTATTCTTGAAGCATTTAACCCGGTGGATGGTGGATCTCTATCCACCTTTTGTGCATTTCTTTTGCACCGGAAGCCATGCGGTTTTTAATGTTCCGTGGAAATTAAAGATAGCTTCCTATCCTCGTTTAATTGGAGGCCCTAGAAACTAATTAGGGGGCTCCTGTTAGAAGAAAAAAAAGGTAACTAAAACCTAATTTGAGTCACCCCTTATCCAAAAAAAATTAAATGGCTAAACTGCCCTTGAATGATTAGTGTTAATAATTAATTAAGTTAAGTTAATTAGTGTGATTAGATTATGTTAGATTAAAGTCAGATTTTAGAATTAAAATTGGATTTTTTTTATATTTTTTTTTTGTGAGTTGAGAAGAAAAAGAGGAGGTTTTAGAGGAAAACTTAGGTTTTTTTTAAATGAGTGATTCAAGTAGGGGAAATGATGTTGGGGAAGGTTTAAGCAACAAAGATGATTTTGTTGATAGTAAGATTATCTTAAATTCTCCTATGGATTGGACATATGTCACAACACAGAGAAAGAGTCGTCAATGTCGAGGGGTGTATACCCTAATGACTCTACAAAGTCGTCAATGTATTTACACCAAAAATCACAACTCAAACCTGCAACTTTCCAGGTTATGAAAAATCGTCAGGGTAATATGATACACCCAACACGACTCTTAGTAGCTTGGGTAGGAAGAGTCGTTATTTTGTGTGTTTATACCAAGACGACTCTGAATTTTTTTGGGACAGAGAGGCTATTTGTTTTTCACCTAGGATCGTTGATGTTTAAAAAGGGGTCGTTCATAGAGGATCGTCATAAGTTTCTATATTATGTTAACGACTCTAATCTAGGGCAATAAATATGAAAAACCAGAAATAGGGTCGTTACCTTCTCATCATATACCTTAACGATTTTTTATGGTCTTTACATGCATATGAAAAATCGTTAGGGTTTAAGTTTGTCGGGTTGACGACCCTCTTACTGTAACAGAAATTATTCGGGTGATTTTTTTTCTTTTTCTTCTTGAAGTCGTTAATTGAAGAAAACAGAAGAGACGAGAGAATTAGAAGGGAGGGAGTCTGATTTTTTTGTTTAGAAATAAAAATGAATTGAGAGCTTAAAATTAAGGGTTAATAAGATTTTAAGATTTATTAATAATAAAGGGAAAATAGTATTTTCACTACATTTTGGTACGCCCCTAAAATATTTGGGATGGGTATAAAATGTCTGAGGTCCCTAACTGCTTTTTGGGGCCCCATTTAAACGAGGTTTCCTATACAGGCAAGCACGGCGATATGGAGTTTTTTCATCTGTATTTTCGATTGTTAGGTGAAGACTTTATATACCCAAAGTTGTTGCCTTTACCCGAGTTAACTTATCAAGTCCCACCAAATGACCCAAACTTTTGAAGATGACGGGAGCAATGACATATGTGGTCTTTTTTCATTTCATTTTCGATTCTTCTTCGGGATAAACCAATGACGTATGTGATGATTGTTAACTAGATTTTCAGTACCTCATACTTCACTATAAAATGTCGGTCACTCCCACATTACAGAACCACAAATTTTCTTCTCTAGTTCGCTTGCTGTGTTCTAACATTTTTGAGCTTATTTTCAGTACAAACAATGGCAGTTGAAGTAGCTCTCTTGGATTTCTGGCCAAGTATGTTTGGAATGAGAGCAAAAGTAGCTTTGGCTTTGAAAGGTATCAAATATGAATACAAAGAAGAAAATCTTAGAGAAAAAAGTCCTCTGCTTTTGAAGATGAATCCAATCCATAAGAAAATCCCTGTTTTGATTCACAATGGAAAACCCATTTCCTAATCACTCATAATTGTTGAATACATTGATGAAGTTTGGAATGAGAAATCTCATCTTCTACCTACTCATCCTTATCAGAAATCCCAAGCTAAATTTTGGGCTGATTATGTTGACAAAAAGGTAAGAAGACTATGAGCTCAATTTGTTCAATCATTCACTAGTTTCAATTTCCCTGACTACAGGTTTATGATAGTGGAAGGAAGATATGGACAAGCAATGGGGAAGAACAAGAGAATGCTAAGAAGGAATTTATTGAGGTTTTGAAGGTACTGGAGGGAGAGCTTGGAGAGAAACCATTCTTTGGTGGGGGAAAAATCGGGTTTGTGGACGTGGCTTTGATTCCTTTCTATACATGGTTTTATGCTTATGAGAAATGTGGAAATTTTAGCATAGAAGAAGAATGTCCCAAGATTTTGTCTTGGGCTAAGAAGTGCTTGGAAATAGAGAGTGTTTCTCAGTCACTTTCTGATTCAGCAAAGGTTTATGAGTTTGTTCTCGCATATCAAAAGAAGCTTGGAATTGAATAGATTCATTCCCAAAGCTCGCTCACATGTTCGGTCTCAATGGTTCTGGTCTGTCTTATCACGGACCAAGACTAAGAATATTACTTTTGGAATTTATAGTAGAGTGATGCAAATGTTTTACTTTTACTTCTACTTTTTTTTTCCTTTGAATACAATTTTACCTCTTTACTTCAAAAGAAAAATTGATCATCCCCATATCTGTGAGGGTAAATTACCCGATGGCCACGAGTCAACATTTCAAGGGATGGCTTCATGATAAGGTGATGAGATAGATGCACCGAATCATACTCTATAAAGGTGATTTCATCTGAATTGAGACACCTGTTACAACGTTACATGAATAACGTGTGTAAGGAGTTGTCTAATCGACTCAGACGGTCAAGTCTAAAAAGAAGGACTTCATTTAATGAAGGATCAGAGGAGACGTGGACGAATCTACATTGTATCAGGAGACTCGGGCGATCTATAATATAACCCAACGGTGATGCAACACGAGGTCCCCAAGGAAGAGCAACACGGTGACGCACGAAGCGAGATGAATCGGAAGGAGAACCAAGTAGGCCATCACGAGGGATAGTATAGAGCTCGCCCGAAGTAACGAGAAGATGTACGATAACTCCACCAGCTCGGCGAGGCCAGGCCTTCACGAGTCTAAAATGCCTATAAATACCAGTCCATGTAAAAGGAAATGGACATGTAATTTTAGATGGTCTTTTTACAGAGAATTCCTGAGAGAGGTCTAGATAAAGAGAGAGTGAGAAATCTAAGTGATATTTGTAGCTCTTTCAAGGGTAAGACGATGGTGACGAGACGATCCGCTCGCACGAGCCAAGGTGAAACTGGTGAAGACCTACCTGGAGGACTAGACGAGATGGAGCTCGGTGAAACTATGCAAAACGGTGTACTCCCAGGAGAGGGACAACCCGATAACCAGTATCAGGAAGGGTTAAGTGATAACTCTAGCTCTGACGAAGAGGGGAACCCCTTAGAGAGACAGAATGATATCCATTTAATTCAACCAGGAGGGTTGAATCGTTTGCCAAGGAAAACAGTAAGCAACGAGGTGAAGAAAGATGAACCTTCTAACCTCGGCGATACAGCTGCTACAATCGCAGCCATCCTGAAAGCACAAGATGCACAGGAAGAAAAAATGACAAAGTTAGAAAGACGTAACAAGAGGCTAGAACGGAGAAACCGTAGGCTAAAACGCAAAACGAAGAAGAAGGTGCCACTCACTACTATAGAGGAGACCCCCGAGGAGGAGAATCCTTTTGTGAACTTGTAGGATAACAAGTGAGTCCATATTCCTGACACCTCGAACGAGGAAACAGGGGAGCACTTTCCAAAGGGAAGCCAAGGAGTTCAACACGAGGAGGAGAGACCGTCCGAGGGATCATCCGATGTTGATCCCAAGCATAGACGAGAAAAAAAAAAGGAGGGCGAAGTAAAAACTAACTGCATGGACGAGAACCACGCAGTTGTAGACCCCAAGCGAGGGGAGACTTCGAAGTCAAGTCACTCTAAAATAGTGATGTACGCCGAGCAATCGGATGAGGATTCAGGGCGATCAAGATATCGCCGCCCAAAAGCCTCCTTTTCGCCGGAAAGAGTGCAAGGACGGAGGAAGAAGGCCGAAACGAGGCACAATGACGACCAATTACAAGCCTGACTCTATCAACTCGAAGTGATGTGCATAGAGGCTACAGGAAAACAAGAAGGCAAAAAGTTGAAGGAAGTACTGCAAGAGGCCAGACAGTCTCCCTTATCCGCGAATCTATTGGCACGACCATTTCCAAGGAAATGCTCGCTCCCAACGTTTGCAACTCCCTTAAATGGGACCGGCGATGCAATCGAACATCTCAGATCCTACCGCATGACACTGACACAGTGGAGTCACTACGATGTGGTGATGTGTAGGTTCTTTCCATCCAGTCTAAAAGACGAGGCCCTAATGTGGTTCAATAACCTGCCTAAAGCATCGGTTAAATCGTTTGATCATCTATCCGAGTTGTTCTTAGAAACATACATACATAACAGCTGAGTCAAACCCAAAATTGACATGCTGTTCCAGTTAGCTCGAGGACCCAACGAGTCACTCCGCTCTCTGTTAACTCGTTGGAGAAAATTATGCACTGAGATCAGAAGAGTCCCAGAGGCCTACGAGATCTTGGGCTTCAAAAACAGCCTAAGGAAGACAGACCCAATATTTGTCCGCATGTACGAGAGCATGCCACCTAACTTAGGGAAACTGAGAGAGATTCAAGAGGACTACATAGGCTTTGAAGAACTCCAAGATGGTACCTATGGCAATTGGTAAAAGGAACCAATAGTTGAGCAAATATGGTAGAACCACATAACCCTTAAACGCCAGCCCAAGAAGCAGGGCGATCCAACAACAGATCTACCCAGTTCGATAAACATCGAAGTGGAGGATGGAAAGGGCGAGACCAAGCCCAACAAAAGAAGGGAAAGTTCGTAGATCCAGTCTACAAGAAGCTGAACACACCTATATCCGAAATCCTAAGAAGATTGACAGAAAATACAAAATCACCTACTCATGGAATAGAGGACAGCAGCCCGAGCGCGCTAATAACAAAACAGATTTCTATGAGTTTCACCAATTCTATAGCCACACGATAGACTCGTGCATAGATCTAAAGAAGATGGTGCAAGACATGATTGATGGGGGAAAACTCCAGGAGTACATCACACAGCCAGCGATCCAACTAGCCACAGAAACACCCGTACATCGTGTGGAAATACCACGCGAGTCATAATACTTGGGATGCAATACGATATCGCACTCAGCTGTCACTGCTCCCACACCTGAAGGAAGTATTACAGGACGAATCCACAAGCGAAACTTCGAAGGTGACGAAGTCTTCAGCATGACAAAAGAGCCTCTTATGCAGGAGTGGATGAAACAACCTATCAGCTTTTCAGCCTCAGAGGCACCTGATGGAGGACGAAACCACAACGATCCATTAGTGGTTACGATGGCTATCGCGCTCCCCGAACACGAGGGCGAGGAAGAAAAACCTAAGGTATTGTTATGGGCCATGCCTAAGATACTGATAGACGGAGGAAGTTCCGTCGAAATCCTGTTTTACGAGACGTTCAAACAGATGGGTCTTAGAGATGAGTGCCTAATACCGTCTACCTACAATATATTTGGCTTCAATGGCTCGTCGACCCGCCCAAGGTGCGAAGTCACCCTAAAAATTCACACAGGATTTTTTTTAACTCTAACCACATTCTGTGTAGTAGATGTACTATCACCCTACACGACCATAGTCGAGCGATCCTGGGTTAAGGGGGTCGCCTCGACCTATCACCAGAGACTAAGGTTTCCAACACCTGACGGGATCTCAGAAATCATGGGAGACTCGGGAGAAGCTAAGTACTGTTACAACATGGATATACAGAATGGCGAGAACAAGGCAAACTCCCCAAAGGAAAAAAAGAAAAGTGCCAAAAACGCTAAAAGCCAGGATGAAATCGAGGCATTCATAGCAATGACAAATGAAGCAAGGCGCTCAGACAATGTACCAACTTTGGACAATGTCCCAACCTCGGACTCACCGCTGGAGCCTATACAGAACCTCTCCGATGTGGGGGAGCTTAGGTCAAACTTCTCGTCCTCGGAACCTACAAAGGAAGTAAATATCAGAACACCCAAAAACCCGGGTATGGTAAAAATTGGAACTCTCCTCGACAAAGAGGAAAAATAAAAACTAAAACGCGTTCTAAAAGAATACTCTGATGTCTTCGCATGGCGTATGGAAGATATGCCTGGGATCGACCCAGAAGTCTGTTGTCACCATTTGAAAATTAACCCAAAACACAAGCCTATACGACAAAAGATGTGGAAAGTGGCACCAGAATATCACGAGGCGATTCAAAAAGAACTAAAGAAAATGGAGGCGTCAGGAGTCATCCAAGAAGTACAATATCCGATATGGATATCTAACATGGTGATAGTACCAAAGAAAAATGGGTGAGTGAGAATCTGCATTGATTTTAGCGATCTTAATAAAGCCTGCCCAAAGGAAAGTTTCCCGCTCCCCAACATCGATCAGCTCGTAGAAGCGACCTATGTATATGGATTGCTATCCCTAATGGACGGATACTCGGGCTATAACCAGATCCCCCTCGCCGAGGAAGACCAAGAGCATACCGCCTTCTTTACTCCCCGAGGTTTATACTGTTATACTAAGATGCCATTCGGACTAAAGAATGCTGGCGCGACTTACCAAAGAATGGTGGAAAAAATGTTTGACAGTTGGATACATAAAACCTTAGAGGTATACGTGGATGATATGCTCGTCAAGAGAAAACTTCCGCAAGACCATGCAAACGATCTCAAAGAAATTTTTGAACAAATGAGGAAGTTTAATATGAAAATAAACCCGGCAAAATGCACTTTCGGAGTTACCTCAGGGAAATTCTTGGGATACCTGGTCACTAAGCGGGGCATCAAGGTCGACCCGGCCAAAGGTACAAGCTATCTTAGAGATGCCATCGCCTGCCACAGTCAAAGACGTGCAGAAACTAAATGGTCGATTAGCAGCCCTAGGAAGATTTATAGTTAGATCGTCCGACAAATGTAAAGACTTCTTCAACACCTTGAAAAAATGCAAAAAATTCTCATGGAGCGCTGAGTGCGAAGATTCTTTTCGAAAAATAAAAGAACATCTGGCCACTCTGCCTATATTACAAAAGCCTAATCCAGGCGAGGATCTTTATATCTACTTATCAGCAACTAGCACTTCTATTAGTGCAGTGCTCACTCGCATAGACAAAGGGGCGGAAAAGCCTATTTACTTCATAAGAAAAACTCTGACGTCTGCAGAAAAGAACTACTCCAAAATCGAAAAGATTGTGCTGTCCTTGGTATATGCGACGCGAAAGCTGTGAACGTATTTCCATGCCCACACGGTAACGGTCATTACAAAAGCTCCAATAGAATCTGTTTTAGACCATGCCGATAGGGAAGGAAGAATCTCCAAAAGGGGAGCTCAAATCAAACAGTTTGGGGTAAAATATCAAGCCCAAACGGCAATAAAAACCCAAGTTGTTGCGGACTTCTTAGCCGACTTCCCTCTAGACGGCACCGATGAAATCGAGGACATCCCTGGAATGGAAGACAAGCTAGAAGATACACCCGAGCTACTTCGTTGGAGAACCAAAGACGATGGGAAGTAGTCATAGACGGGCCATGTAATTCGGAAGGATGTGGCATCGGAATGGTCTTTACGACTCCGACAGGCCGCATGATCGTCTATAACCTAAGGATAGAATTCCCCGCTATTAATAACATAACCGAATACCGGGCAGTCATACATGCTCTACGAGTGATAATCGCACTAGGCATCGATGAAGTGAGACTCACAAGTGACTCACAGCTTATCGTATGACAGATAGATGGAACATATCAAGCTTCCGATGTATGCCTGTAGCGATATCTCCAACTCGCCAAGCATTATATCGGGAAAATACCAAACACCACTTTCCGACACCTGAACAGGAACAATAATAGGCACGTAGATGCCTTAGCCTTCATAGCCTCCATGATGATAGATCCGGAGGCCACGAATATAAAAATTGAAAGGGTACTACTTCCCTCCATACCCCTAGAAGGAGATATGGAAATCCTTAATATGGACATAATAAGCCAAAACGAGGCTTTGCCTGAGGACGATTACCCCAATCATAAAATACATAGCCAACGGTGACCTCTCAAGAGACCAAAAGCTCGAACACAAAGTGATATCCCGATCGGGAAACTATCAACTCAGAGATGGTGTGCTGTACAGACATACATAACTAGGGCCCTTGTTTAGATGCCTTTCCTTTGCTGAGGGCCAGGAAATACTAAAAGAAATACACTGTCGTTACGCCGGAAACCATATTGGATGAAGATCCTTAGCTCACAAAGCCAGGTTACAAGGATATTTCTGGCCTCGCATGAACGAGGACTCGAAGCAAATGGCACAATTATGCATAGAGTGCCAAAAATTTGGTAAAAGAAGGCATGCACCATCAATGGACCTAAAATCTCTGCTTAGCCCGTGGACATTTTCCAAGTGGGAGGTCGACATCGTCGGACCCCTACGAGTTGGCACGGGGCAACGAAATTACCTAATCGTGGCTACAGATTATTTTACCAAATGGGTCGAAGCATCAGTCCTCAGACACATTAGGGACCACAATGTCTTTAAATTCCTTTTCAAGCACATCATATGTCGCTTTGGTATCCCAGCTGCCATTGTATCAGATAATGGGGCCCAACTCCGAGGAAAAAATATTGATCTCCTCTTTAACTGCTTCAAGATCAGGAAGAATAAATCCACACCAATATACCCCGAGAGTGATGGCAAGGCAGAGGCAACTAACAAAACCATCGCCGACATGCTCAAAAAGAAGCTAGATGGACATGGGGCTAGCTGGTGTGAGCAATTACATAATGTTCTGTGGGCCTATAGGACCACACGAAGAGAAGCTACAGGGATGACTCCCTTTGCCCTCACTTATGGCACGGAAGCGATCATACCAACTGAAGCAATGATCCCGACGACCAAGACCGAGGTTTGGGAAAAGAACCTAAGGTCGGACATGATACTCGCTAAGCTATACGATCTCGAGGAAAACCGAGAAATATCTCTCCAGAGAATAGAAAATTACCATCGGAGATTAGCCCGAGAATATAACAATAGTGTTCATCAGAGGCAATCTAGCCCAGGCGATAAAGTCTGGCGCGAGATCCCGCCATACCAGCGCGAGTCAGGAAAATTTGCTCCCATTTGTGAAGGACCATTCACAGTCATCGCCAAAGCAAGCGATGGAGCATACAAATTGCTCAAACCTAATGGGGAAGAACTAGAACGCCCCTGGAACATCAAATACCTCAAGCAATACAATGCTTAAACAGCTCATCGCTTAGGAAGATAAAATATGAAAATAGGGCTCGAATCCCTACTTGTAAAAGGTCATGAAACCTTACTTGAATGTACTAAGGGCTTATGAACCCTCTTTTGAGAATAATAAAATTACTCCTTTTGTGTACTTATTTCTTGCAATTTTTTGGTTCACTTTGATTTATTTATTTTTCTTGCAATTTTTTGCTTTATTTGTTCTTGCATTTGCATATAGCATAATCATATCGTATTTTCATTATAACAAAATCCAATCAAGATTATGGCACGGTGCTAGCCACACCTTCCATTCTATAACAAATGATGCGGGTAAAAGACCTAAGCTGCCCGAGACGGACACAGACCTAAGGCAATGCTATCTATCCTAATGAAGCAAGATGAAGCATGGGACACCCTAAGCTACCTAAGTCAGGAACAGACCTAAGGTAATGCCATCACGATCACGAAATCGGATGATGTCCTGCCATAACATGAGATATCCATAATCAAGGTACTTACCTTTGGCTAAGGTAAGAATCACTTGACCGAGATATAGCCCTCCAAGCAAGGCTTAATAAACAAGTGACTCAAACAACTGACCACTTAACCCTGGGGAAAGTGTAACCTAAACAGGACACTAATAAAAAACCAAGCCTATGAAGGCATCAGATCAGAACGAGAAAGGGAATGTGCTATATTCAAAATCCAACACCGTAAGAGATGCCCTATCCGATTAAGGAATTGATCACTCCTTGGCTTTGTCACCCATGGTTGGACCGATAGTATGCATAAACATCCCTCAGAGCCATTTACATAAAAATATAATGCAGAAATAACGTAGCAAGAAAAAACTATCACATTAACAAGTACTTCAATTACAAGTAGTATTTGCCTCAGACATTTGAGGACTCTCCAAAACAACAAAAGTCAGCATAATAACGCCTCGACAGGAGCATCTCACTCGGTATATATCCAAGCCTCACTCGTGGCGAAGTCAGGAGCAGCTATATCGCTCGAATGGGCATCCGCGACTCCAATCTCGGATTTGACCATCATCACGAGCAGAAGCATCCTCGTGCAATCCCTCGTCATCCGGAAAATAGGAGAATTTCCTCACCGCACGATACATATGCCATCAGACGCTCAGATATAAAATAGGGGCAAGGTATATATACCTTAAAATATTATGGCAGTATTTTATACCTCAGCATCCTCAGCAACTCGGGCGATCGGCAAGAAAGAACAATAGCTCACACAGATAATGGATCTTCGAAGGAAGCGACTCATCTCGCATCAGCTAAAAGCAAAAGAACCTCTGTCACCTGTTGAATGGCAAACCACACAGTAACAGAAAGTGTTTCTCAGCTAAATAGTGTAGAAAACCGCACAAGTTTGAAGTGTTTCCAAGATAAAACCGTGTAAAGAGATACAACGGTAGATAAAAATCTTCCAGCAAAAAGACCAATCCACTAGCAGACAAACCAGTTTCTCTAAACCACCAATGGGCTAAAGATGACATACAAACAGATAGGTCTTTCTGATAAAACATCAGTGATGATCTAGAAACACGAACAAGAAGAACCCACAAATCAAACAAGTGAGAGGGCATACCATCATGCTGAAGAAGACATGAATAAACACTTCGCCACCATGGAGGACGAGGAGGAAAACTTCTACCAGGCTTAAGAAACCCTTATGAAAAGGAAGGAGAAAATTAAAAACTCTGGAACTCTACAGAAGGGAAGAAGAGAATAAAATTCAATTCACCACCAAAAGAAGGCTTTTATAGGAATAAAAGTCCTAGGGAAGCTAACCGGTACTTTTCAAAAAAAGTTAAGACATGGCGACCATAAAAGAAAGAGAAAAACATTCTCTATGAACCGTGGACAACCAACCGGCACCCAAAGTCCAACAGGTAAAAGTGCACTAAAAGTGCAGACGTGGCGAAAAAGACGGGGCGGTTACACAGTTTTCTTCCCATCATGCCCTCGGCAAGTTGCAAAGAAAATGAGCAAAATGTGAGGGTAAATTACCCGATGGCCACGTGTCAACATCTCAAGGATGGCTTCATGATAAGGTGATGAGATAAATGCACCGAATCATACTCTATAAAGGTGATTTCGTCTGAATCGAGACACCTGCTACAACGTTACATGAATGACGCGTGTAAGGAGTGGTCTAATCGACTCAGACGGTCAAGTCTAAAAAGAAGGGCTGCATTTAATGAAGGATCAGAGGAGACGCGGACGAATCTACATCGTATCGGGAGACTCGGGCGATCTATACTATAACCCAACGGTGATGCAACATGAGGTCCCCAAGGAAGAGCAACACTATGACGCACGAAGCGAGATGACTCGGAAGGAGAACCAAGTAGGCCATCACGAGGGATAGTATAGAGCTCGTTCGAAGTAACGAGAAGATGTACGATAACTCCACCAGCTCGGCGAGGCCATGCCTTCACGAGTCTAAAATGCCTATAAATACCAGTCCATGTAGAAGGAAATGGACATGTAATTTTAGATGGTCTTTCTACAGAGAATTCCTGAGAGAGATCTAGATAAAGAGAGAGTGAGAAATCTAAGTGATATTTGTAGCTCTTTCAAGGGTAAGACCCTAATCAATAAAGAAAACATCTTCTTTCCCGTGGACGTAGGTCTTCATGGCCGAACCACGTTATGTGCTTGTGCCAATCTTTATTTTTCATGTTCTTTACATCTTGTTTATCTTTGAATTTTGAATATTAACCTTCAGATCTATTTGAATGTATCCATCAGAAAATATGCAACTACAATATCAATGGAAAATTGTAAGCAAATATTATTTCCTTTGGAGAGAAAGAAAGATGTGAGAAGATTAACTGATCCATATCAATGGGGATTCCAGAGTTGAATTGTTGCTCCATTAATCCCCACATTCCAGTGTTGGGTTTTGTGAAAGAGATATTTTCCTTTACCACCATTGTGATTCATCACCGCAGGGATTAGATATTTCCAAGAGTAAGACAAAATGGGCAAACAGCAAATGTTCAGAAGCTGACGTGCCAATGATTACACCGATATTACGTAAACAGAGAGATAAAGGCACATCTGAAGAGGCAAACATTGTCCTACATGGTGATGACATGCTCCAAACCACAGTCCACTTTCACAACTGACTAGTCTGGCTTAGTAATATTTGAAAAGATAGCTACGGCTATCATTTATTAGCTAATGTTATATGCTTGTGCAGAAGAAAATCTATATGCTAGAGTTTGCTGACTTACTTGAAATGGGACTTTGACGCGATCAATCTACTTGTCTCTTATTCTTCCAGCGCCCAGTGTTAGATTCCTTGGTAAAGATCACCCAATTAATTAAGACGAATCTTGAACATTTATAGATGTGCATGTTTGCAAGCCTAGGATATCAAATAAGTAGTTTCGAAAGCAGGAATTTTAAAATGACTAAAAACAATGTGGTGACTACGATTCCGTTTCTACTCCTATACCACATATATAGGAGGAATAGTTAAAATCTCTTAGATTAAGAAACTTTTTTAATTTTATAAATTTCTATGTCTTTTCCTGTTTTATCCTTAATTATATTTCCAATGTTAGAGACATACACTTAATTGCGATGATTCCCAAACAAATAAATAGGGGTAGTAGAAGTAAAAAATGGTTTTGAAATTTGGACTCCGCCTATATAGTGGTATAAAGAAAAATCAAAATTCCGCATATATAATAGGTACGGAGGAGTATAAAATTTGCCCTTTTCCGCCAAAAAAAAAAGACTAAAAACATACCAGTTTGTATCCATCATCTTTAAGTACAAGCTGTTTAGCTTCTCTGGTATTGATTGGAACATCAGGGACCATGCATCTGCACCGATTATGCAGTTCAAGAGTAACATTATATGGTCAATGTATTGAACTGGTTTTTAAACAAGTTAAGCAAAATAGTTATGAAAAAAGTTAAGCAAAATTGTTATGAAGTTGAAATATTATCAATCCAAAGTTAGAACTAACAGCAAAGCTCAGAAGAAAAATGTGCCATTAATACAGGATTGTTTAGAAAATCATATTGTCGTAGATGATAATAGAAGATCTAGAATCATTTAACTCACGAAGGGGAAAAAGGCAAGAAACCTGCAAAGAAGGTGAACAAAAGATCTCGGGCCTCATCGAGCACTCAAGTTGAAGTCCCAAATGATGAAACCAATGATGATGGTGTTCCAAGTCGTGGAGGTCGTAAAGGTCGCAAAGTCAAAGCAAAGAAGAACAACTAAACTCTCGATGTTTTGTTAACTTTATGGATTTCAAAGTCTATGTTGGATTATGTCATTTTTAAGGTTTGAGTCGGATTATAAGTTAGTACATTATGTTTATGGTTTGTGAATGGTTAGTTTTATGGATTATGAATGGTTTTATTGCTATCTTTATGCATTTAACGATGACTCGCAAACGAAGCACATGCAGAGATATGAAACTGTTGAATTTTGAAGCACAATCGGAAGATAAGTTTATATACGTATCTACCGATTCTGGGGATTTTGCAAAATTTTGTCAGAATCGGGAGCTATTTATATTATGTACCTACCGATTCTGGAGATTTTGCAAAATAATTTTAGAAACGGAAGATTTTTAATTTATTTGTCTACCGATTATTCTCTGTGAAGAAATTATTTATGTTATGTACCCAAACAACACCATAATCGGAAAGTTAGTTCACTCCTTGACTTCCGATTATATCAATCGAAAGTCAGACCAACTTAAATCGGTAGATTTAATCTATATCGTGCCTCCGATTATTCTATGTGAAGAAAAATTTATTTTCTATACCAAACAACACCATAATCGGAAAGTAAGTTCACTCATTGAATTTCCGATTATAGGAATCGATTGTTTGATTAACCAAATAAACGAACGATTATATACTAAACCTCAACTGTTTTTATTTTAATATGCTTCTGATTACAACCATTACATAAAGTTCAAAAGACCTCAACGTTACAATCACGTTAAAAGAACCTAAATCCATACTCTTACAATCACTTAAAAGTATTAAAAAAGATCATAACTTCCAGTGACCATAGAAATTGTCCCTCTTGATTTTGTAACATCCTTCATGTTCAAATCATTTCCCGTAGAGGTCCACATACCGGCGATCAGCAAGGTTTCTCTGAAATTCCGATTATGATAACAAGTTAGTACTAACTAATGTTTATTTGAGACGGAGTTACAAAGATACTTACTCATTTTTCATACGTCCACCAAGGAAAAGAGTTCCCAACAAATCGTTCCTCATCTTCAAGTTTGTCAATCTCCTTATCGATCGCCTTCATTCTCCTCTTAATGTCATTGGATGATCTTCTAATTCGATTACCATCTAACGCCTCAAATACCATTAAAATACGGTTCCATAACTGTTCTTCGGATTCCGATTTTTTGAGCGAGTGATTATGATCATGAGTAGTTACCACAACGTACGCTCTATAAATAGCACAATCTTCTTCTTCGGCAAAACGAATATCCATGTTTTTGTTCAAATGAGGGTTTTAAAATTAGAATTGAAGAGAGGAGAGAGTTTGGTGCAAATGGGTTGATAGGTATGAGTTTCTTTATATAGATTTAAACTCCAACGACTATTTTTTCCCCAAAAAACTCCAATGGCTATTTCTTTATATACATTTAAACTCAAACGACTATTTTGGCAAAGGTTGAATCTGGGACTACTTATAATCGGAAGTTTTACAAGTTCGCTTAACTACCGATTATGGTTAATTCAAAACTCAGTAAATGAAGGATTTTAGAAAAATCTCGTTTTGGGGCAACTAATAATCGGAAAGTTTTGTAACCTAATTAGCTTCCGATTATGGCTACATCCAAAACACAAACCTAATGGTTATGGTTGTCTCTGTACCCTCAAAACCTATGGATTTTGGCAAAGGATGAATCTGGGGCTACTTATAATCGGAAGTTTTACAAGTTCGCTGAACTACCGATTATGTTTAATTCAAAACTCAGTAAATGAAGAATTTTAGAAAAAAATCTCGTTTTGGGGCAACTAATAATCGGAAAATTTTGTAACCTAATTAGCTTCCGATTATGGCTACATCCAAAACACAAACCTAATGGTTATGGTTGTCTCTGCACCCTCAAAACCAATAGATTTTGGCAAAGGTTGAATCTGGGGCTACTTATAATCGAAAGTTTTAAAAGTTCGCTTAACTACTGATTATGGTTAATTCAAAACTCAGTAAATGAAGGATTTTAGAAAAAACTCGTTTTGGGGCAACTAATAATTGGAACTTAAATTAAATCCATTAACTACCGATTATGGGAATCGAGAGTTATGGTAGCCTAATTATGTTCCGATTATGGCCACATTTTCAAAAAAAAAAAAAAAAAAAGAGACGTTAGGATTCTCATCTATATAAGGAGGGTAACATTCTATCATTTATGCACCACACTGAAATTATTTAGTCCATCATCAGTCCATTTTCAATGGAAAGTCTATCATCAGTCGAACACATACTTAGAAGATGCAAGCGAACAACCACATCAATCGCAGCAATGGAAGAAGAGATACACAAAATAAGCAAACAACCAAAAAAAACTAGACTATCGTTAATTGCAACGAAGGAGGAAGAAGAGGCAATCAATGCAAAGAAATGAGGTCAAGAACAGTTCCATCAAAGAGAAAGATTAAAACAAGTTGAGGAAGAGAGCGAATGGGTAAAAAATTATTACATTGTTAATGATCTACCCGAAGAACATCCGGGTGAGACTATATTTTGGATTAATGTTTCATTGGGTCCTTTCGTTGGAAAGACGGACGGTAAGAAACCACGCCATGATTATGAACCAGACCACGTTCGTTCAAAGGTGAATCATGTTCTGAAATTGTGCAACGAGTTTCTTGTTAGGCACAGAGGCGACGAGGTATACGTCACAAGATGCTTATACCAAGTGGAGAGGAGAGTCGTTTCTACATTTCGAAGCCACATTGATACTTGAATCTCAGACTGGGAAGAAGAATAACATGTGATGTATTTAGAAAAGTTTGAATGTTCCCTTGTAATTTTCAAAATTTAAATTGTAATCGGAGGTTTATTTAATATTTAGTAACCGATTATACATATTCGTAGGAAAGTTTGAGTATTTGTGTTCCGATTATGATTTCTTATTACCGTTACATAAAGTGGAAACTAGCCGTGCCTCGATATACACACTAAATCGGTAGATAGTAAATTAGATTATCTACCGATTATTGGTATTGAACGAAACTAAAGACTCTGAGTTCAAAATGCACATAATCGGAGGTTAATATAAATACTAAACCTCCTATTATCATATTCGAGAGAAATTATTATGACCATTTGAATCGATTGTAGTTCCTTATAGTTCGCACAGTGTACGTTGTATCCGTACACTCGTGTTACACCTCACCACAACGGCCATATTTTCAAAAAAATAAAGACGTTGGGACTCTCATCTATATAAGGATGGTAACCTATTATCATTTCTACACCAAACTACACACATCTAGTCTTGTGTATGCTACAAGAAGATTTTCCATCGTCTACTCTTTCTAATTCATTCTATATCTCATCTTACAATCATGACAACATTTGAAGCAACTGAAGATTTGGCGATTGTCAAAACATGGTACCACGAAACAAGACGTGAAGATGTCAGAGCCGGAAGGATCACACCGGAAATATTTTGGGGGAGGATGTATAGCAAACTTGTGCGAGAGTATGGAAATCCAAAGAAAATATCCCTTCAACAAGTTCATGATCGGTTCCGACTTATCCAAAAAGGAGTGAATGATTACATAACGATACAAAAGAGGATCTTTAACCCTAGCCACTTAAGCTTGTCGATCCAACAATTTGTAAGTATTTGCATACTTCTTTTACATAGCGGAAAAATGAGACACTTAAGCTTGCCGATCCACTTAAGTTATAACAATAATTTGTTGGTTTATGTAGGAGACACTCGCAAAAAGGAAGTACTTAGAGGAAAAAGGAGAAGAATTCATATATGATGGAAGTTATGAATTCCTGAAGTCCGTGGCCACAGTATAGAAAAAAATGGTAATAATCGGAAGTTATTATGTTATACAATCTACCGATTCTGGTAAAATTTTCAAATTTTGTCAAAGTCTGGTTATAATCGGAAGTTAGTATGTTATGTAATCTACCGAATCTGGGAAAAAAATTCAATTTTTTTGTAAGAGTTTGGTTATAATCGGAAGTTAGTATGTTATGTAATCTACCGAATTTGGGATACTTCAATTTTTTTGTCAGAATTTTGTTATAATCGTAAGTTTGTATGTTATGTAATCTACCGATTCTTAAAGCATCAAAAAAGAATTATCAGAAGATTCCATATTCGAAAGTTAAGTGTGCAAAATAAATTACCGATTTCCACAATCGGTAGGAATATCATATGATATACCTACCGATTATATCATTTATCTTCACAGGATTTTTCAAAAAACATGTACAAAAAAGGCAACCAAAATACATCTTCCAAACATAACCATCAAACATCGTCATCATCCGAGGGGATCAATTCGAGTAACCCATCTGGATAGTTGTCGTTCATGATGCGATCCCAATAAACCATGTTGGACTCATATTGTTTCACCCAATCCTTGCAATGGTTTGTTGGGAAGTAATCGTGCCACTTACTCAACAAAGGTAACGGACAATCTTTCTTTACCCTTAAACCGATAAAATGCATTTCATTCACAAACGCCATAACAATTCTTTTATCTTTAACCGACTCGTCGCAAACCGACCTTGTGGGTACAAATGTCATACTAAGTCCATACTTAGGTGATGTGATTTTAGATAGTGGTAAGAAATTAGGTAGTCGTTCACTCGGATTTGTAGAGATTAAAGTTTTTAAAAATACTAAATAAATATATACAAAGACTATTAACAATGGGCGAGAGGTACTGGAACTAAGGATTTAGCCAATCTTTATAGCATAAGGTTCACTTATTTATTCTCAACAATTTTAGCTCAAGAAATATAAACATGGACTCTATTTTTTCCAAGGTAGATTCTAAAAACATTGATTGTAAATGTTAAGCATGGGACATCAAATCACCTAAGCTAAGCATGACCCATCTAATCAAATGACAACCAATTTAATCAAATCATATTTCAATTAATTTTAATGAAAAAGTCATAAAAAGAATAAAAATAAATTTACCATGTATGAAGTTCGGCCTCCTCCGTCGTCCCAGTGTTGGGGTTTAACTCATCATGTCGAAAACACTCAAAATATGTATTCATGGCTCAAAAAGTGTTTACAAGAAGAGAAAATAATGAAACAGGAAATCTGCAACAGCACAGGTGCATTACAGACCGACTGTTTCAACTCTCAACTGTTATGATGAAGATAATCGTTACAAATCTGAAGATAAATGTTGCAGAAGAGGATGAAGAAACTGTTACAATGAAGATAAATGTTGCAAACCAGTTGAAGAAACTGTTACAACAAAGATAAATGTTGCAAACCAGTTGAAGAAACTGTTACAACCAGTTGAAGAAACCGTCGCTGTTTCCCTGTTCTTCACGAGCAGCAGCAGCAGCAACAACAGAGTTCTGAAAACTCTTGATTCACGCCTCCTGAGCTCTCCTATCGACCCCAAACTCTCGACACCCCTTCTATATGACCTGGGTAATCTATTTATACCCGAAAGATGCATCGAATCTCCTTCATAACTTCAAAAAATATTCTCTTTATTATTTTTATTCTCACGGCAATAATTTCCATTTTTTGATCTTCCACGCGCATGCAGCTGTATTCCTTTCATTCTATACCTTCTTCACGCTCCAGTATATCTATTGAGTCTTGCAAACACGTGCAGTACACGTTTAAATTTCTCACAACTCGTGCAAGCTCATGTTTTTCCTCCAACTCCCTGTTTGGATTAAAACAAGTTATCCAGCCAAATTTGATCGATAAAATCACCCATACTAGCTTTCTATAGTCATATCACGTCTACCCACTAAGTTTCAGGGATTGAATCTCATTAAATCACGTCCAAACATCCGATTGAAATTCTGCCAGTGAAAGGGAATATTTTCCCGCCAAAAATATTTTTTTGAATTTGAGAAGAACATGTCCTCCCCCTAATCCTGCACGGGTGTCCCTTTAGCACTTGTCTTATGGGGTGCAAATAGTAATTTTTGGGCATAGATAGTAATTTTTCCAGGGTTCCTCCGACACATTTTTGGGGTGCTTCCGGTGCATTTCTGGGGTTCCTTTAGTACTCTATCCTAGGGTGTAAAACACCACTTTTCGAGCCAATTTCGCCGCAAGAGCTTATTTCTCTAAAAATACCTACAAAGACATAAAATAACAAAATAAATACAAAATCGAACACTAAAAATATATACAATTGAGACATATTAGACACAATAATGCGTCTATCATTAGGAGGATCAAAAAAATGTACCACGCAACTCAAAATGTCCGTTAATAGGTATCCACATTTAGGCATTGTCATCCAATACTTGGATCCGATTGTGTTCAATCCCTTTCGGCACTTTACACGCGCAACTAATTCTTTGAACTCTTGTTGTTTGTCGTGTCTATCTCCTCACCTCATCATCTCCATATAGAAATCCTTGTCCTTAATTAGTTGTACCGCCATCTTATTTCTTAAATATTGGCATTGGGTTACACCTTGGATAACCGCCTCTCTAAAGTGACCCATTTGTTCCGTAGAAACGTGAAACCCACAATTGCCATCCCCATCAACCTCGTTAGTGGACAAAACAAATGGAGCAATGAGTGGAGGGAGTTGTTTCAAATACTCTTCGATAATTGTATATGTGGATCGATTTGGTCTTCCTACAAGATCCCTAGGACAATTAAGTGTACCATACTTCTCCTTTTAGTCACCATTTCCATTGATTGGGTTTGTTGAGAGGCGCTCATTTGCTCAACAACTCCTGAGCTGGTTTGGGTCTCCACCAACAAAACTTTTTCAACCACCTTTGGTCTCACTTGTCGTGCGGTTGGTGCACTTTGATCCTTTCTTGGACGACCTCTTTTCTTAGGTCCCGGCTCATCTTCAAATTCGGCTTCCGAACGCTTGTGCCTAGACAATATTCTTTTATTATACAAATGCTCCTTCAATTCTTTTCTTTGGATGGTCCTCGACACTTCAGTACTCGGCCTACCCGCCCCCTTTTGCTTAATAGGTTCATCAACCTCCCTTAAACGAGGGTGAAGGGCTTCCTCCAAATGGTGCATCAATATTTGCTTCTTTGCACCATTTGTTGTAGCATAATGCTCGGCTATTCGTGCACACAATTCCGACTCCAACCACGACGGACCATCAACTACGGGGGTGCTTGGAGTGAAATTTAAATGCTTCCAAAATGGATGAATATCATTGATGTCAATCACTTCGACATACCTACCCATTTTATGACGACATGGGAGTCCAATACCTATCATATCCTTGCAAACACAAACCGTATTCTCGTCATCGTAAGCTTTATATAACTTCAATTGTTCCATCATGTGATTTATTTCCCATCTTGAAACTTTATGAACTACGCCCCTTAGAAGCAATCTTTCCTTATCATGTTCCATAGGGAATCTATGTACACTAAATTTCATACAACCCCTAATCCTTATGAGATCACGATTGGTGTATTCATGGATTGCTTCTTGGATTGACACAACTCCATTTTGACTACCGAGTAGTATTTTATTTAATTGGCCATGAGACCCCTCCGCAATGCTTGTCGTCTCGTTTTTGAAGTTACGATATTCATATTCCATGCAAACAAAAACCTCTCCTTAAACGGTAACCATTGTGTTTTACAATACTCAACGGGTTTTGGGTAGTTCGTGCCATATTCATCTCCAAATTTCTTCAAGTTATGTTCGTAAATTTCCTCGATCATCGACCAAACGATCTTGTCCCATGCTTTCATGAACATTCTCCAAATCATTCCATCCTCCTTCCATTTTTCATCAAATAATCTTTTCTCTTCCTCTCGTTCTTCCACGGTTAATTTACTAATGCGCTCATCCTCTTCCTTCGACCTCTTGGTACCATTCCTTGGTTTTTTAGCTTCGAAATGATGATGGCAACTGGATTTGAGGTTGAATTGAATGTGCCACGTACATTGCAAGTTTCGGGCTTTCGGAAACACTACCGCTATTGCATGCATTAAGGCTTGATCGTTATCCGTTACAATAACCCTTGGAAAATAATCGCCGTTATAGATGGACCTGTGACGCCCCATTTACTAAACGTTCTTATCTAATAGGTTTACAACCTAATTTAAGCATCAAATCCAGATCAGCGATTTTAAGAATCATAATTACATAAAATGAACTAAAACCAAAACCTAACTGTTAAACCCAAGACACTCTGATATCAATAGATGAAAAAACTCTCAAATGATATAAATATATTTGTGTGTTGTTTTACAATAAATAAAGAAAACATTTATATAAAAGATACATGAACATAACTTAGTTCGGTAACGCTTTAAACTATGAAAACGAATATCTTCACTGCGCCCTTTCTTCTGATAATTGAAAACTGAAGTGGGAACGAGTGAGCACATCATCCCAAAAGAGTGCTCAATGGAAACATGTAACTCTCAAGTAACTAACATGCATCACAGTTCTAAAAGAATATAAAGTGAAAGAAACAAGAAGAAACTAATCATTCAACAATTTATGCATCATGAAGCAAGTGCCACTCTAACCTCGCCAAACTCATTGGAGAAGACGACGCGAGAGCAACCCTAATCAATAATAATAACATCGTCCACACAAAGTGCCCATACAAACCATGATTTAGAATATTACCATCAAAATAAGAAAGTTAGACAAACAAGTATAATATGCACACGAGTGATTTCCCTCAAATAAAATAGTATATATAATATCATAACGGATGAATTACCTCCCTACTAAGTAATATTCAAACGGATGAATTACCGCCCTACTATATTAATAAGCAATAATATTCAAACAGATGACTTACCGCCCTACTAATGAAATAGTTATAATAATATTCAAACGGATGACTTACCGCCCTACTAAGTAATATTGTCGACGGATGAATTACCGCCTTACTTAACTTAGCTAGGAGCCGTGGGGAAACACAGACACTCCTCGCAGGGAAATATCACAATGCATATCACAAACAATACATCGAAGCAAACATATCATACATACATATGCAACATATACATCATACTCAAAGATACATGAACGGAACATCACAGATTATGCAAACATGCACTCAGATAGTAAAATCTCATCATGCTCGCAGATAAAAGAAGCTTAATGATTACAAGAATCTTACAGAATTCCCACTTGATTTGTTGACAAGCCACGCCTACATTGAAATCCACAATCCACTGGTTCACTCTTTGAATCGATCGTTGTTAATATAGACTAACTGTTAATAACACAAGCATTCTAAAAAAATTAACCAAAAGGCTCATACAAGGCCCATATCATAATCTCATACAAGTCTCTAGTTACAGGTTAAGTCAAATAACTAACGGTTCTGGTTTTATTAATGGTTCTATAACTTACTAACAAGTAATTTTGGAATAAAACAATATCTACTTATCCAAATAAGGTAAAATTGGGTATCATCGGAAAGCCCTCGACAACTTTGCAGAAGAAACCAAAGGCTAATTCGGACCATAAATGGTCCAAAAACCCAAAATACTATTTATGGACCTAGCCCTAATCCGTGGTTTGGCCCAACCCGGCCCACTAACACGCGAACCAATCCTAGTCGGCCCGCCAAATAGCACGTCAACCCTAACCCAAGAATTGGTCTGACTCACGAGTCAGTTGTATGTCTCACCGAGTTGGTCTAACTCGGTTGACTAGGTGAGTTGACTCACTAAGAATCACTTCATCTTCAACCTCTAACACCCTTGTAAACAGCACGAGGGTCTAACTTTGAGGATCAATAATTCATTTGTTTCATAACCAAATTAAGTACTTGTTGTCTCTATGGAAAGATGGAATCTCCCTCTACAAATTTCTAGTTCTGCTCCAGATCTAAATCCATCTCTAACACGCCTTATTTGATCCATCAAGACTGCTACTCACCGCAATAACAAGTATTTTCCAGATTTCATATTCATCACCAAAATCCTCATAACTCACTCAATTCAACTCCAAATCAAACAAAATTGGTTTCTAATGATTCCTAACTCTATTTACTGTGATTCATAACAATAAACTATGATTATCTCAACCTAAAGGTGTCTAGAAATCACAAATAGAGAGGATACAATGAACACATAAAAACATGATTCTCTAATTATTGATTGATTTATAATTTATAATCAATATATATGAACTACCCAATTACTATAAACATACACGAACAATTTAAAAGGTACCTTGACTATTAAGAGATATTTTGTAAAAGGGTCGTATGTTTTTGGTCATATTAGGGTCTGGGTCGTAAAACATGTTGTTGATGCGATATGGTCGTAGAGTATTCGGAGACCGTTAAAAAATCGTTAGTTGACTTTTACATTTAGCAAAACACCCTGACCATCAGCTGAATAGCGTTGACAATTAAAATATTGACAAAATTCTTAACTATATAGTCCTTTTCCATCTCCTCCCATCTGGTGAAAGATCTCTTTCTTCCACTACTTCTTTTGAGGTTTAGGCATTTTCACGAACACTTGATGAGCGCAACCTAATTGTACCACTGCGTTAAGAAGTCATCTTCTCTAACTATCTAATTTCTGTAAACTGAGTTCATAAACAACCCATCTACCATAGTATATGAAACATTCACAATCTCCTCAATTTAATCTCATTATCACCGACAGTAACAACATTAGAAACCATCTGTTCCTTGTATCTCTCGGGTTCATATCCGGACTGGATATGATCAGAACCCATTGGTTCGTCGTCCTCCACTTTATGACCACATGCATCGATCTTCAATGCATAATGTTTATCAAAAACCACAGGTTGTGAAGCGTATCTGCGTATGAATCTTCCATGAAAGAAATAAAACTTGTTTCTGTTTATGAATGATGAATTAGGCTATTCTACTATTTTTATGGGTTATACATTCTTGCCAGAAAACTGGTAATTAGTGGCTAATCGATGGGATTTAGTAAACAAGTTTGGAAATTTTAATAATATAAGTGCCAATTGTTAGGGGAAACCAGGGTTAAATGCTTCAGACAAAATGACTAAGTTAATACATGAACAGCCTAGCATTATTCAACCACCACCACCGGCAACATCAACTGCCCCCTCAAATTAGAACCCCCGGAATCACAAAATGTAGTCCTAACGCTAGGTCGGTAAAAGTATTTAACTGGTTAGGACAATATAGGTCATTCAACTATTTCATATGGGTATACTAGTAAAAATATCAGACGGTCAAAGTCATTTTACGACCCAATCACATCAACGGTATGTTTTACGATCCAGACCCTAATATAGCAAAAATCATAGGACCCTTTTACAAAATATCTCATTATGTAAAGCATGTCTCCATCATCACTCTAATCATTATTATTACTCTCTCCATGATCAACAAACTAACCCTTATCATAAGAACCTTCACCATGATCGTTCTTCAAGCAACTTCTATACTTCCCACCTTTATTTTTCTTATGTGTTACTATCTCTCAAATTCTCTCTTACATGTTTCCCTTCTCATATACACACACTCTCTAGTCTTTCTTCCTCATCTCTCATGATTTTCCATGACAACTATCAAGCTCTCCTTCTCACAATAAATCACCCGTACTTTCTTTTTCTATTTGTGTCAAAAGAAAACTCTACTTATCACCAAACTCTAACATAAAATACTCCTAACACTATGACTCATCTCTTCATGCTTTCAAACAACACCACCACCTCCTTCCAATACGTTAAGAAGATAAATCTTGTGAAACTTGAATTTCAAAACAAAAAGGGCTTACTATTATACTAACCTTGTTATATTGTTATGGAGTAACCATTTTTTAAACACAGGTCCAGTCAAGATCACAGGTTCCGTCAAGACGGTCAACGACCAAAGACTACGGTTCCGGTCAACGGTAAAGGTGATGTCAAGGTTCAACGGTCAACGGTGGGGTCAACTCCGATTGACTTTAGTCAAACTTCAATATCTAAACTTTCGACTGCAATATCTTCCTCTTCCGGTGTCCGTTTGACGCGTTCGAGTAGTCCATTTCGCATAACCTTTCGAGATCTACGTGACGACACTAGTTTCATACCTAAATTATTGTTAGATTAATTCCTATTAATTATCGATCATATTTAATTAATCGAGTTATTAGCGGTTAAATCGTCTCTTGACTGGTCTAATAGCGTTGACGTGCTTGTGGGTCCTTACGGGACCTCAACATCTCCAACATCCAAATGAAACTCACGTGTTCTCATGAACCATTAAACCCTATGCAATCGTAAACGTGTTTTTGTCCGAAGTGTTGCAAGCAATGTTCAACAACGGTATGTTATATTTGTTTGTCTTATAAGTGGCATCTATCAACAAAATTTGATGAAAGCACTGAGCCAATTGGATCATTTCGGGATGTGCCAAGAAAATACGAACCACTTTACCATCCTTTTCTTCCGTTCTCAACATGTAGTCGTGTAACTCAGCTAACCACTCTAATTGTTGCATGACCGTTCTACCATCCCATTCCGTCCTTTTGATCGTAGCTAGGGCCAACTTAATTGTAGACAAAGAAGACAAGTTGTCGGGGTCGTCTTCCTTTATTTCACTTAAGATCGCACTCTCTTTTTGGATCCGCATAGACATCACCGTCTCCATTTCATGGTTTTAGCTTGGCAACCTTTACATGTCCAATTAGAGTATCTGGATCATCGTGGTTGTGACAACCATTAGCAATTTTAGACATTTTTCACTCTTTACTTTCCCTACCGTCGGGCTTATAGAAGACAATCTTAAATGGGCATCAAATCTTCTTTGTTTGGCTTCGGTATTTCCTCTCCGTCTTCCTAATGTACTTATGATTCATTCCCTCGTGACTCTTTTTCTCCCCACCTCGCTCACAAATCATTTCAAACCAAATGTCCTTCACACAACTGTTCTGAACTACCACGCACATCTTCTCTTTTGCCTTGTTCATAAGCCATTCCTTTGCCCACCTTACTTCCAAATGTCTAAATGCGCATATAACAAAACAAAAATAATAAGCATAACCATTTAACATACATTATTTGAAAAAGAAAAGATAATTCATGAGCATACCAAATCGTTTGCATAGTATAGGGAAGTATCAGGCCTCTAATAATAATCGTCATCAACCACTGCAATAGCCTACGTACGATAACAACAAGTTATGCATTAATAATCGGAAGCAATATTAGAAGATTTAAAACCGATTATAGTAGAATCAGACATCATATACGACACAAGGCAACCGATTATCATTCAATCGGTAGCAATATACGACCCTAGACTACCGATTAAAGAAATAGAAAAATGTACAATTGTTCTGTATAAAAAAAAATCAATAATCGGACGTATTATTCATTCACAAACATCCGATTACAAACCAATCGTAAGATAAATGTGAATACAGTAGAATCGATTATATGTTGTAAAATTCGAAATTTTAAAGTTATTTTCTTTCAGGGCGACAACCATAATCGGAGGATAACTGAATTTATAAACTACCGAATATGAAATATGAAGAATTACTAAAGTTTCATTTTTGGAGAAATTTGTTTTTGGGGCGACTACCATAATCGGAGGATAAATGCATTCATAAACAACCGATTATGAAATATGAAGAATTACAATGTTTTCATTTTTGGAGAAATTAGTATTTAGGGCGACTTTGAAAATCGGTAGTAATGTAAATTTGTAAAACTACCGATTATGAAAAATTAAAACTTTCAATTTGGGGTTTTTTCATAATCGGTAGTTTTATACAACCAAAAACTTCCGATTATAGATATTTTAGAGGCAGTTTCTTGTAATCGGTAGGTATGGTACTCCATTAGCTACCGATTATGTGTCGTTCATGGCAATCAATGCATGAAGAAATCGAATTTTCTCGTTTAAAAACACATACAAACGCACATAACATGGGTATTAGAGTTTGTTAACACAATACCTGTATGTTTGATGCATCGTTAGCTTCGATCTCGGGTGATTCTCCTTTTTCTTACATGAAAGCGTCGTCTAGGATTTCCTATCCACAAAAGTTTGGATCATTCAACATATACCCCAAATTGTCTTCTGTAAACGGTAGTAAACCTTGAACGTTAACTTGTTCACGTTCTTCTTTGTACCCATCCATGTTTATGGAAGTTGGCAACAATCGGAAGTTGACAACATATACCCACTTCTTCTTCTTTTTTTTCTTCTTCTTCTCTCACTACAATCGGAAGTTGCCAACAATATGGCAAAAAGAATTCCTAACACTAACTATATAGACCCTTAACTACCGATTATGTTTTGTGCCTACCGATTATTGGATTGCCTACCGATTATAAAAGGGCATACTAGCCATTTCAAAAAATCGGAAATAAGGGGTGGCTTATATTTACGTTTGGGTGACCCTATTTTGTTTTATTGGTCGCCCCTAATTCTTTTTGGTCGTCCCTAAAAATGCCATGATTTTAATTTGCTCGGTTTGTTTAAACTTTTGATAAATATATTGGTACGAAAACGCATTCCATCCAAGTGCCTGAGTAAACTAAGATTTTTTTCAGGAAAATCCGACATCCTTAATTATAACGTTTTCATTTCCTTCTACAAAATTCGATAAATCATCCAATTCCTTCCCTCATGCTACTTTAAATAGCTAGGACAGCATGTCATACCTATGTGGTATTGTGGACACGGTCAAAGGGCCGGGTTAGGGTGTTAAGCGACCTACCCATTTTCATTTGATGAACCCCGTTGGCACTTGGATAAGACTCGGTCGCCTTTTTTTTTTTTTTTTTTTTTTTTTTGCTAAACAAGTGTACAACCACTCTTCCAATGCTGTCACAGCTTAGGGTTTATTCAATGTATTCAACATTTGTGGTGATTAATGTTTCTTTTGGACCGGAAGTTGACAACCATTTGGTGTTTAATGGTTCCTATGCAGCCAAGCAGGCAAATATCGATTTTTTCTTTTTTTGATTGGTAGGTGAAGATTTTATAATGATGCCAAGGTGACCAAGTTTGAGACTTTTTGAAGATGACGCGAGCAATGACATATGTGGTCTTTTTTATTTTATTTTTTTATTTTCTGGATAAAACACCAATGACGTATGTGATGATTGTTCAAAAATGTATCACTAGATTTTCAGTACCTCATAATTCACTATAAATTGTTGTTCACTACCACATCACAGAACCATAGTTTTCTTGCTCATTTTCAGTTTCACTAGAAGAAAATTAAAGTTCATATCAACAATGGCAGATGAAGTAGTAGTTCTCTTGGATTTCTGGCCAAGTATGTTTGGAATGAGAGCAAAAGTAGCTTTGGCTTTGAAAGGTATCAAATATGAATACAAAGAAGAAAATCTTAGAGAAAAAAGTCCTCTGCTTTTGAAGATGAACCCAATCCATAAGAAGATCCCTGTTTTGATACACAATGGAAAACCCATTTCTGAATCACTCATAATTGTTGAATACATTGATGAAGTTTGGAATGAGAAATCTCCTCTTTTACCCAATGATCCTTACCAGAAATCCCAAGCTAAGTTTTGGGCTGATTATGTTGACAAAAAGGTAACAGTATTATGAGCTCAATTTGTTCAGTTATTTACTTTTTCATTCATATACTCTCATATTAAAGGTCACTGGTTTCAATTCTATGACTGCAGGTTTATGATAGTGGAAGGAAGATATGGACAAGCAAAGGAGAAGATCAAGAGAATGCTAAGAAGGAATTTATTGAGATTTTGAAGGTATTGGAAGGAGAGCTTGGAGAGAAACCATACTTTGGTGGTGAAAATATTGGGTTTGTGGATGTTGCTTTGATTCCTTTCTATACCTGGTTTTATGCGTATGAGAAATGTGGAAATTTTAGCATAGAAGAAGAATGTCCCAAGATTGTGTCTTGGGCTAAGAAGTGCTTGGAAATAGAGAGTGTTTCTCAGTCACTTTCTGATTCAGAAAAGGTTTATGAATTTGTTCTCTCATATCAAAAGAAGCTTGCAATTGCATAAGTTCATTACAAATGCTCACATGTTGGGTCATAGGGATGTAAGATGATGAACCAAGACGGAGATTAATGGTTTTAGAATTTGTAGAAGAGTAATGCAAATGTTTTAATTTTTTTCTTGTACTTGTTTTTCTCCTTATCAATAAAATTTTAAGCATTTTACGTCATAAGAAAAACTGATTAATGGCTTAAAAAATAAATAGGATATTTGCCTGAAGTTCAGGTCTGCAAAGAGTTGAATCATGAACCGAGTTAAAAACATGATTAGAGTATAACTGAAACTGAATACTAATTGTCATTTCCAAAAGAGGGCAGAGTTGAAAAAGCACTTTACATTAAACATTAAGAGTTGGGTAAGAGCAAACGCAACCTAACTACACAAACATAGAGTTGGCGGTGAAGAGGATTGACAGAAGTTCCAAAAAAAGCAGGGTATAAACAAGTGCCATACATCTTTCAGGCAGCAAAAAAATCTTCAGGAAGATAAAACTTCAATCCAATAGCCTGTTAGCACAAGCCGGTTCTTTTAGAACGTAAGTATGGTGTTTACAAAAGGAAAACAAAAGCGCACTAGAATCTAGAATTACCTCAGAGAATCTGATATCTGCATCACTATGACCATTCTTTCTCCCAGCTGCATCACCAACGTAAAATGACCTAAAGTAGACCACAAGTAACCATCAGACTAAAAGCTTTAATCACTAGCAGTAACCATTTTAGGAAAATCACAGAACAAGATAAGCGGAAACAACTTGTAAGCAGATATTATTTCTTTGGGAGAGTAAGAAAGAAACGCCTACAATCAAGAGATTCATCATCACTGCATGGATTAGATATTCCGAATGAGTAAGACAAAATGGGCAAACAGCAAATGTTCAGAAGCTGACGTGCCTATCATTTTCGAATTACACCAATATTACGTAAACAGAGAGATAAAGAAAAGACTCAACACTGTATGGGCAGTGGAAAACGGACATATGAAGATGCAGGCATTGTCCTACAAGGTGATGACATGCTCCAAACCACAGTCCACTTTCACAACTGACTAGTCTGACTTACTAATATTTGAAAAGATATCTATCAGCTATCCATGTATTAGCTAATGTTATATGTCTGTGCAGAATAAAATCTATATGCTAGAGTTTGCTAACTTACTTGAATTGGGACTTCGACGCAATCAATGAAATTTTTTAGCTGTCCAATTTTATAATCAATTGCTACTTGTCTCTTATTCTTCTAGCACTCTATGTTTTATTCATTGGTTAAGATCACCTAATTAAGACAAATCTTGAACAGTTATAGGTGTGCATGTTCACAAGACTTTGATATCCCAATGGAGTAGTTTCAAAAGTAGGAATTTTAAGATGACAAAAAACAGACCAGTTTGTATCCATCTTTGTACAAGCTGTTTAGTTTTTCTAGTATTGATTGGAACATCAGGGACCATACATCTGTACCGATTCTGTAGTTCAAGAGTAACATCATATGGTCAATGTATTGAACTGGTTTTAAACATGTAAATGAGAAGGTTAAGATGTAAAGCAATCAATCTCATCTAAAGAGATATTGGGCTGAGATCAGTAGGAAAGCAAACTGGATGATACCACCTTGTCACGTGATGCCCTCGCTCTTTGCAAATTGAACCTAACCTCAGCGACTTCACAGGAATTGCTTCGGAGCATTTCTTGCAAGAAGAGCGGCTAGACTTTGCATACTCAGTCACAATCTTGATAGAGGGCTTTTTGCATTTGATACAGAAACGATAGAAGAATAAGAGGCATGAGAAAGTAAAACAAACTAAAGAAAGTACTAACCAACCAATAAATTTGGAAGCCTGGCATGGGCATAAGATCTACTTAACCAACCTTTTAAAGAAAGGTTGAGCACAAAAAAATAAACAACCTAATGTATTAACTACGATCATACAATTGAGCACAAAAAACAAGTCAGAGGTATCTACCTTTGACGTCTTTGATTTACTTTGGTGTTCATCTATTGCAGCTTCATCTTCTTTAAGAACCTGAGATAGAGACCAGTAAGAAGCTGCTCGTAACTAAAAGTAGACGCAGAATAAAACAGATAGGAAGCTATTAAAATGAAGTTGGCCACTTCGGACTCTTCAAAACTATTTTCATTGCTTGGATGAGCAATGCCTCACCGTCACACCACCATAACGATGGGATGGTATAGACATTGATTATAATAAAAGGATAAAACAAAATTCAGGAGTTTAATGGCATTGGAATACAGCACAGCAAAACTGCACAGCTCAGCTCAAAGCATCTTACCTCTATCGGCATGATCCGCTCATCATTGCTTCTCTATGATTGCCCTGAAATGCCAAGTGAAGAGAGAACTTTTACCTTTCAATTCGATAGTTGAATCTCACATGGGAAGGAAAGAATCATACTCATATTACATACCTTTCAACAACAGTTATAATTTTAATTCAATGCATTTCAACATCCAATACCAAAATTAAATCAATACTACAATAACCCATCACACAACTAGTTATAATCATTCTATGTTCAATGTTATGATTTAGTTGTAGAAACCGAAATTTATAAACCCCAAGATCAAGAATCTCATGATTATTGAATCAGATTGTATTTTAAACCCCAGTTTAGAATTACTAACCTTTGAATCTTTTGTTGATAAAATTCAAAATTAACAAATGCAATAGAATCACCTTTGACTATAAAATAAACCTTTTAGGTTCAAGTTAAAATTCCACGCACAGCACCTTCAACGTTAGAAGGGGCAAAAACGCCTCTATTTGGGTTTGAAGAACAAAAATGAGGAGAAGAATAAGTGTTCCATATGAAGCACTCGGCAAAAACTGGGTTATCACCGAGTCAAAGTCAACCTTTGACTTTGGCAGTTTCCTCCTGGTACTATTTGGCGGAAACAGTTTCCGCGCACCACCAGTTAGCCAGGAGTCTTTTGACTTAAAATCTACCTTATGATCAAATCTTGCCTCAAGACACAATCGTTCTCCCCTGATCCATGTTACCTTGTGATCCAAAATCTGCGGCTCAACTTAAGAATCACTCATGACGTAAATCTATATTGGCTCCAAATTTTTCATTCGTGATCTAATATCTACTATAGTTACCATAATTGTGATCAAAATACCTAAATTGCGGCTCTAACAGCGTGTTTGGATGGTGGGAGGAAAAGATCATTCACATGAATCATATTTCCTGATAAGGGGAAAATCTAAGACCACTGATGGGTTTGGATTTTCCTTTCTTGGGGAATCTTATTTCCATCACTCCTCTATTTCAATTCACCAAACATGATAATGGAATTGTTTTTTGCGAACGCTATTCCATTCCCTCCAAACAGATACGATGTAAATATAACTTTATGTTCCCAAATACTCCCTTCTTAATAAATGACTAAAAGTGTACATCGTTGGCAAAAAGTTGTCTTGTGACCCGCAATTCGCCGGTGATTAAAAGTTTTGCATTTTGACCCAAATTCACCTCGCAAATAATTTACATCCTAACTTGAAATCAGATGCAATAACCCAAAATCGGATGAATGACCAGAAGGTGTTTAATATTGCAAAGAACTTAGGTACACCAGATCCCATTGATCCACATGTATGAAAAACTAGCATACTTTCATACAAGACTTCGTCTAGATATTACAAGATCCATTCCAAAAGATATGATAATTATCCTAGCATACTTCAGTTTCAGATATGAAAAACTACCGAGAATGTGTTTCTACTGTGGTTTCTTCGGTCATTTGATGAAATAATGCCCTCATTTGTCAAAGAAATTGGAAGAAGATCATACATTATCTATAGAGGAGATTGCTCGTAGGATGAATGATAAGTCCTTGGCAAGATACAAAGAAGAAATTTGTGCTTTCTACAAGTAAATCTAGGATCCTTCACTCCAAACTCTAACAGAGCGGCCATGAGGAAGGCTATGGTGATGTCTCAGCAGCCGTCGATTCAAGCAGAAGGACTGAACGAGCAAATGGAAGCCACGCGACGGGTTCAGATGAATTTGGCTGCTGGTCAGAATATAGTCAAGGTCTCTGCTTCACCATCGAACGGCCTAGATGATCTCAGTACAGTAATTCTAAATAAAGGGAAAGATAGTGTAGTATATAAGGCTTTGTTAATTCAATCCAAGGGTGGAGGTTGTGACGGCATTAAAGCTACTGATGGTACTGAGAAAGAACCTGATAAGGGAGAAAGTAATATTGTTGTCATCACCACAATCTACGTAACAAACAATAACGACTCTGCTAAGGTTGTTGGAGGAACAGGCACTAGGAATGAGACGTTGGTTGATCCAAGAGAGCAGTCTGACAGACTGTGTGGTACGAAAAATAACTCTGTTTTGCTAGCTGGTAGGGTAACTATCGTTAGTAAATTGTCTCAACCCAGATCAAAGTTTGTTAGTCAGTCAATATTACCCCTCTCAAAAGCAGTCAAAGATGGTATGAACGAATCCCTGGGTACTAGTGACCCAAACCCACCAGAAAAACAGTCCACATCCAAAACCGGAGATTTATCAATCCCTATATTATCACATCTCCATTCGAATTTCCCAAATTTTCTTTATACCCGATCTAAACCTAACTTCAAAACCTCTGATACTGGAGAGGAGCTTTCATCATCGTCTACATCTATTACAGAGTCTACAAATTTTAAGAAGAAGAGAGGGTGGAAAAGATCGGCTAGAAAATCAACTGAGAATTCACATGAAAGCTATGAAAAGGATGTTACTGGTGGTTCGACGAGAGCAACACATCCTATGGACATTGACCTTCCAGTTAAGAAGTTTATACAATCAATCTTTCCACAAATGGGTGTGGTGGCTGCCAAAACCAGCCACATGATCGATGTTAATGCTCTCTTGGAACTGTCGAGGATTGAAAAACATCTCGACAGTCCGTAACTTGAAGGCGTTTCTTAGGTCTTGCAACCCTCCAATTTCTTTTCTAACTGAAACTCTAATTGGTGAGTCATATTATCAGAAGCTTTATAAGTTTAATTATGTTCCTGCGTGTAAAGACCCTCAAGCTCGTCAACGCTTTTAGACTAGTCAAGAGACTTCCTAGCTTCTAATAAATCGATTAGTTTAACACGAACGTTAATTAAGAGAAATTAATCTAACAACGATTTAGATACGAAACTAGTATCGTTAGATAGATCTCGAAAAGTCACGTGGAATGGACTACTCGAATGTGTCATTCGGATATCGGACGAAGAAGATATCATCAGATTTGTTTAGAGGGAAAAATAGTCATTTTGCAGTTTAGCCGCCTAGGCTGCCCATATCCAAGTGATGGGTGCCTTTATAGATTTATTTGACCTTATCTTCACCCACCGAGAAGATAAATTCTATTCTTCTTCATTCTTCTTCTCTCTTATCTTTATTCTTTTGTTTCTTCTTTTCCCCTGTTATTTTTCCTCTGTGAGATTGAGAGTTGGTTTGAGAGAGAGAGAGACAATCGATGAGTTAGAACAGATAAACTAAACGATGTGTTGATGTTGATGAAGATATGAGAGTGGTGTCGACTCTTAGTTATCGATTGAAGAAGTTAGGGTTTCCAATTGGTGACGATTAAGAAGAGGTTTAGAGCTATGGTTCGATGAGGAAACTAAGAGATGGGTTTTGAAGATCAAGATGTGAAGAAGAAGGTTATAGTTGTATTTTGAAGATCTGTCTGCATAGAAGAAGAGTGATTGAGGAATAGAGAATTAGGGTTATGTTCTTGAGGATTTTGGTTAAGGAGAAATTAGAAGATGAAATTGAGGTGTTAAGGGAAAGATTAGAGATGGCTTTGTCATGAATTAGGTTTAAGACTGAAGAATTACTTGAGAATGCTAGTTAGGGCTCGGGAATTTGTGAATTGAAGTATTTTTGAAGTTAAGGTTGATGAATTGGAGCTGATGAAGAATTAGAGTTTGTTTCTCATATCAAGAAGGTGATGCAGTTATTATTGGTGCTGATTCAGTAGACCTATCATGAGGTAATTGATTTCTCAGTAACTTAGTAAAGTTATTATGTTCTGATTTGAGTTTATAAGGTTGTTCATGATAGAAGAGTTGAAAAGAATTTACTGTATATGAGGTGTTATAAATCATTGGTAGTGATGCTGTTGAACTCTTAGTGGTGTTGGTGTTGTTTGTGATGCTGATGATACAGGGGGCATCATTGAATGGTGGGGGTGTAGAGTTATTGAGGTGTGTGTGTGTGTATGAATTGGTAGTGGTGTGTAAGGAATTGGAGTTGGAGATGGAAGCAGCGATGGAGTAGATGATTGAAGTGTTATATGTTTGATTGTGTTGAAGATAAATGATGTATGTGTTTGAAATGAGAGAGTTAGTGATGTTGATGTGAAGCTGTTGTTGTAGTTGTATGACTAAAATATTGGAATGAGTTTAGATGAATGAATTGGAGGGAGAGAAGATGTAATTGGTGGAGATGTGGATTAGAGGAATGAATAATAAGGATGTTTGGGTTGTGTCAGTGGAAGAATGGGGTTGTTGTTGTGACAGTAAAGGCATTGGTGGAGATTCAAGTTGATTGTTGAAGGTTAAGAAGGTGTGCAAGATTGAGATGTTGTTAAAGTTGTAGCTTCTGAGATGATAATGGTGTTGCAGGTAAATTGAGTTTAGATGTTTTGAAGATATGTTGCTGGTGGAAGTTTGAAAAAGTCGGGGTACAACAACCTCACCCAATAATTCGCTTAGCAATCTGTATGGACTAACTCCAATATACTTTTAAGAGAATCAACTAGACAGTCAGACTCAATCTGAATAAAAAGTATATCAAGGAGTTATATCTCAATTTCTTGATTCAATACTTATTCAAGCAAATAGAAATCTGCGAGTCTAATTGAATACAAGCGAAATTAACTTGAATAGTACCAAAGACCAATGTTCAAGTATCAATCAATTTCAATCAACAACCAAAGGTCGGATTTACCCATTGATCGATTTAACGCACAACCTCTGATATTTCAATTATATAACAAAATATAATGCGAAAAATAAATAACACAGACTCCATAAGTTTTGTTAACGAGGAAACCGCAAATGCAGAAAAACCCCGGGACCTAGTCCAGATTGAAGACACACTGTATTAAGCCGCTACAGACACTAGCCTATTACAAACTAACTTCGGTCTGGACTGTAGTTCAACCCCAATCAATCTCACACTGATCCAAGGTACATTTGCGCTCCTTACGTCTCTGATCCCAGCAGGATACTACACACTTGATTCCCTTAGCTGGTCTCACCCATAATTAAGAGTTGCTACGACCCAAAGTCGAAGACTTTAATAAACAAATCTGTATCACACAGAAAGTCTACATGAATAGATAAATCTGTCTCCCACAGAAATACCTACAAGTTTTGTTCTGTCTTTTGATAAATCAAGGTGAACAGGAACCAATCGATAACCCGGACTTATATTCCCGAAGAACAGCCTAGAATTATCAATCACATCACAATAATCTTAATCGACTAGCGAAACAAGATATTGCGGAATCACAAACGATGAGACGAAGATGTTTGTGACTACTTTTCTATCTTTCCTATCGGAGAAATTAATCTCAAGCCAATCTAACGATTGTACTCAAATACGATAGAAACAGCAAGATCAGATCACGCAACTACAAAGAAAATAGTTGGATCTGGCTTCACAATCCCAATGAAGTCTTTAAGTCGTTAACCTATAGGGTCTCAGTAGAAACCTAAGGTTAAAGGAGAATCGACTCTAGCTTATACAACTAGTATCACACAGGAGGTGTGGGGATTAGGTTTCCCAGTTGCTAGAGTTCTCCTTTATATAGTCTCCAAATCAGGGTTTGCAATCTAAGTTACCTTGGTAACAAAGCATTCAATATTCACCGTTAGATGAAAACCTGATTAGATTCAAGCTAATATCTTTCAACCGTTAGATCGAACTTAGCTTGTTATACACAAATGAAATGCACGTTCAACAGTAGTTAACCAATGGTTAGCAATATGAGCACTTTCATATCAACCTTATTCATCTTCACCATAACTAGTTCAAATAACTCAAAAGAACTAGTTAGAGAGTTGTTCAATTGTTTAGATCTTATAGAAGTATACAAGACACAATCGAAGAAAAAACGGTTCTAATTCACTCGAATCGATTCATGAACATTATAGCCACGGTTTGCAAATTGCATTACTTATTATATAAATGTTTTAGTTCATGAACAAACCAATTTTAGAAAGTAACACACTTAAGTATGCGTACGGGTATGCGTACTTAAGTAACCGGATTTGAGTTTTTTTTTGTTTCCAACCTCAGCAGAAATTCACGGACGTGAACTTTCCGCCAGTATGCGTACGGGTACGCATACTTAGGTTGATTGAGTTGGTTTTGATTTCCAAACTCAGTAGAAATTCACGGTCGTGAACTTCCGCCAGTATGCGTACGGGTATGCATACTTACCCAGTCTCCATCAACCATTTAGTACACACACAAGTATGCATACATTTGGTTCCCGATTTTTGGACTTATACACTAATGCGCGAACACATTATATGCTTATATCCAAAGATGGTTACATATTCTAAACTCTTTATTTCAATCATTGAAACATTCTTAGAGGATGTTAAATAAAGGTTATTCACACACTATTTTTCATCAAAGCAATTTTTAAGATATTGAAATAATCAACATGATTTTCGTCACTTGTAAAGATGAACTTGGCCAAAGAGAAAGCTTACCAACACATATTTCGAGAAATAGATAAGCGAGATAAACTCGGCTCGAAATAGCAAATGTGTATAATCGAAGTCTATATAGCAATACGACTTTTGTCTCAAGATAGGAGATAGAGTAGATAGACTTTTGAGTGATAGATAAGTTCAAGTCTCCGCATACCTTTTAGACGATGAAGTTCCACCAGTTCCTTGAGTAGTTCTTCGTCTTTGTATGATGAACGCCGTGGAGTCTAGAGCTCAACTACACTTTCTATCCTAGTCCGAGACTTAGCTATAAATAGACTAGAAATCAAAACTTATAGTTTTGGCAACTAAACTTGACAACAAGCTTGAGATAGCAACGATTGCGAGTTCGACCGAGCAATGCTCTAACACAGTTAATGTAAGTTGTAGGTGTTATTGAGTTGGATTGGCAGTGCAATGAAAGAGTAGAGTTATGTGTTAAGGTTGTGATATTTGAGCAGAAGTTGATTGTGGTGTTGTTAGCAGTGGCCTTAGTGAAAGCCTGCAACTGCAGATTAAGGTAATCTATATTTGAATTTAAAGTGAGTCATGAAGTTTTATGCTTTGATTGTATGATTGTGATGATTAGATGAAGTTGTATAATCTGGTAGAATTGAAATAAGAATGAAGAAGTTGTGTAGAGTTTGGATTATAGAGTTGTATTGCATAATGATTGTGCATTTGTATTCTTTGTCTTGAGCAATGGCTCTGGCCTGTGCAAGGGTTTTGGCCCTGTGTTTTCATCCTAGTCAGGTATCTGACTCTAGCTGACTGAGTCAATCATGTGCTGACTCACTGATTCAATTTGTTCAGTTGACCTGAGTGACCTTGACCGAGTTGGACTTGGACCAGTTGACCATACTTTGACTCCCTTGACTAGTTAGACTTGAATTGACCTTGACCTGGACTTAGACGTTGACTGTTAGTTGACATGTGACAGTCAGTTTGACCGTTAGTGGCCATTAGTTGACTCAGATGGACTGGACCTTAGGTTATTGGACTGGTTTAGTGGACTTGGGCTTAGAACCATTAGATAAACTTGTATGATTCTTGTGTGAGCTATTTTGGCTAGATTCTTAGAGTTCTTGTGTGATTAACAGTTAGTCTGTATTAACAACGATCGATTCAGAGGATGAACCAGTGGATCCTGGATCTCGAGGTGGGCGTGGCTTGTCATCAAAAGAGGTGGGAATACATTTAACTCTTTTGTAACCATTGTTGCTTCTTTTACAAAAGTTTATGCTTAACAAATTCATGCATTTTCTGTTTCTACATTCCATGCTTTGTTTAAATTGCATTACGATAATTCTGTTGATTCTGTTAATATTTCCATGGTTTGGAAAGGACTTGTAATGTTTGTTTGTCATATGAATTGTTATGGGAAATAAGAATTTTCACGTGTGGTATATAGGATACGCTCCTTCACATTTATACCTACTTACTTTCTGCTTTTTTGCTATGGCTAGGGAGATACACCACAGTATTATTATCTAGGGGTGTAACTGGTTGACACCATATTATACATTGTTTGAAGAAGGAGTTTGTCCATATACATGTTTGTTTATTTCAGTGACTTGGTCACTTTTTAATGTTATGGAAAACATTATTGTTTTCCAAATCTTGCAATAATTACTTGAAAGTTAAATGTTATTTTCACTAGGCACCCCTTCTAGGGATGATGTGCTCACTCATTCCCACTTTCAGTTTCAGAGACAGACCAGAGTTACGCAGCGAAAGCTTCGAGGAGTTGAGTCCGTTAGATGGTTAACTTCGGCTATGTTGCATATTATGTTCGTAAACCAAATGACTATTGTATATGTATCATTTGAGAAGAGTTCTTGTATATGTATATTTTAGAGTGGGGTTAGTTTTTGGGTTTAGTTTTGTAGGAGATTTCTTAATTGAATGTTTAAGTATATGATTTAGATCTTTAGTGCCTCTTTATTTAGTTAATCTCTTGGATTAGTCAGCTGCTAGCTTAGGGGGCGCTACACTGCGGAAAAAAGAAGTGGTGGTAATGCGTGATTCTTTGGAATAATGATATTAATTTGGAAGTGCTAAGGGCTGATAAAAATGTGATTCATATTCGTATCCATAGTATGATAAATAATGATTGGGATTGTTAGAGCATAGCTCGGTTGAACCCACCAAGCGTTGGTATGTCAAGTTTGGTTGTCATATTTTAGTGAATCAAAACTCATTTAAAGAGTCGCTTGATTATTTGCAAGAGTCAACTTCCTATAGGTTAGCTAGAAAGTTACTAGGATATGAGACTTACAAGTATTACGTGGAGACTTGAAAAATGTGAAGAAGTAAAGAGCTACAACAACGACATCATCCTTCCACTTGAGGTTAGTAATATTTGACTTAAATTGTTTCAATTCTAACGTATCTTTCAAGTCGTGCATATTGAAAACATAACTGCGAAGCAGTGAATGATTATACTCTAGTTAGACATAGTATTAAGGAATTACAATACGAAGTATAACGTCTATCTTTTGAACTTCGTATATAAGACATTGACATAATCGTATGAATGCTATTGTGATTATGTATGGGTATGGGTAAAGATTTCGTCCTAGGAAACAATATTTTTACATTCGTTTAAAGGAAGTACAATTCATAAACTTGTTTTATGAATCGAAAGGGAAATCGCTAGGCTTATTGGTATTGTTATTCATTGCAAATCTTTGGATTACCAATATGTGTGTTTAGTATAACCGCTCATAACTTGTTTATGTATCTTGGTAAAACTATTCACAAGGCCTGACTTTTGTATTGGTATGACTTTTATTAGTAAAACCGATCTTAAGTAATCACCTGAGATGGTATGATCGATTTACTGTAATTGGTATGACCAACTCTAGACATTGGGGAACTGATCCTAGTAAGAGGTGCAACCAATCACAAGTATGGGAATCGATCCTTGTAAGAGGTGCAACAAAATCTTAGAGATTGGTAACCGATCCTATGACTTGTGCAACCGAATACAAGTTAGATACCATATATATGTGGTAACCGATCCTAGTACCTAGTCAACCAATTTTTGGAAAGCTAGTGTGACCGATCCTAGTACCCACATGGAGGTAAAACCGAAACTTGTTTTGGTAGAACAATTTAAACCCATGATTGGTGATTTGATAGGATAATCAATCACATAGTTCTTGGAAGTAAGATGAACCAATTCTAAACTTGTTTGGAAGTGTGGAAAATTGGTTCCAAGATTGTAAATATGAAAAAGGATTTAAAAAGTAAAGATGTCGACATACTTTGAACATGTGCAGTAACTCTAATCTTTTATTGTTCAAAGATATTCCTTAATAGCTAAAGGAGAATCCCGGATCGAAATAAATTGAGAATCTTTTAATTAAGGTTTTTAGTTTATATGCTTTTAATTTCCAGAAATTAAAATGCATATCTTTAGAAAATAAAAATTATTAATGTGCATTTACTAGTTGGAGATTTTCTACTGAGATTTCGGTCAATATTTTGACAGAGCATTTCCAGAAATTATGAAAACCGTTTTTTCCCTTATTGCATATCTTTGAGAATATTCAATTTTGGAAATTCCTTGGTTTCCAAACTTCCTTGGTCTATAAATATTGAAGTTTGCATTTCAAGCATACTAATCCTCAAAGCCAGCAAAACTACCTAGTTGTGTTGTTACTGGTGGAGCCGTCTATTCGGAGAGGAAAGTACCCTAATTAAGCAAAATCTCTTACGACCGCTCGTTTTAAAGACTTCTTTGGGATTGGGAAGCTCTACGAGTACCGTTGGTGGGAAACTTGATAATTGCAGTTTATTATTAGTTTTCGATTGATTTGATTGACTAACGGTTGTTGAACTCTTATTGCACCTAGTTTGTTTATGCTTTAGAATCTTCTCTTCTGATATAAGTTTCGACGGGGATCTTTAGACTGTTTGTAGATCTAAAGACGTCTTGTGATAATCCATTGTTAACAGACTCCGTTATATATGTGATTGATCACAAGAGATTCAAGTTGATTGTGTGCAGGTGTTTATTGAAGATCTAAGAAGATTTGAAGACGAAGAAGATTTCTGATTTGGGTTCATAATCTTTAGTGTGCACAAAACTTGATCGGCTAGGGATCCAACTATAATCGGTTTATCTTTGTGATAATCTAGATTGATTAGTTGAGTAGATCGGCATCAATACGTTTCTTTGTGATTCGAAGTATTGATTGCAAAATCTTGACAATTACTTTTGTAGTTGTTATTGCATAGATCTAAGAACCTGACAAAGGAGTTTATTGGGATAAACGGAAGAGCCTTTTGTTAAACTCATATCACTTGATTGAAAAGAGTTGTTACCAAACAGATTTGTTTTTCCTTTACTGTTTGGAATACAAACCAAAGGAATTGTTCCAAGTGTGTGACTTATTGCAAGTTGGAGGCGCAGGGATATAGACGGAACTAGGT
>JAJJMB010004170.1:2415086-2431588 GCA_023531105.1 Papaver atlanticum | reverse complement strand
ATAAAAGAGCTAGTATTGTTATGAATCATCGTATGAACTAATTGATTTTGAAGTTTGGTGGAATCCTAAGTCCCAGTCTCTCGTAATATTGATATCATCTTTGTTTATTTGCTATTTTATTTGGAATATAAGTCTAGAATCGAGTCTTCACAAGTCCGAGTTGAACGAACTCTACTTATCACTTTTTACAACAACATAAAATCACATCATTGATGTAAAATGTCTTGAAAAAGGTTTGTTGATTAATGAAGTGATTTATGATTTGTGACTATGAGCAAAAGTGTTTTAAACTTTTAATGAGTGTTGATTGATATGAGGTATTGTTGTTATATGAATTACTCTTTGAGAATTTATTTACTCTTTTCAATCTCTGTTAAATGCTTCATATCACATATAAAAGTTGGAACTATTTATGTAATACTTATGTTGTGAAGTGAGATTTTGGTAACTGAGTTGTTAGAGTTACAAATTATACCTAACCAATTAGTACAGTGGCTAGGGTTTGATGATGAAATCCATGATTGTAATGCTGATTGGTTCCCAAATTGTTGCTTGAGCTTAAGTAGAATCCTTTGTTCTTCCTTATCTTTTTGAGTAGTGATAGGCCTACTTGTATTAAGAACTAAATGTTGGAAATGATGTTTGTTGCAGAGATATGTTTGCTTGTATTAAGAACTAAATGTTGGAAATGATGTTTGTTGTAGAGAACTAAATGTTTGGATCAAGTTCAGTTTCGTTTGTGTGCTGCAGGTATAGATGACATGGTAGTTTGTGTGCAAGATGAGAACATTGAGGATATGCTTGAGTCGAGGAAGAAAAGGCGAAGAATGAATGTTCACTCTACTCATCCAAAGTCAGAACTTGAAAGGTATTTGCTTGATGACTGTGAAACATCTACCAGGGATTTTTATATTCTTGCTTGGTGGCAGGCTAATAGTACCAAGTATAAGGTACTATCACTTATGGCGAAGGATATTTTGGCAATACCAGTGTCCTCAGTTGCTTCAGAGTCTGCATTCAGTACCGAAAACCGCATTCTTACTCCATGGAGAAGCTCGATATCTGCCAGGACAGTTGAAGCACTTCTCTGTACGCAAAGCTGGTTGCAGAAACCTATCTCTTTTGATTTCATATGTGACTATGTACCAGATGACAATGCTAGCATTGAATATGGTAATGAAATCTCTTCTCTTATTTTCTGACTTAAAATTTGAATGAATGTAGTAACTAACTGTGGATGATACACTAAGCATGATGAATGTCATAATCTGGTATTGCTTATAAATGATATTTGTCCCAGTGGAAACTGTAGCCTTTGCCATGATTATCAAACTGAAACTGCAACTTTCATTTTTTATATTTTATTTGCTGAATGTGGTTTTGAAACATATTCATCTGAAAGAAAGATAACAGAAATTGGGAATTTGCTATTGCGATGCCATGTTAACATTCCACTAGTCATTCTCTAATCTTATTTGTGGCTTTTATTATTGGCATTCTTGTTGCAGACATTTTGGGCAAGGATGAAGATTAAGGGGATAATTGGCTTGAGAAATGGATGGACTGCAGTCTTTTACTGGTCTGCTACTTCAGAAATGAAGATTAAGGGGATGACTGCAGTATTTTACTGGCAACTCTTCATGCTACTTGCTTTTTAACTTTGGTTATCTACTTGTTAAGACATCATCTCTGTTTAACTTTGGTTATCTTTAGACTTTGGTTAATCTTTAGACTTAAGACTTTGGTTACCTTGTTTTTGAACTTCAACTCAGTTTTTAATCTTTAGACTTTGGTTATCTTGTTAAGACTTAAGTATGGAATGTATCAGTTTTTTAAGAATTTCACAATGTATATGTACAGGTGCAGGTATAGGTACAAAACCGAACCGAACCGTAAAATAACCGAATAGTGTCGGTGCGGTTAAAAACCGAACCGAATACTAAACAGTTCGGCTACGATTTCAATTTTGATAACCGCACTATACACAGTTAAGTCAACGGTTGTACCAATAATCACACCGAACCGAACCGAACCGTGTGCAGGCCTAACTTGTGTCCCGTAATTTGATATAGAATCTCTTGTTAGAATTTTCTTAATAAAGGGATTTACAACTTGCGTAATAAAATAAATTTAATTAAAAAATAAATTAAATAAGAATTAGTTATACAAAATTAATAAGAATAATTAATGAACCAAGAAAAAGTCCAACCAATTTTATGTTAGTATTTTCTTAATAGAATATGATTCACAACTTCAATAATAAAATATATACATCTAATATTGAAGTATGTTAGAGCATAGCTCTGTTGAACCCACCAAGCGTTGGTATGTCAAGTTTGGTTGTCATATTTTAGTGAATCAAAACTCATTTAAAGAGTCGATTGATTATTTACTAGAGTCAACTTCGTATAGGTAAGCTAGAAAGTTACTAGGATATGAGACTTACAAGTATTACGGGAAGACTTTGAAGAATGTGAAGAAGTAAAGATCTACATCGACGACATCATCCTTCCTCTTGAGGTTAGTAATATTTGAGTTGAACTGTTTCATTCCTAACGTATCTTTCAAGTCGTGCATATTGAAAACATAACTGCGAAGCTGTGAATGATTATACTCTAGTTAGACATAGTATTAAGGAATTACAATACGAAGTATAACGTCTATCTTTTGAACTTCGTATATAAGACATCGACATAATCGTATGAATGCTATTGTGATTATGTATGGGTATGGGTGAAGATTTCGTCCTAGGAAACAATATTTTTACATTCGTTTAAAGGAAGTACAATTCATAAACTTGTTTTATGAATCGAAAGGGAAATCGCTAGGCTTATTGGTATTGTTATTCATTGCAAATCTTTGGATTACCAATATGTGTGTGTAGTATAACCGCTCATAACTTGTTTATATATCTTGGTAAAACTATTAACAATGCCTGACTTTTGTATTGGTATGACTTTTAGTAGTCAAACCGATCTTAAGTAATCACCTGAGATGGTATAATCGATATATTGTAATTGGTATGACCAACTCTAGACATTGGGGAACCGATCCTAGTAAAAGGGGCAACCAATCACAAGTATGTGGAATCGATCCTTGTAAGAGGTGCAACAAGTCTTAGGAATTGGTAACCGATCTTATGACTTGTGCAACCGATCACAAGTAAATACCATAATTATGTGGTAACCGATCCTAGTACCTAGTCAACCAATTTTTGGAAAGCTAGCGTGACCGATCCTAGTACCCACATGGAGGTAGAACCGAAGCTTTGTGTTTTGGTAGAACCGTGAAACCCATTAATGGTGATTTGATAGGATAATCAATCACATAGTTCTTGGAAGTCAGATGAACCAATTTTAAACTCGTTTGGAAGTGTGGCAAATCGGTTCCAAGATTGTAAATATGAAAAAGGATTTACAAAGTAAAGATGTCGACATACTTTTAACATGTGCAGTAATTCTTATCTTTTATTGTTAAAAGATATTCCTTAATAACTAAAGGCGAATCCCGGATCGAAATAAATTAAGAATCTTTTAATTAAGGTTTTTAGTTTTATATGCTTTTAATTTCCAGCAATTAAATGCATATCTTTAGAAAATAAAAATTGGTAATGTGCATTTACTAATTGGAGATTTTCTACTGAGATTTATGTCAATATTTGGACAGAACATTTCCAGGAATTATGAAAATCGTATTTGGACTTTATTTCATATCTTTGAGAATATTCGGTTTTGGAAATTCCTTGGTGTCCAAACTTCCTTGGTCTATAAATATTAAATTTTGCATTTTGAGCAATTAATCCTCAGAGCCAGCAAAACTACCTAGTTGTGTTGTTACTGGTGGAGCCGTCTATTCGGAGAGGAAAGTACCCTAATTAGGCGAAATCTCTTACGATCGCTCGTTTTAAAGACTTCTTTGGGATTGAGAAGCTCTACGAGTACCGTTGGTGGGAAACTAGATAATTGCAGTTTATTATTAGTTTTCGATTGATTTGATTGACTAACGGTTGTTGAACTTTGATTGCACCAAGTTTGTTTATGCTTGAGAATCTTCTCTTATGATATAAGATTCACTCAAACTAGATCGAAGTATCGACGGGGATGTTTAGAACTGTTTGTAGATCTAAAGACGTCTTGTGATAATCCATCATTAACAGACTCCGTTCTGTATGTGATTGATCACAAGAGATTCAAGTTGTTTGTGTGCAGGTGTTTATTGAAGATTTAAGAAGATTTGAAGACAAAGAAGGTTTCTTATTTGAGTTCATAATCTTTGGTGTGCACAAAAATTGATCGGCTGGAGGGATCCAACTATAATTGGTTTATCTTTGTGATAACCTTGATTGAGTAGTTGAGTAGATCGGCATCAATACATTTCTTTGTGATTCATAGTATTGATTGCATAGTCTAAACGATTACTTTGGTAGTTGTTGAATAGATTGATTAAGAACCCGACAAAGGAGTTTATTGGGATAAACGGAAGAGCCTTTTGTCAAACTCATATCATTTTGTTTGAAAATAGTTGTTACCGAATAGATTTGTTGTTCCTTAATTTACTGTTTGGAATACGAACCAAAGGAATTGTTCCAAGTGCGTGACTTATTACAAGTTAGCGGCGCAGGGATACTGAGGGAACTAGGTGAACTATAGGTTTAGTTGCTTGGTCTCAACTATACGAAGTTGGTTTAGATTTTGTATAGCGGCTTAATTCTGAGAGTATTCAATTCTGGACAAGGTCCCGGGGTTTTTCTACATTTGCGGTTTCCTCGTTAACAAAATCTTGTTGTGTCTTTTACTTTTCTATTTCCGCAATTATAATTGTTTTATTATAATTAGAAGTAAAATACACAAATGTTAATTCCTAATTACTTGATAGCAATCCTATAGTGTTTGGTTAAGTCCGAACCTATTATAAGGTAATCATACTTCGTTGTTGTATTGTATCGATCTCGTATCCATAGACGATCACACGAAGTGTGAACCGATTAGTTGTATTATCTCGACTCAGTCCATAGACAATCACTTTCGTATAAAGGACTTATAGGTGGAAAGGTTTTAGATTGAGGTATATTTGGGTACCCTCGTCTTTTCAATTGGTATCAGGGCAGGCAAACACGAAAAGATCTAACAATCTGTGTTTTGTGCGATCCAACCTATAAGAATTGAATCACATTAACGATTCGATTAACGTTTCAAAGATTTTATATGGTATTAAAGAAGACACTGAAGAATATTTCTCAGCTCTTGTTAAGATGTTAGAAGAAGAGATTGAACAGAAACAGTTACATACTGATGAGATCAGTAATATCATGATTGATAGAGAACTGGTGAAAAACATAGAAGATCCTAAAATGGAAGATTCTAAAAGATGTTCAATTCTAACATCCAGACATCTTGAAAAGTCTAAAAAGAGACTGCCCAGGAAGCTTTTTCAAAAAGGATGAAATTGTCTAATTCAGAAGATTTGTTTTACAAAACGTCTTATTAATCGTGTTAAGAAACTTTATAAGAACTTAACGAATCATCCTAAATATGGTGAAAAATGTCTTGGAGCATTTGCACTTAAAACAACTTCACCATTCCAATGGTTTCTAGATAGTGGGTGTAGTAGACATATGACAGGTGATCTTTCTTGGTTCACAAAGACTGAAGACTACAAGGGAGGATCGGTAACCTTCGGATATGGAAGCAGCTGTCTTATTAGCAAAAAGGGTACTATCAAACTTCCAGGTATTCCCGAAATTCATGATGTTGTTTATTTAAAGGAATGAAAGCAAATCTTCTGTCAGTTAGTCAAATTTCTGATAAAGGTCACAATGTTATCTTCAATATGAGAGGTTGTGATATTGAAGATAAGTCCGGAAAAATAATTTTTCGAGGACGTAGAAGTATGAATAATTGTTATCTACTTGATATACAGTCCAATTTGTACTATAACTTGACTAAGGTTGAGTCAACTCATTTGTGGCATGAACGTTTTGGTCATATCAACTACCGAATGCTAGGAAAGCTTATTAATCGTGAACTTGTTAGAGGAGTTCCAAAAATAAATACTAAAGTAGAAGGTGTTTGTGGTGCGTGCCAAAAGGGTAAGCAAGGAAAAATTCCACATAAACTTTCTCGAGACATAGCCACACGTGCTCTTCTCGATCTAATTCATATGGATCTATTTGGTCCAATCCAACAAGCAACTGTTGGAGGAAAGAAATATGCTTTAGTAATGGTAGATGACTACACACATTTCACATGGGTTTCTTTTCTGAAGCACAAGAATGACACTCTTGAGGAGTTCAAAATTATTGTGAATAGAATTCAAAATGAACAAGGTCGCAAACTTAAGAAGATAAGAAGTGATCGTGGTACAGAATTCAAGGATACACAAGTATATGAATACTGCAATGATTTTGGAATTAGTCATCAATTATCTGCTCCTATGACACCTCAGGCAAATGGTGTATCTTAGAGAAAGAATAGAAATATTCAAGAAATGGCAAGAGTGATGCTTCACAATAAAAACCTACCATTAACCTTCTGGGGGGAAGCCGTATTTACAGCTTGTTATCTTATAAACAGAGTTTATTTAAGATCCAAAACTCTAAATACCCCATATGAATTATGGTATGGAAGAAACCCCAATCTGAGCTATTTAATGGTTTTTGGAAGCAAATGCTATATTCTTACAGACAGAGAACATAGAGGAAATTTTTATTCCAAAAGTGATGAAGGAATTTTTCTTGGCTATGCCTTTGACAGTCGTGCCTTCCGGGTATAAAATCTCAGAACCAAAGTCATGATGGAATCGATTAACGTGGTTATTGATGAAATTAACGACTTTTGTCAAGACAATCACACTGCAGCAGAGCTTCCTCCCTCTGAAACTGTTATTAAAGAAAAACAGACTGAAGAAGAACCATCAGTTGTTCCTTTAGTTAGTGACACAGATGATAAAGAGGATAATGAAAGTATTGTTGAACAACCCAATGATACTGAAAATACTATCCAAAAACCTTCCAAGTGGGTACATCAAAGACACTCCACTGAAGACATCATTGGAGATGGCAATGCTAGAGTTATGACTCGAAGAGAACTTCAAAATGTCTGTCACTATTCATGTTTTCTCTCTTCAATAGAACCAAAAAATATTGAGGAAGCACTCAGTAAACTCTCTTGGGTAAACTCAATGCATGAGGAACTTAATCAGTTTAAAAGACAAGAAGTGTGGGAACTCGTTCCTAAGCCGACAGGAGTAAACATTGTTGGAACAAAGTGGATCTACAAGAACAAATCAGACGAATTCGGAACAATGTTCAGAAACAAAGCCAGGCTCGTTTCTCAAGGATATTCTCAAATTGAAGGTATTGATTTTGATGAAACTTTTGCTCCTGTTGCTCGTTTAGAATCAATAAGACTTTTACTTGCTTATGCCTGCTATCTTAAGATAGAACTTTTTCAAATGGATGCTAAATCTGTATTTCTGAATGGGGATTTAAAAGAAGAGGTATTTGTTGCTCAACCCAAAGGATTTGAAGATCCATTATTCCCAGATTATGTCTTTAAACTCAAAAAGGCCTTGTATGGTCTAAAACAAGCTCCAAGAGCTTGGTATGATAAGCTGACATCCTTCTTACTTCAAAAGGGATTCTCTAGAGGTGGTGCTGATAAGACACTTTTCACCAAATGGAGTGGAAAAAATGTTCTTGTAGCACAAATATATGTAGATGACATCATCTATGGATCCACCTCAAAATATCTAACAGATGAATTTCTGAATCTTATGAGTGGAGAATTCGAAATGAGCAATATTGGAGAATAATCATATTTTCTTGGTTTGCAAATACAGCAACAAAAGGACAATATTCTTCTTTCTCAAGAAAAATATGCAAAGAATTTAGTTGAAAAGTTCGAACTAAAAAGTGCAACACCTATGGCAACTCCGATGCGAACTACCGGAAAACTTCAATCGAATCCAGGAGAAAAATCAGTTGATCAGAAATTATACAAATCTATGATAGGAAGCTTGCTATCACTACACCAAAACAGCCTTTTTGTGGCGTTTATAAACGTTGCGCATAATTTGTGCAACGGTAATAAATGTTGGCAAAACGGCATTGCTCATTGGTGTGCAACGCATGTATCCGTTGCACAAATTATTTTGAGCAACGCATATAACTGTTGCACAATAGGTTTCGCAACGGTTAATTATTCTTATATGTGCAACGTATATATTAATTTGTGCAACTGTTATTATTAATAGATAACACTTTTATGGGTCCCATTTTATTTTTCTGTCGACGTTTTATTTGTTCGGTAGCAGTTATATCTGTTGCTCATTTCAGGTGATATGTGCAACAGATAAGTGTACCACGTTTATATCCGTTGCAAAATAATTTTCAGGTCAATAAAATTATATTTGCCTGTTATATTTCCGGCCGATCTCTGCACCTGCATGCATATACCATTCTAGATGAACTAGAAGATACAATTTGGACGGAAGATCAATATCATCAAAATCGATCAAGAACAATTATTGATCATCACAATCCATCAAGAATGATTCATACATCAATAGAATAAATAGATGAACCATAAACCCACACAATATTAAACAACTTATGCAAAATCTTAAATGTTACAAACACGGGTTTCTGAATATGAAACTATGAATACCCTAACCTACTGTTGTTACATTCTGAGAATCCTTTCCATTCCAAACACTACCACAGGTGGAAGAACATTAATTCTGCAGCGTACAAAACAGAATTAGAACCCAATTCTGAACTCAAAGAAGCTACCGCATATGTGAAGTATGTAAATGGCCAATTTTGGGAAAGAACAGGTGAAAGAATTTGGTGTAGAATTTGCTATACCTGTAGAGTCAATGTGATCGAATAAAGTTCCCAGGTAGAATACTATACTGCAAGAGCAACCCAAGCCTGCTGAAGCTCCACTAATAAATTATTCCCAGGCAGAAGTGTACAACTACTTGCTACCTATAAGACAATTCAAATTTGTAATGAGCAAGGGAAAGCATATAAGGTAATCCCAATCAGTTCTGCTAAGATAATTTGCCATCTGTAACTCCAGTATAGCAAGAAAAACTGGGAACATACTTTCCCTTGCTTGTGAAAGTACTCAACAAACATAAAACATTTGAACATATATGCTGCTATCAAGCTAGGTGAAATAGTAACATAGGGCAAGTGGGCTTTTGGTCCTACAATATGGTCGCCTAAAAACGAAATCTAGCACAAAATGTGGAGGACAATGTTGTTTCCACAGAAAAGGAAAAAAGTATGACTAAATTTGTTTTCAATTTGATCACTAACAGCTTTCAGATGCTATGATACTAGGTTGCCTTTTGCCTTTTGAAGTTCATCTAACCTGGTCAAGTAAAAGAGGCTTAATAGCAATCTTCTTCTTTCACAGTAACTGAAAGAACTCATCTGTTGTCATTGAATCTAGCAGCGCATCTGGACCAAGCTCGGAGATCGGAGGTTTCAACATTGGCTGCACCAACAAAGTTAACAGCATGAAATACTGAATGAAAAAAACAACTAAGAATGCAGTGGACAATGAACTGAATAGTGAGTATTGAGAGGGTAAAACTACATCTTTGAGCAAGGGCACTTTGGCGAATCGTCGCTTATCAGTAAAAGACATCTCTAAACCAAGGCAGTTGCAAGGCTGAGAAGAAAAGAAAAATCAACATAAACCCAAACATATCCCAAATAGGGTCAATAGAAGTCTCAACAATTCCAAGGTACCTGCCAGTATTGCAGTGGGTTAGGACGGATATCTTCTTCGAGTCGGTCAGCCTAGCTTGGATAAGACTTGATCCATAAGAACCAATTGCTTTGTTCGAGGCAAAATCATCCTCAAGCATGGTTTCAGCAGCCACTATGTAATCCTGCAATTTTAAAAAATCACTGTTATAATTTGAGAACTAAATATATCAACTGTACCACATGGTTTATGTTACTCTTCAACGTGTTCCTCTACAGGCTCCACTGGTGTTTCTTCTTGAACCAACTGCTCTATACTTGCGGCAACTACTTTCGATGCTAGTGTAGACTTCTTTCCGTGCAGTGACCAAAGTACATATGATTCAAGCATACCATTCACTTTTAAGTCATGCCTCACTTGTTCAAACTTCTTAGTTTTTGAATTCCGACAAACACGACAAGGACAGGGACAGTACATTGAATCTATAAGTCTGTTGTTATATGCAAATGCAATAAAAGCATCTACTCCTGTTCTAAATTCATGACTAAACCTATCTTCAAACATCCAACTTTTCCCAGACATTCTACAATACTAACAAAACCAGATTATAACATACAATAGCAAACTAAACAAATTACACCAAAAAAATAAAGAATAGTAGAAATCCTAACAAACCTTTATCTGCGGTTAACAGTCGCGCTCAATACGTCGGTACCTTACAAGTAAACAACCAACAAAAAAGAAAAGTAAGAAGTTGAACATTCAATACAAAGGCATACAACATTTTGAGCGCGACTAAGACAATTACAAACAATATATTCAAATTTATGTAGTAAACAAACCTATATCAACAATGGACAGCCAACAAGCTCAATACATCAACACCTTCAGGTACAAAAAGCCAACAACCCTGCATCAATACACAAACACCATAATTTAGAATTTTGTTGCTTCACACCAACATAGACAACAATAATAACTATACCCCTGTATCTTCAAACATGCTATCTGAAATCTATACTTAGTGAAATTTGTTGCAAGGTACATATTACAAAATTTAAGCAAAACTGAAACCAAAAAGATGAACAACCTTAAAAGGTAAAGGATGATATATAGATCTTGATTCCACAATAAAAAAGAACTTCACTGGTTTAAATCATTAAATGCTAACTAATTGCAACTTGATTGTCATTTGTCTCCTCACATTTGCTTTACCTCACTCTAGCTGGGAAGTACATCACTACTAACCCTGTGAACAGCAGCTTCAAAATTTTGATATGACCCCTAACTCTTTCAGATAAACAACTACTAAGTCTTAAACACCCATACAAGTGGCATTGGCAAGTGTATGATGAATAATGGCTTAATATCACCAACTACAATGACAACACATTTTCTACAACCCATTCCAGCAAAGATGTGGCAAAGCAGTTAACTAGAGAACATCAGCTAGGATAACAACTAACCCATTGTGGCACAAATCCTATAAATCCCAAAGAAGTGTTGGATAACTCCTTACAAGTTCTACTCGGTTTCGCACATACATAATACTTAAAATTTCTAACATGAAGTATCCAAAGCAGACTAATCAGTCATCGCCAATCATAAAAACAGACGCCATATAGGGCAATGCCCTCTCCCATAGGCTACTTCCCCATAAGCCTATTTCACCAATTATCAGGTCCAAAGACCAATTCGTCAGTAATTATTAACCACAAACAAAACTATAAAACACAGAACAAACCAGCAATGGCGAAGTGATACGCTTCAGACCGATTAATAGGAAATTATTAAACACAAACTATGCTATGAAACAAAGAACGAACGAACTAGCAATGGCAAGTGATACGCTTCTCTACAGCAACAACTACTCCTCCTTTAGTCTTTAACCCAATTGCAGTTGATCCAAGCTACAACCAAACAAAAACCCAAACCAATCATGACCATAAACACAGGAATTAGGTTACAAAATTTCAGTCAGAAATCAAACATTAGGCCTTCTTAGTTTAGTTATTTACCTTAATTGCTTCAATCAGTGTTTAAAAAAGCGAAAAGCGAAAGCGTAAACCGATGCGCTCTCTTAGTAAAGAGTAAAGCGCCATTAAAAAGCGTTACCAAAGAGCTGCCTCATAATACATATATATAGTTTTTTTCTACATGAAAACTAAAAAGCACGCACAAGAAGAGGGAAAGGAGTCTTGAATATGATGACAACTGTTTCTTGTTTTTCATTTTTCTTTTCTATAACTAGACAGCTGGCTTATTATTAATTTTAACAGGTTGCTACACCTTGGACAGCTGGCTTCTTATAAGCTATACACATTTTTATATGATCAGTAGCTGTCATTACTCTCTTTTGACATCTAGCTTCCATAGCTTATGTATAAAGACAATATCTGAATAGCCTTTTAGAAGAAAAATATATCCGACTTGTTTCTACTTTCTAGAGCGCACGTTTCAGTGCGTTTCTTATTCAAAGCGCAAAAAAGCGCGCTCTGATTCGCGCTTTGAAAAGCTTTTTTAAACACTGCAATAACATACTCAACATGAAAGTATTCACACCACTTTCACACTCAGTCCTGTACACAATACACAAACACAAAAAACCCAACAAAATCAATCAACATCTATGATGCAGAAGTGATGCTTCAATACTGAATTTTTTTGAGAAAGAAAACAATGAAAATCAACAAGGCATCGTGCACCAATATGCAGCATGGGAACTGGGCTCTTTCTACTACCCTTCATGTATAGTCACAATCAGACACAATTTTAGTAAAATAACAACCAAGGTTCAAAAATCCGGGATTATGTCCAGTTGAGCACACCAAAGCATAGATCGAGAAAAGAAGAAGATAAATGGAGAAAGAAGAGAAGAATCACAGTAATGATGGGAGGATTAGCAGCAACTATGGTGTATAGATCGACACCAGAGATGACTACTAGCAACATATGATTGGGTTCCATGACATCACAAAGGTGGGTTTCAGATAAGCAATCGAGTCATTCAAAAAATCTTCAACTTAAACTAAATAGAAACAAACCCAATTCTTCAAAAGTACATATTACAAAATAAAGACCAAAACACTCAAAAAAACCCAACTCATTCACAGAGTTAGGTCAAAATCATAAAAACTTCAAAAGATTTCGATAAAAATAAAATTAAGAAACAGTAGCAGTAGTTGAACGATTATACCTGATGAAAATCCACAAATTGCTGTTGATAATCCGACTTAATTTTAGATTTCAGGGAAAAAATGGAGTTTATAGAATTAGGGTTTAGGAAGATTTAGACTAATGAATCGATTATAAGATTTCAAGTTGTTGAAACGAAGCAATTATCGAATGATGGGTTTTGATTTGTTGAAAGGAAGAAATTATCGACTGAACATAGAAGATCTGATGAAGAAAGAGAGAAAAGTTCTCCTCTTCTCTCGCACTGAACTGAACATAGAAGTTACCAGACTGAAGAAAAAAATAGAAAGAAAGAGAGAGAGCGGTAGGTGTATTAAAGTTGTCTGAAAAAATTAGGGGATTTTTATTTCCGAAAATAATAAAAATAGGTATTAAAAAATATAACTACTAAAAGCCCATAAACATACTATAAATTACAAAAAAACCCATAGTCAGTGTAACAGTTGTAGGCGTTAACCATACGTTGCACCACTAGTTTATTTTAGTAAATGAAATATAAATAATTTGTGCAACGGATAATTTAGTACTCAGCGAATATTAACGTTGTTAACTGTGCAACGTCTATATCGCGCACCTCTGAAAATGAAGCGTTGCTAAAACCAGAATTTGGTGTAGTGTATACTTAACTGCAACAAGACCAGACATTGCCTTTAGTGCGGGATGTTGTGCAAGATTTCAAGCAGATCCTAGAGAATCACATCTAAAAGCTGTAAAACGAATCATAAGATACGTTAATGGTACCCTAGATTATGGTCTATCATCCTCTATGGATACGAACAACAACCTTGTTGCCTATTCAGATGCTGACTGGGAAGGATGTGTAGAAGATCGGAAAAGCACCTCTGGTTGATGCTTCTATGTTGGTCAAAATCTTGTAGCTTGGCACAGCAAGAAACAAAACTCACAGTCTTTGTCAACTTGTGAAGAAGAATATATTGCTGTCGGTACATGCTGTACCCAACTTTTGTGGATGAAACAAATGCTCATTGACTACGGAATAAATATTTCAACTATGAGCATCCTTTGTGATAACTCAAGTGCTATTCGTTTGACTGAAAATCCAGTTGAACATTCTCGTACTAAACATATAGATATTAGATATCACTTTATTAGAGAATTATATGAGAATGGAGTTATCAAATTGGAATATGTGCTATCTGAACGTCAACTTGCTGATATTCTCACTAAACCCTTAGACAGGGCAACATTCGAAAATTTAAGAAAGTCTATTGGCATTGTCAAGGTACATTAGTACCTTGTGTTTCGGGGTTTTCAACTTTTGCATCGCATTAGTTAAAACCGATTTTCAACCTTTATCTGGTAAAGGTTGCTCTTTGTTATTGTTCTTTTATTTTGGCAGGAGGATGACAACACAACGGAGGAGAGTTCTATGTGAACTTACGCTTAATGATATATCTTTCTGGGGTGAAGAGGATGCGGAACTTGAGGTAACGAAATTGTTAGTTAATCATTTTCCTGTTTAAGAAAAGCCTGATTTTATTGCATATTTTTATTGTTTTTGCTTAACAAAATTTCGGTACAATTGATGTTTATTCCATTATTTGTGTATGGATGTGTGTGCGTGATTCAATTGATTCCAGTTAAGAAAAACTATTGTTATCTTTCTTTATTGTTTGGTATCAATGTTTTAGGCTTACTAAATTTCAGTGCAATTGCGGTACTATAATGTCTATGTTTGTTTCAATTGCTTCCGGTTGAGGTAAATAATTATGCAAGTTGATTTATTTGGTTTGTATGAATTGTTAATGGCTTAACAAAAAGGTTTTCGGGATCAATTGTTTAGTCCAATTCGATTCCGGATAAGAGAAACTAAGTTAATTCTTATCTTAGTTAGACTTATAAAAGTGGAGGTTTCAGTTATTCAAGTCTAATCGAATTCCTTAACAAGAAATGCTAGTTAACTAACCTAGTACTTGTCTTGTTTAAAAGTGCAAGGTATAAGTTATTATTTGAATAATTAGAACCTGATGAGAAAAATAAAGTTAATTCTGATCTTTATTTTGGTCTTATCGAACAAGCGATTGTATTTATACAATCGGTTTAGCATAAGAACTAAGGTGCTTAGTCAATTTTTGATTTGCTAAACTATTAGGTAAAATTGCTTTTGGCAATTGTTTCCTTGGTAACATATCAAAACAAAATTACTTTTTAGTTTCAGTTTTGATATTGGTTATCTAAAATGGTGTGTGGAACCCTCGTGCTTAACTCTTATAGGTTGAAAGTTTTTTTTTAAGATTTGCAAGATCCTTTCGGTTTGTATTTTATTTGCTCGTACCTTTGTCATTCTGTGACAAAAAGGGGGACAAATATATGGAGTAAACAAGTGATTTGGTATCACTAAGGAAAGGACAATGGTGCTTAAACGTTATATCTAATGAAAGAGTAAAAGCATAGACTAAGGGGGAGTAACATATCATATTGATACTTGTGGTTATCTTAACTACAAAGGGAATAACAAAGACGTGCGGATTGAACATCTACCTATCTTACCTTTAGGGGGAGTATTAGCTTTGTTATTATAATGTCAACAGCGGCATTTAAGGATTGAATGTATACAGGTTATTGTGCTGTTGAAACTTGGAATCAAGTGTATGTGTAATGAATTCTTGTAATTTGTTTTTCCATATGATGTAAGAGTTTTATCAGTAAAATTGACAAAGGGGGAGATTGTAAGAGCATAGCTCGGTTGAACCCACCAAGCGTTGGTATGTCAAGTTTGGTTGTCATATTTTAGTGAATCAAAACTCATTTAAAGAGTCGCTTGATTATTTACTAAAGTCAACTTCGTATAGGTTAGCTAGAAAGTTACTAGGATATGAGACTTACAAGTATTACGTGAAGACTATGAAGAATGTGAAGAAGTAAAGAGCTACATCGACGACATCATCCTTCCTCTTGAGGTTAGTAATATTTGACTTGAACTGTTTCATTCCTAACGTATCTTTCAAGTCATGTATATTGAAAACATAACTGCGAAGCTGTGAATGATTATACTCTAGTTAGACATAGTATTAAGGAATTACAATATGAAGTATAACGTCTATCTTTTGAACTTCGTATATAAGACATCGACATAATCGTATGAATGCTATTGTGATTATGTATGGGTATGGGTGAAGGTTTCGTCCTAGGAAATAATGTTTTACATTCGTTTAAAGGAAGTATGATAGATGCATTTATGTGTCTATTTTCATCTCTATTGTGTATATTGTTAGTACCCATTTTTGTACTTATTTTTGTATTTTATCTCTTTGTAGGTGTTTTTGGAGAAATAAGCTTTTGCGGCGAAATCAGCTTGAAAAGTTGATAAATGCAACCCAAGGGACGAGTGTTATGCGGACTCCAGCAACGGATAAGGGGTTACCACTGGATAAGGGGTAACCTTTCCCATTCACGTTCAAATTCTGTTTTTGGCGGGAAACCAAAACAAAAACAGAAAACATGTTTCTGGCAGTTTTGGTGGTAGTGATTTGGAGAAGTTTGAGGTCGACTAAACCTGTGATTTTCATAGGATTGGCTCCTTATGGGTCTAGGAATCTAATATGGGTGTTGAAATCAATTAAA
>JAJJMB010004170.1:2386015-2415076 GCA_023531105.1 Papaver atlanticum | reverse complement strand
AACGGTGACTTCTGTAACGACCATTAAGTGTTGCAGATTCGCTGTATTATTATTTCTCTTCAATAAAAACACCTTTTGAGCCATGTTTCTATCTTATGAGTGTGTTTTTGATATGAGGAGCTAAACCCAAACATTGGGACGACGGAGGGAGTCGATTTTCATCATATGGTAAATTTAATTATTATTTTTTTATGACTTTTCCAATAATTTAAAATTGAAATATGATTTGAATTAATTAGTTGTCATTTAATTTGATGATGTATGCTTAGCTTAAATGTTTTGATACATCATGCTTAGGATTTACAACTAATATTTTGAAAATCTACTTAGGCAAAAATAAGAGTCACCATATCATATTATTTGGGTTATAATTGTTGAGAATAAATAAATTGAACCACATGCATGAGAATTGGCCAAATCCTTAGTCCCAATACCTCTCGCCCATTGTTTATAATTTTTGTTTATATATTTTTATTAAATTTAAAAACTCGAATCTTCACAAGTCTAAGAGTTCGAATCATTTTTACTACAACTTCAAAATCACAGCAAAGTACAATTCATAAACTTTTTTTGTGAATCGAAAGGGAAATCGCTAGGCTTGTTGGTATTGTTATTCATTGCAAATCTTTGGATTAGCAATATGTGCGTTTAGTATAACCGCTCATAACTTGTTTATGTATCTTGGTAAAACTATTCACAATGTCTGACTTTTGTATTGGTATGACTTTTAGTAGTGAAACCGATCTTAAGTAATCACCTGAGATGGTATGATCGATATATTGTAATTGGTATGACCAACTATAGACATTGGGGAACCCATCCTAGTAAGAGGTGCAACCGATCACAAGTATGTGGAATCGATCCTTGTAAGAGGTGCAACAAGTCTTAGGAATTGATAACCGATCCTATGACTTGTGCAACCGATCACAAGTAAATACCATAATAATGTTGTAACCGATCCTAGTACCTAGTCAAAAAAAATTTGGAAAGCTAGTGTGACCGATCCTAGTACCCACATGGAGGTAGAACCGAAGCTTTGTGTTTTGGTAGAACCGTGAAACTCATTAATGGTGATTTGATAGGATAATCAATCACATAGTTCTTGGAAGTCAGATGAACCAATTCTAAACTCGTTTGGAAGTGTGGCAAATCGGTTCCAAGATTGTAAATATGAAAAAGGATTTACAAAGTAAAGATGTTGATATACTTTGAACATGTGCAGTAATTCTTATATTTTGTTGTTCAAAGATATTCCTTAATAACTAAAGGAGAATCCCGGATCGAAATAAATTTAGAATCTTTTAATTAAGGTTTTTAGTTTTATATTTGGAAAATAAAAATTAGTAATGTGCATTTACTAATTTGAGATTTTTTAGTGAGATTTCGGTCAACATTTGGACAAAGCATTTCCAGGAATTATGGAAACCGAATTTGGAATATATTGCATGTCTTGAGAATATTTCCAGTTTTGGAAATTCCTTGGTGTCCAAACTTCCTTGGTCTATAAATATCAAAGTTTGCATTTCGAGCAAACTAATCCTCAGAGCCAGCAAAACTACCTAATTGTGTAGTTACTGGTGGAGCCGCTTATTCGGAGAGGAAAGTAACCTATTTAGGCGAAATCTCTTACGGCCGCTCAGTTTAAAGACTTCTTTGGGATTGAGAAGCTCTATTAGTACCGTTGGTGGGAAACTAGATAATTGCAGTTTATTATTAGTTTTCGATTGATTTGATTGACTAACGGTTGTTGAACTTTGATTGCACCTAGTTTGTTTATGCTTGAGAATCTTCTCTTCTGATATAAGATTTACTCAAACTAGTTCAAAGTTTCGACAGAGATCTTTAGACTGTTTTTAGATCTAAAGACGTCTTGTGATAATCTATTGTTAACAGACTCCGTTCTGTGTGTGATTGATCACAAGAGATTCAAGTTGATTGTGTGCAGGTGTTTATTGAAGATCTAAGAAGATTTGAAGACAAAGAAGATTTCTGATTTGGGTTCATAATCTTTGGTGTGCACAATACTTGTTTCGGGTAAAGAGGATCCAATTATAATCAGTTTATCTTTGTGATAGATTGGATTGATTAGTTGAGTAGATCGGCATCAATACAATTCTTTGTGATTCAAAGTATTGATTGCAAAATCTTGACAATTACTTTGGTAATTGTTATTGGATAGATCTAAGAACCTGACAAAGGAGTTTATTGGGATAAACGGAAGAGCCTTTTGTCGAACTCATATCACTTGATTGAAAAGAGTTGTTACCGAACAGATTTGTTGTTCCTTTACTGTTTCGAATACGAACCAAAGGAATTGTTCCAAGTGCGTGACTTATTAACAAGTTGGAGGCGCAGGGATACAGACGGAAATAGGTAAACTATAGGTTTAGTTGCTTGGTCTCAACTATACGAAGTTGGTTTGATTTTTTATAGCGTCTTAATCCTGAGAGTATTCAATTATGGACAAGGTCCCGGGGTTTTTATGCATTTGCGGTTTCCTCGTTAACAAAATCTTGCTGTGTTTTTTTACTTTTCTATTTCCGCAATTATAATTTTTTTTATTATAATTAGAAGTAAAATACACAAAACGTTAATTCCTATTTACTTGATAGTAATCCTATTGTGTTTGGTTAAGTCTGAACCATTTATCAAGTAAACATACTTCGTTGTTGTATTGTCTTGATTGTATCCATAGTCAATCACACAAGTTATCTTGTTGTCGTATTATCTCGATCTCGTATCCATAGACGATCACACGAAGTGTGAACCGATTAGTTGTATTGTCTCGACTCGGTCTATATACAATCACTTTCGTAGAAAGGACTTATAGGTGGAAAAGTTTTAGATTGAGGTATATTTGGGTACCCTCGTCTTTTCAATAGTCTAAACGATTACTTTGGTAGTTGTTGAATAGATTGATTAAGAACCCGACAAAGGAGTTTATTGGGATAAACGGAAGAGCCTTTTGTCAAACTCATATCACTTTGTTTGAAAAGAGTTGTTACCGGACAGATTTGTTTTTCCTTAATTTACTGTTTGGAATACGAACCAAAGGAATTGTTCCAAGTGCGTGACTTATTACAAGTTGGAGGTGCAGGGATACTGAGGGAACTAGGTGAACTATAGGTTTAGTTGCTTGGTCTCAACTATACGAAGTTGGTTTAGATTTTGTATAGCGGCTTAATTCTGAGAGTATTCAATTCTGTACAAGGTCCCTGGGTTTTTCTGCATTTGCTGTTTCCTCGTTAACAAAATCTTGCTGTGTCTTTTACTTTTCTATTTCCGCAATTATAATTGTTTTATTGTAATTAGAAGTAAAATACACAAATGTTAATTCCTAATTACTTGATAGCAATCCTATAGTGTTTGGTTAAGTCCGAACCTATTATCAAGTAATCATACTTTTTTGTTGTATTTTCTTGATCTCGTATCCATAGACGATCAAACGAAGTGTGAACCGATTAGTTGTATTATCTCGACTCACTCCATAGACAATCACTTTCGGAGAAAGGACTTATAGGGTACTATCAAACTTCCAGGTATTCCCAAAATTCATGATGTTCTTTATGTTAAAGGAATGAAAGCAAATCTTCTGTCAGTTAGTTAAATTTATTGATAAAGGTCACAAAGTTTTCTTTAATATGAGAGGTTGTGATATTGAAGATAAGTCCGGAAAAATAATTTTTCGAGGACGTAGAAGTATGAATAATTGTTATCTACTTGATATATAGTCCAATTTGTACTGTAACTTGACTAAGGTTGAGTCAACTCATTTGTGGCATGAACGTTTTGGTCATATCAACTACTGAATGCTAGGAAAGCTCATTAATCGTGAACTTGTTAGAGGCGTTCCAAAAATAAATACTAAAGTAGAAGGTGTTTGTGGTGCGTGCCAAAAGGGTAAGCAAGGAAAAATTCCACATAAACTTTCTCGAGACATAGCCACTTGTGCTCCTCTCGATCTAATTCATATGGATCTATTTGGTCCAATCCAACAAGCAACTGTTGGAGGGAAGAAATATGATTTAGTAATGGTAGATGACTACACATGTTTCACATGGGTTGCTTTTCTGAAGCACAAGAATGACACTCTTGAGGAGTTCAAAATTATTGTGAATAGAATTCAAAATGAACAAGGTCGCAAACTTTAGAAGATAAGAAGCGATCGTGGTACAGAATTCAAGGATACAAAAGTGTATGAATACTGCAATGATCTTGGAATTAGTCATCAATTCTCTGCTCCTATTACACCTTAGGCAAATGGTGTAGCTGAGAGAAAGAATATAAATATTCAAGAAATGGCAAGAGTGATGCTTCACAATAAAAACCTACCATTAACCTTCTGGGGGGAAGCCGTATTTACAGCTTGTTATCTTATAAACAGAGTTTATTTAAGATCCAAAACTCTAAATAACCCATATGAATTATGGTATGGAAGAAAACCCAATCTGAGCTATTTAAGGGTTTTCAGAAGCAAATACTATATTCTTAAAGATAGAGAACATAGAGGAAAATTTGATTCCAAAAGTGATGAAGGAATTTTTCTTGGATATGCCTCTGACAGTCGTGCCTTCCGGGTGTACAATCTTAGAACCAAAGTCATGATGAAATCGATTAACATGGTTATTGATGACATTAGCGACTTTTGTCAAGACAATCACACTGTAGCAGAGCTTCCTCCCTCTGAAACTGTTATTAAAGAAAAACAGACTGAAGAAGAACAATCAGTTGTTCCTTTAGTTAGTGACACAGATGATAAAGAGGATAATGAAAGTATTTTTGAACAACCCAATGATACTGAAAATACTGTCCAAAAACCTGCCAAGTGGGTACATCAAAGACACTCCACTGAAGACATCATTGGCGATGCCAATGCTAGAGTTATGACTCGAAGGGAACTTCAGAATGTCTGTCACTATTCATGTTTTCTCTCTTCAATATTACCAAAAAATATTGAGGAAGCACTCAGTGAACCTTCTTGGTTAAATTCAATGCATGAGGAACTTAATCATTTTAAAAGACAAGAAGTGTGGGAACTAGTTCCTAAGCCGACAGGAGTAAACATTGTTGGAACAAAGTGGATCTACAAGAGCAAATCAGAAGAATTCGGAACAATTATTAGAAACAAAGCTAGGCTCGTTGATCAAGGATATTATCAAATTGAAAGTATTGATTTTGATGAAACTTTTGCTCCTGTTGCTCGTTTAGAATCAATAAGACTTTTACTTGCTTATGCCTGCTATCTTAAGATAAAACTTTTTCAAATGGATATTAAATCTGCATTTCTGAATGGGGATTTAAAATAAGAGGTATTTTTTTCTCAACCCAAAGGATTTGAAGATCCATTATTCCCAAATTATGTCTTTAAACTCAAAAAGGCCTTGTATGGTCTAAAAAAAGCTCCAAGAGCTTGGTATGATAAGCTGACATCCTTCTTACTTCAAAAGGGATTCTCTAGAGGTGGTGCTGATAAGACACTTTTCACCAAATGGAGTGGAAAAAATGTTCTTGTAGCACAAATATATGTAGATGACATCATCTATGGATCCACCTCAAAATCTCTAACAGATGAACTTCTGAATCTTATGAGTGGAGAATTCGAAATTAGCAATGTTGGAGAATTATCATATTTTCTTGGTTTGCAAATACAGCAACAAAAAGACAATATTCTTATTTCTCAAGAAAAATATGCAAGGAATTTAGTTGAAAATTTTGAACTAAAAAGTGCAACACCTATGGAAACTCCGATGCCAACTACCGGAAAACTTCAATCGAATCCAGAAGAAAAATCAGTTGATCAGAAATTATACAGATCTATGATAGGAAGCTTGCTATACTTAACTGCAACAAGACCAGACATTTCCTTTAGTGTGGGATGTTGTGCAAGATTTCAAGCAAATCCTAGAGAATCACATCTAAAAGGTGTAAAACGAATCATAAGATAAGTTAATGTACCCTAGATTATGGTTTATCATACTCTATGGATACGAACAACAACCTTGTTGCCTATTCAGATGCTGACTGGGCATGATCTGTAGAAGATCGGAAAAGCACCTCTGGTGGAAGCTTCTATGTTGGTCAAAATCTTTTAGCTTGTCACAACAAGAAACAAAACTCACAGTCTTTGTCAACTTGTGAAGCAGAATATATTGCTGTTGGTACATGTTGTACCCAACTTTTGTGGATGAAACAAATGCTCATTGACTACGGAATAAATATTTCAACTATGAGCATCCTTTGTGATAACTCAAGTGCTATTCGCTTGACTGAAAATCCAGTTGAACATTCTCGTACTAAACATATAGATATTAGATATCACTTTATTAGAGAATTATATGAGAATGGAGTTATCAAATTGGAATATGTGCCATCTGAACGTCAACCTGCTGATATTCTCACTAAACCCTTAGACAGGGCAACATTCGAAAATTTAAGAAAGTCTATTGGCATTGTCAAGGTACATTGGTACCTTGTGTTTCGGGGTTTTCAACTTTTGCATCACATTAGTTAAAACCGATTTTCAACCTTTCTCTGGTAAAGGTTGCTCTTTGTTGTTGTTCTTTTGTTTTGGCGGGAGGATGACAACACAACGGGGGAGAGTTCTATGTGAACTTGCACTTAATGATATATCTTTCTGGGGTGAAGAGGATGCGGAACTTGAGGTAAAGAATTTGTTAGTTAATCATTTTCCTGTTTAAGAAAAGCCTGATTTTATTGCATATTTTTATTGCTTTTACTTAACAAAATTCCGGTACAATTGATGTTTATTCCATTATTTGTGTATGGACGTATGTGTTTGATTCAATTGTTTCCAGTTAAGAAAAACTATTGTTATCTTTCTTTATTGTTTGGTATCAATTGTTTAGGCTTACGAAATTTCGGTGCAATTGCGGTACTATAATGTCTATGTTTGTTTCAATTGCTTCCGGTTGAGGTAAATAATTATGCAAGTTGATTTATTTGGTTTGTATGAATTGTTTATGGCTTAACAAAAAGGTTTTCGGGATCAATTGTTTAGTCCAATTCGATTCCGGATAAAAGAAACTAAGTTAATTTTGATCTTAGTTTGACTTATCAAAGTGGAGGTTTCAGTTATTCAAGTCTAATCGAATGCCTTAACAAGAAATGCTAGTTAACTAACCTAGTACTTGTCTTGTTTAAAAGTGAAAGGTCTGAGTTATTATTTGAATAATTAGAACCTGATGAGAAAAATAAAGTTAATTCTGATCTTTATTTTGGTCTTATCGAACAATCTATTGTATTTGTACAATCGTTTTAGCAAAAGAACTAAGGTTCTTAGTCAATTTTTGATTTACTAAACTATTGGGGAAAATTTCTTCGGGCAATTGTTTCCTTGGTAACACATCAAAACAAAATTACTTTGTAGTTTCGGTTTTGATATTGGTTATCTAAAATGGTGTGTGGAACCCTCGTGCTTAACTCTTATAGGTTGCAAGTCTTTTTTAAGATTTGTATGATCCTTTCGGTTTGTCTTTTATTTGCTCATACCTTTGTCATTTTGTGACAAAAAGGGGGAGAAATATATGGAGTAAACAAGTGATTTGGTATCACTAAGGAAAGGACAATGGTGCTTAAACGTTATATCTAACGAAAGAGTAAAAGCATAGACTAAGGGGGGGTAACATATCATATTGATACTTGTGGTTATCTTAACTATAAAGGGAATAACAAAGATGTGCGGATTAAAAATCTACCTATCTTACCTTTAGGGGGGGTATTAGCTTTGTTATTATAATGTCAACAGCGGCATTTATGGATTGAATGTATACAGTTTATTGTGATGTTAAACTTGGAATCAAGCGTATGTGTAATGAATTCTTGTAATTTGTTTATCCATATGATGTAAGAGTTTTGTCACTAAAATTGACAAAAGGGGAGATTGTTAGAGCATAGCTCGGTTGAACCCACCAAGCGTTGGTATGTCAAGTTTGGTTGTCATATTTTAGTGAATCAAAACTAATTTAAATAGTCGCTTGATTATTTACTAGAGTCAACTTCGTATAGGTTAGCTAGAAAGTTACTAGGATATGACACTTACAAGTATTACGTGAAGACTTTGAAGAATGTGAAGAAGTAAAGAGCTACATCGACGACATCATCCTTCCTCTTGAGGTTAGTAATATTTGACTTGAATTGTTTCATTTCTAACGTGTCTTTCAAGTCGTGCATATTGAAAACATAACTGCGAAGCTGTGAATGATTATACTCTAGTTAGACATAGTATTAAGGAATTACAATATGAAGTATAACGTCTATCTTTTGAACTTCGTATATAAGACATCGACATAATCGTATGAATGCAATTGTGATTATGTATGGGTATGGGTGAAGATTTCGTCCTAGGAAATAATGTTTTACATTCGTTTAAAGAAAGTACAATTCATAAACTTGTTCTGTGAATCGAAAGGGAAATCACTAGGCTTATTGGTATTGTTATTCATTGCAAATCTTTGGATTACCAATATGTGTGTTTCGTATAACCTCTCATAACTTGTTTATGTATTTGGTAAAACTATTCACAATGTCTGACTTTTGTATTGGTATGACTTTTAGTAGTGAAACCGATCTTAAGTAATCACCTGAGATGGTATGATCGATATATTGTAATTGGTATGACCAACTCTAGACATTGGGGAACCGATCCTAGTAAGAGGTGCAACCAATCACAAGTATGTGGAATCGATCCTTGTAAGAGGTGCAACAAGTCTTAGGAATTGGTAACCGATCCTATGACTTGTGCAACCGATCACAAGTAAATACCATAATTATGTGGTAACCGATCCTAGTACCTAGTTAACCAATTTTTGGAAAGCTAGCGTGACCGATCCTAGTACCCACCTGGAGGTAGAACCGAAGCTTTGTTTTTTGGTATAACCGTGAAATCCATTAATGGTGATTTGATAGGATAATCAATCACATAGTTCTTGGAAGTCGGATGAACCAATTCTAAACTCGTTTGAAAGTGTGGAAAATCGGTTCCAAGATTGTAAATATGAAAAAGGATTTACAAAGTAAAGATGTTGACATACTTTGAACATGTGTAGTAATTCTTATTTTTTATTGTTCAAAGATATTCCTTGATAATTAAAAGAGAATCCCGGATCGAAATAAATTGAGAATCTTTTAATTAAGGTTTTTAGTTTTATATGCTTTTAATTTCCATCAATTAAATGCATATCTTTAGAAAATAAAAATTGGTAATGTGCATTTACTAATTAGAGATTTTCTAGTGAGATTTCGGTCAATATTTGGACAGAGCATTTCCAGGAATTATGAAAATCGTATTTAGACTTTATTGTATATCTTTGAGAATATTCGGTTTTGGAAATTCCTTGGTGTCCAAACTTCCTTGGTCTATAAATATTGAAGTTTTCATTTTGAGCAAACTAATCCTCAGACCCAGCAAAACTACCTAGTTGTGTTGTTACTGGTGGAGCCGTCTATTCGGAGAGGAAAATGCCCTAATTAGGCGAAATCTTTTACGACCGCTCGTTTTAAAGACTTCTTTGGGATTGAGAAGCTCTATGAGTACCGTTGGTGGGAAACTAGATAATTGCAGTTTATTATTAGTTTTCGATTGATTTGTTGACTAACGGTTGTTTAACTTTGATTGCACCTAGTTTTTTTATGCTTGAGAATCTTCTCTTCAGATATAAGATTCACTCAAACTAGATCGAAGTATCGACGGGGATCTTTAGAACTATTTGTAGATATAAAGACGTCTTGTGATAATCTATCGTCAACAAACTCCGTTTTGTGTGTGATTTATCACAAGAGATTCAAGTTGTTTGTGTGCAGGTGTTTATTGAAGATCTAAGAAGATTTGAAGACAAATGAAATTTCTTATTTGAGTTCATAATCTTTGGTGTGCACCAAACTTGATCGGATGGAGGGATCCAACTATAACCGGTTTATCTTTGTGATAACCTTGATTGATTAGTTGAGTAGATCGGCATCAATACATTTCTTTGTGATTCATAGTATTAATTGCATAGTCAAAACAATTACTTTGGTAGTTGTTGAATAGATTGATCTAAGAACCCGACAAAGGAGTTTATTGGGATAAATGGAAGAGCCTTTTGTCAAACTCGTATCACTTTGTTTGAAAAGAGTTGTTACCGAACAGATTTGTTGTTCCTTTACTGTTTGGAATACGAACCAAAGGAATTGTTCCAAGTACGTGACTTATTATAAGTTGGAGGCGCAGGGATACTGAGGGAACTAGGTGTACTATAGGTTTAGTTTTTTGTTCTCAACTATACGAAGTTGGTTTAGATTTTTTATAGCGGCTTAATTCTGAGAGTATTCAATTCTGGACAAGGTCACGGGGTTTTTCTGTATTTGTTGTTTCCTCGTTAACAAAATCTTGCTGTGTCTTTTACTTTTCTATTTCCGCAATTATAATTGTTTTATTATAATTAGAAGTAAAATACACAAACGTTAATTCCTAATTACTTGATAGCAATCCTATAGTGTTTGGTTAAGTCCGAACCTATTATCAAGTAATCATACTTCGTTGTTGTATTGTCTCGATCTCGTATCCATAGACGATCACACGAAGTGTGAACCGATTAGTTGTATTGTCTCGACTCAGTCCATAGAAAATCACTTTAGGAGAAAGGACTTATAGGTGGAAAAGTTTTAGATTGAGGTATGTTTGGGTACCCTCATCTTTTCAAAGTATTGTCTAACATTTATTAAATAATAATTAATTATATTAAAAATAATAATATTACTAATCAAGAATATTTGGAATCAATCTTTTGTGTTAATATGTTCTTCGTAAGATATGATCAACGAATTTTGATATTAAAATAAATAGACTTGAGATATTACTTAACATTAAATTAAATGTTCCGTTTTTTTTTTGCATAAAAAAGTGATAGTTGTTGAAGTAGAAATAGAATATGGAAGAACAGAAGAAGGAGAACTCTTATATTGAATAGAAATAAGTTACATGTTACATAGGTTTAAGCCTCTATATATAGGCTATGAGGTAAACCCTGGTTACACCTATTTGGGCCGCACATACATAGGCTCAAGGCCCTACAACACTCCCCCTTGTGCGGCCCAATATTAATGCTTCACATATAGTGCTTCAGACGTAGTTCTTCAAATGTAGTTCTCTCCTCGATGACCATCGTATCTAAGTCTATTGCCTCATTAAAACCACGCCAGGAAAACCCAGAGGGACAAAACCTGAACTAAGGAAAAAAAGTACAATACTAACCCAACCGATTATACATTTTTACCATGGGTTCGAGTATTACTAATGTGTAACCATGCCAAGTATACATTGAAAACAATCAGCGGTTCCAAAAATTAATGCAGATATAACACTTTTTAGGGATATGAAAGAAGGGTTCCCAACTCAGATTTAACTTTTTGAATTTCAAAATATTTTGCGCTTGACTGAAATGCATTTGTAATTTGGAATGCAATCGACAAGTTAATGTTATCAAACTAGGAATTTCTACGAGTTCCCGCTTGGGACTTTAGGTTTTCAAGTTTGTTGGTATTATTTGACACAACTGTGAATGAATGGTTATATCAATTACCATAAGTGAATCTGGGTGGAGTTCCAGAGTACACACTTACATTGGATATCTTAACCACCAAAAAATTACTCTTTGATGTATATATATCAGTATACATTCATATATGGACATCCTAATCACCATTTAACAAGAAATCGATCCTGCAGATGTTAGTAATATCGATCAAAGCTTCGAATTCAATTTAAGAAATATTACCATTCCCCCAAGTTTCCTATGCTCAGTTCATGGTAGTCTCGCAAGGAAAAAAAACCCAACACCAAAACAACTCATAGCCCCGTGCCGTCACGGCACGGGTCATATCCTAGTATAGGCTATGAGGTAAACCCTGGTTACACCTATATGGGGTGCACATACATGGGCTCAAGGCCCTACAACAATAGTAATATTTTTGCAGAAATAAAGATAATAATAAATAATTATACTAAATAGGTGGTTCCCTTTTTTATAGAATAGGTGTTGCTATTCAAAATGGAGTTGGAACACAGCTTATCGCTAGACTTCTAATTGTCTTAGAGTGTTAAACTCTGTTACTGTATTTGCTTTTCTAATAAAAGCCTTCACTGGACCGGAAAAAAAATCAAAAATCAAAAAATATATATATAGAGAATTAATTAGGAAAATGTTGATTCAATTTTTTGTAAGGTTTTCGTTTTTGTGCCTTTAACGGATAATGAATATGGTACTAGTGATATTTTTATTTTTATTTTTTTTGAGGAGAAAGGTTAAGATATGCCGGTAGGATTCGAACTATCATCGGCCATGAGCCCATGACTTTACCATCGTACTGCATAACATCTGCTACCATCGTACTGCGTTGACAGTGCTCTGTTCCAAACTGCTGAACGACTGTTTTCAATCCACTATTTGTGTATTCTTGTTCAAGGAATCAAGGGAAGTTGACAACCATGCATGTGTCGTTTTCCTTGCTAAAAATAAAACAAAAGATATCGATCATCTTCATTTTTGGATCGTTAGGTGAAGAATTTATAAACTCAAAGTTGATGCCATTTAGATCATTTACCCAAGTCAAGCTGCCAAGTCTCCAACCGGATATCCCAAACACAACAACTACTAGTTCTTTGATGAAGATGTCGCGATCGAGCACTGACATACGTGGTCTTTTTTATTTTATTCTTTGATGAGAGTTCAAAAATTATCACTAAAATTTCCAGTACTTCATAATTCTCTATAAAATGTTGTTCACTCCCGCATTACAAAACCACAATTTTCTTTTTTAATTTGTTTTCTGTTTTCTAACATTTTTGAGCTTATAGTGCGTTTGGCACGGAGGTAGTTAAGGGTGGAATTCAGTCAACAGGTGGAGTCAAGAGTGGAGTTGAATTCCAAGGGTGTTTGGCATGGATGGAATTGGAATTCGAGGGAGTTGAAACTCCATCCTTCGGTGGAAAATCAAATGACACCTCCCCATGGAATTTGAAACTCCATCCTTTCAACTCCACCGATTGACCATATTGACATTTTAATTTTATTTTCTTTATTTTCTTATTTAAATAATATTTGAGTTCTTATAATTAGATATTTACTTTGGTAATCAATATATAATTTTAATTTAATTTTTAATCATTTGATTTTTAATTTTTAATTTTTATTATTGGATAAAGAGTATTACATTAACTAGTTGGAAGCTTAACAAGCTAAGCTCCAATAACATACTACTACATTAATTGAACAGGTTGCTGTGTTAGCCTACCAACGAGCCTCATGGGTAACCTCGCCAAAGGAGCCAAAGCTGATGAGGGGGCTGAGATTGTGTCACAAGGGGGGCAAACTAACTCTACCTTCCATGTTAATTTCTGCAATATTACGCTATTCGGGGGCTCGAACCTGGGACCTCCTGGAACGCATGAAACTCTGGGGAACGGGGATGACCAGCTAAGCTAGGTATCCATTTTTAATATATTGTTTTTAAATGTTTTTAGTAGTAATTTTTTATACTGTATTATAATCCATTTTTAAGTATATTAGAAGACCGCATGTGCCTACGCAGTGCATAAAAACTGGGCCCGTCTAACTAATGGCACGTGAATTGGTGTCCTTTCAAACTCTAAACAGAAAATTTTGTTTGCAAACAACCTAAATTACTAATATACCCTCATTATATTTTCAGGCCATTTATTGCTTAGGTAAGATATAGGGGTAAAATGATCCAACATAATTTACAGCTTCAAAAATACTGTAGCAAGGGAGCTCCTTTATATATAGTAATAGATATATATTCTAATCCATTTTTAAGTATATATATATATTCAAATATCTTTTAATTCAAAAAATCAAAATAAATTATACTTAAATCAAAATACTAATTATTAATATTATATTTATTAATTTAATAGTATAATTTATTTACTAAATAGTTTTTCATATCCATTTTAATATTATATACAAATTAGTTTTTCTCAATATTAAAAATGAAAAATATTATTTTATTATTAAAAAATAGTTGATAAATGATTAATTTTATTTAAAAATATATTTTATATCGAAATTCAAAAATTGGTTTTAATTAAATTATTTAAATATTATTTTTTATTGCTCTGTGGTTTCTCTGTATCTTATTTAAGCCATACATACTGTCCTTGGCATTCTGTTCTTATGTCCCCTAAATCTGAGCTTCCTATTTTCATAAGTTGTATGTCCGTTGCTTTGGATAGACCACTTTTTTGTTTGCAAGTTCGTCTTTGAAAATTGGAAGTGTTTTTCTACTTTGATCAACTTCGTACTTCTTACATTATGTAGTTACCTTCATACCTTGGCTTGAGCCTTGAACTAATGTTGTAGTTATCTGCATACAAGGATGCCTTGAGTTATTTATTTATTTTGATCGTCCTACAAAATTTAGCACCAACCCAGAAAGTTGATTGATTTTGCAGTAATTGACCTTAGTTTGGAATCCTTATCCACACTCTAACAGGAGAGAATAGGGTCATAATTCAAAATAGACATGACACCGTGATTTGAGTAGTTTATTCTTGATTTGAGATTCCGTTAAGGAAACTTCAAGAAATTAGAAATCTGATTCCTAATTTTTGTACTACAACTACTCTGCCAGCTTATAACTTTCTCTTGGTCCTCATGTTAGCTTAATAAGAGTGTACCAGATAAAAAAATGTGGTGCAAAAATTGAAGCTTCTTCAATTTTAGTAATTCTTGATGCCAAATGAAATCTGACCCGTATGTCTGGCATACTTGAAGACTTGAATACAAGTTAACTGGTGAGAGTTGCAACAATAATTGGCAGTTTGTAGTACATGACTCCGAATCTCTCTGATCCCTAGAAATGTTTATTTATTGAGAACCTAGCTAGTGGTCTTAACTTAAACTAGCTCAAGTAACATAGTATCTTTTCTACTCTATGTATAAAAAAATAAGAGTGACCCAGGCCATTATAATACTTAGTAACTATACATACATGGATAACATAATCCAAAAAGAAAGAAAAACACTAGTTTTTAATGCCAATCAGTGATCTCATTCTTACATGGGTTAGTTGATTCAAGTAGTGGTCCAATACAAAATCTTTTCTCCCCACTTAGGATTCTATTTCTAACCAAATCTTCTGTTTCTCTTTAACTTTTCTTAATCAAACTTTGACAAAAATAAAAGAAGAAAAAAAGATGTACATCATGGTTTTAAGACTAAAGAGGCTTTAAGGACTGGTCTAAATTTATCAGCTTTGTGGTTCATCCGTGCAATAAAAAAAAAAAAAAAATTACAACTGAGATGGTTTTACTTTTACTTAGTTTGTCTAAAGTTTTTAGTTATCAAGTGAAAAGATAATTGACTTCCGTTACCTTGAATGCCCTTTTGAAGTCATACATGACGCCATGGAACAAAGACAGAGGATAGGAGAAGCTCAAAGAATCAAAAAAAAAAAAAAAAAATACTAGGAAGAAAAGTTGCCAAAAATCTTAAAATGAGTGACCTAATGCGAACTCAAGCCAGAATACAAGAAGATATGCTGAGACGTTATTGTGGTACATCGCTAGAAATATTAGAAACCTAAGGCGAACTCAAACTAGACTAACATTAGCATATTTCATCCAAGAGATCTCAAAAACAAGATTTAATTACGCACTACAAAACTCTGCTACTAATTTCATACAACATTCTAAAATCATAAAAAGATGCAAAACAAAACAAAAAAGATAAAACAATCAAATCACTAAACTAAAACCCTTGCAAGTTACAACATAGTAAGCCTTAACTCTATTCTAAGAAAAAAAAAATCAAAAATTGGATACAAAAATAGATTCCAACTCTGGAGGATTAAAGAAATCCGTAGCCTTATTATTAGAGTGAAACTTCTTCAATGAAGGTCTTCGCTTTCTTGGAGCTGGTGGACATAATAATCTCTCAGAATTAATTCTTGCCTCAACTGATGTTGGAGTTGTAGCTGAACAACCTTGCTCTTCGTCATCACCATCCTCGATCTTCTTATTTGTATTAATTGCTTTCAATGGGGTTCTAACTAGTATTCCAGCCACTACCCATTTCTTATTTCCTTCGGTTTCTTTTCCCTCTGCTAGTACCTGACCTGAGAGAGACTTCATGCTTAAACTCATCTCTAGAAACAAAGTAAGAAAATGAAATTCCTTGAAAATAAACCGGAACCCAAGTGAAATGAAGATGAGAAGAGTAAACTCGAGCGTAAACAAAAGATGGGTTTATGAAAAATTAGAGGAAAAACCAAAATGTTTTGGTTGAGAAATGGAGGGAAAAAAAGGAGAGGAGAAGCTGGAGAAGAAGAGAGTCAAAGCTTTTTTTTTTTTTATAAACGGAGAACTTTTGTGAAGTGAAAAAAGTTAAGTGGGTGAGTTAAAAGAAAGTGGCTGTGCGTGTGTGAATCCGTGTCAACTGAATCGTGCTGTAAACACTATAGAGAGAGTTCTAGTAGGGAGTGGAGGGGTAGAGAATCGTCTGTGACACTATTCCCATCAACCTTATTGAAGTAGTTCTCTTGGATTTATATACAAACAATGGCAGATGAAGTAGTTCTCTTGGATTTCTGGCCAAGTATGTTTGGAATGAGGGTAAAAGTAGCTTTGGCTCTTAAGAGGGTATCAAATACGAATACAAGGAAGAAAATCTTAGAGAAAAGAGTCCTCTACTTCTGGAGATGAATCCAATCCATAAGAAAATCCCTGATTTCACAATGGAAAACCCATTTCCGAATCACTCATAATTGTTGAATACATTGATGAAGTTTGGAATGAGAAATCTCCTCTTTTACCTACTGATCCTTACCAGAAATCCCAAGCTAAGGTAAGAAGACTATAAGCTCAATTTCAATCATTTACTACTAAAATCATGCTTTTCTAGGGTCAGGGGTAGACTCTCATGTTTTTTTTTTACTACAGTTTTATGCTGGAAGGAAGCTACGGACAAGTAAAGGAGAAGATCAAGAGAATATATTGAGATTTTGAAGGTATTGGAAGGAGAGCTTGGAGAGAAACCATACTTTGGTGGTGAAAAAATTGGATTTGTAGATGTGGCTTTGATTCCTTTCTATAGCTGGTTTTATGCATATGAGACTTGTGGAAATTTTAGCATTGAACAAGAATGTCCAAAGATTGTGTCTTGGGCTAAGAAGTGCATGGAAATAGAGAGTGTTTCTCAGTCGCTTCCTGATTCAGGTAAAATTTATGAATTTGTTCTCACATATTATTAATCTTGTTACTTCAAAAGAAAAACTGATTAATGGCTTAAAAAAATAAATAAGAAAATTTGTCAAAAGTTCAGGTCTGAAAAGAGTTGAATCATATGACCAGAGTTAAAAACATGATCAGAGTATTTTCAGTGCAAACCAAATACTAGTTGTCATTTCCAAAAGATGGAAGAGTTGAAACTGAAAACTTCTACTGATGGGCTGTAAGAGCAAACAAAACTTAACAACCCAAACATAGAGCTATTCCAGTATGAGTGGCGATGCAGATTGACAGAAGCTTTCAGGCAGCAAAAAAAACTTCAGGAAGATAAAACTTCAATCCAATAGCCTGCAAGCACAAGTCGGTTCTTTTAGAACGTAAGTATGGTGTTTACAAAAGGAAAACAAAAGCGCACTGGAATCTAGAATTACCTCAGCGAATTTGATATCTGCATCACTATGATCATCCTTTCTCCCAGCTGCATCACCAACGTAAAATGACCTAAAGTTGACCACAAGAAACCATCAGACTAAAAGCCTTAATCACAAGCAGTGAGCATTTTACGAAAATCACAGAACAAGAACAAATGGAAACAAATTGTAAGCAAATATTATTTCTTTGGGAGAGAGAAAGATGAGAGAGGATTAACTGATCCATATCAATGGGGATTCCAGAGTTGAATTGTTGCTCCATTAATCTCCACATTCCCGTGTTGGGCTTGCGAAAGAGATCTTTTCCTTTAGCACTATTGTCGAATCCACAAGCTATAAACACCTAAAATCAAATGTATCAAGAGATGAATCATTGCAGGGGTTAAATACTCTGAATAAGTAAGACAAACTGGGCAAACAGCAAAAGTTCAGAAGCTGACGTGACAATGATTACACCAATATTACGTAAACACTGAACAGAGAGATAAAGAAAAAGACTCAACACTATATGGGCAGTGGGAAAAGGCACATATGAAGAGGCAGACATTGTCCTACATGGTGATGACATGCTCCAAACCACAGTGCACTTTCACAACTGACTAGTCTGACTTGCTAATATTTGAAAAGATAGCCATCGGCTATCATGTACTAGCTAATGTTATATGTTTGTGCAGAAGAAAATCTATATGCTGGAGTTTGCTAACTTACTTGAATTGGGACTTTGACGCGATCAATGAAATTTTTTAGCCGTCCAATTTTAGAATCAATTGCTACTTGTCTCTTATTCTTCCAGCGCTCAATGTTGGATTCATTGGTAAAGATCACCTAATTAAGACAAAGGAGAACAGTTATAGATGTGCATGTTCACAAGACTACGATATTCCAATTGAGTAGTTTCGAAAGTAGGAATTTTAAGATGGCAAAACACAGACCAATTTGTATCCATCTTTGTACAAGCTGTTTAGCTTCTCTGGTATTGATTGGAACATCAGGGACCATGCATCTGCACCGATTCTGCGGTTCAAGAGTAACATCATATGGTCAATGTATTGAACTGGTTTTAAACAAGTTAAAGAAAGAAAAAGTTGAGATGTAAGTAATTATGCCTCACATAAAACATTTTGTTGTAACAAAAGAAAAAAACCTTTAACTCGCTATCAGAATGAACACAAACAACTCTTATATTTTAACCTTTCTTAGTATTACACTTTAAAATGGGATCGCAAGGAGGGCAGTTATGAAAAAAAAATGGAAAGAGCAGATGAAACATAACCCGGACATTTGTGATCTTGGACATGGCATACAATACAGGATATGCTGTTGTTTTTAAAGAAATAAAATAAAATTACCTTTTCACATTGGTGTTTGCAAGACAACCATCAAAATCAAATGCGGCAATTTTTCCTGAATCGCGAAGACCTTCATCCTACGAGAAAGGTAAAAGATGAGATCATTAACAAAATCATTAGTGGCAAATAACACTGGATTGCTACCATGTGGATGAAATCATATCAAATTAGTGTGTATTAAATACATGCGAAGTAGAGCCATAATTGCAAGAACAGAAAGGAACCCATAATGAAAATTTCATTTGCCACTTTTATGTGGTGAAACCAACAGCAAACCTACTTTTTGTTAAGCAAAACAGTCACATAGTTGTAATGTTCTCAATCCAAAGTTAGAACTAACAGCATACATCTGAATAAAACTGTGACGTTACTCAGGAAGTTTAAGACTGCAACAGGGACCAAAAGTAGAAGAAATTTTGGGAAGGCAACTCACCCTCTCCAGAAAGATAAGTGTTTGGAAAGCTTTCCAATTTGGAGACAATTTAGATTCCTGTATCACAAAAAGTAAAAAACTTTCACTTGAATAAAGAATATAGCGAGAGATATGAATTTAAGCGACTCAACATATAAAGCTAAAGAGAGAAAAAAAAAATGAAGACCAAGTATATCACAAACCTTGTACTGTTTCTGTACTTCGGAAGTAGAGAAAGCTATCTCCAACTCGGCTACCTAGCAATAAATGCACACATTTTGAGTTATTTAGTGACAGAAAATCCAGCGCTAATTCAAAACAAAATCGATAAATGACCATCTATTTACCTTCAGTTTCTTGGAACTACTTTCCTTGCCTTCGTCCAGCATAGTTTCATCTGTTTTAAGAACCTGAAAGGCATAAACAATGATAAGGGAGATGCAAATCAAAAACAACAACTATCGGCATAATACACATATATTAAGTCTTTTACAGACAAAATGCCTCACTTTAAATTCTCTGGAGCCTTGGCCATCGCTTCCTTCAACCACAACCTGTTCACGCTGAATTGGTTTAGTGGGATGAATAAATCAACTGGCACAAATTCTAACAGGTCCCACCGAAACCAAATAGTAATTACGTTAACAAGATAAGGCAAAACCAGAAGATTACAACGTTATAGCTTAAGTCCTCACCTCTTTAGGCAACTGATCACATCCATCCATTACCTTCTGCAGTGCTTCTTGGTCTACAATCTGAAACAAAAAGCAAACATATGAAACTATGCACAGAAAAAAATAGGAAAAAGAAAAATGCACAAAAACTTAGAAATGAACTTAGAAAACAGTCAGAACTTTGAGCCACACAAACCTCAAGTGATGAAAAGCCATCAATCTCATTTACAGAAATGATGGGCTGCGAATCAGTAGGAAAGCAAGCTGGATGATACCATCTTGTCACATCATGCCCTCGTTCTTTGCTGATTGAACCTAATCTCAGCGACTTCGCAGGAATTGCCTCACTGCATTTCTTGCAAGAAGAGCGGCTAGACTTTGCGTACTCAGAGACGATCTTGGCAGAGGGCTTTTTTGCATTTTATGCAAAAACGACAGAAGAATAAGAGGCATGAGAGATTAAAACAACCTAAAGAAAGTACCGAGACAAATGTAATCATATAGTTAGGGATGGAAACTATGCCAAGATCTGAAAGACCCTACTAAGATCTACTTAACCAACCTTTTAAAGAAAGAGAAAAAAAATAAATAAACAACCTAATGTACTTACTACGATCATACAGTTTAGCACAACAAACAAGTCAGAGGTATCTACCTTTGATGTCTTTGATTTACTTTGGAGTTCCTCTATTGCAGCTTTATCTTCTTTAAGAACCTGAGATAGAGACCAGTGAGAAGCTGCTAGTAACTAAAGAAAAGACAGAGTATAACAGACAGGAAGCTACTAAAATGATGTTGGCCAGTTCGAACTCTTCAAAACTATTTTCATTGGTTCGTTATGTAATGGCTCACAGTCACACCACCGTCACGGTGGGATAGTATAGACATTGATAATACTAAAAGGATTAAACAAAAACAGGGTTTAATGGCATTGGAATACAGCACAGCAAAACTGCAGCACCTCAGCTCAAAGCATCTTACCTCTATAGGCAACGGCTCACCATCCACTAGCTTTTTCAGTGCAACTTGATGATTGCTCTGAAACCCCAAGAGCAGACAGAATTTTTAGTACATAAAAACTACAGAATTAGTCAGTAGGACTTAAAGAACCACCAGACTTTCGGAACCTCACAAACCTTAAGTGATGTAAACCCATCTATTTCATCCACAGAATCAACTTGTAGAGGAACAGTTGATAAGCATCTCAGGTGATGCCATTTTGTCATATCAAATCCCCGATCACTGCTAACTAAGCCTAATCTCAGTGTTTTTGAAGGAATCGGTTTGGTGCATTGTTTGCAAGAAGAGCGGTTAGACTTCGCGTACTCAGCTATGACCTAGAAGAAGCCATAGTAGTAAGTAATATGATTAGTTAAGACAAACAAACGGAAATCCATACGAATAAGTAACAGTTAAATCTTTTGTTTTCGATCGATCATATAGTTACTGCAGATAAATGAAAACAACGCATACATAGGTACAGAATAAAACTATGTTGTCAAAGGCGTCGCCTAGGCGCCAAAATGACCTTCTTTTTGAACTGGGCGCCTCGCAGTGGGTGAGGAGATGCCACTTTAAAAAGTGGCGCCCAGGCGTCGCCTTTCTAGGCTCTCAGGCCAAGGTGCCAGTTTTTTAAGCGCCAATCTGGCTTTTTCTGCCAAAAAAGGAAAAAAATATTGCCAAAATCTTTTTCATTAAGTCATACATTAATATTTTAAAACCCTAAGCTAACTATGTTAAGAAACAGATTATTTCTAGCTGTTTTTGTTAATTATTGTAGCAATAGTAAAGCGAAAAAAATCTTTGCAAATCTTTTTCATTAAGATTTACAAGCTAATATAGAAAATCCTAAGCTAATTATAACTTATATGGCAAGAACATAACGTTTATTAGTTATTTTTGATAATTATTGTTATATAATATTCCTCCACCATTTATGTGAAAACCTATGTGGGAATTATTGTTCTACGCCGCGGCTTCGCCGCGCCTCGCTACGGCTCGGGATTTTACACCCGACGTCGCGCGGCGCCTTACGCCCATGACAACCTAGGAATAAAATGATGTAACTACCTTTATTTTCTTTTGTTCACCTTCTTGTCCGTGTTCATCTACCTTATCAACCTGAAACAAATAAAAGTAGACAAAATTTAACTCCAAATTGTTTCATGTAAAGGTTTAATTGTGTGGTGGTGCTGCTGTTTGTGGCGGTGACGTAAAATTTCACAGCTTAAACTAAAAGCTGATCACCAACAGCAGCGCCACCAGTCAACACAAATACACAGCCATAGAAGAGCACCACGAACACTAAGCTGACCACTTGCAGCTCCACCACATACCAACAGGAAACTACCAACTCCAACGGCACCACCACTACCACCAACAAAACCACCAGTCTAACACCACCAACACCAACACACGACACAACCAGACAACCTCCAAGTCCAAGAGTGCACTACCTCCAGCACCAACACACACGACACCATTAGTCAGCCAACTCTCCACCAATCCAACACCACCACTACCATCAACACCAACAGCATGACAACCACTACCAACACCACCATTGCCATGACACCCATAAATTTATACTTTTACAAACCACAAAACAGGTAACGCAAACTTAAGAAAAAAACCATAGAATCAAACTCACTTTTGATTTTTTGGAACTCTTTTCCTCATTCCCCTCCTTAACTTCCTTCTCACTATGATCAGAACCCTACACACAAACAGAAATTGTACATACAGTGGTTCTTCATATCATATTACTAAAGAAAACACTAACCACAACAAAAACCTAACTCAAAAATTCCCAAACCTGTTTTGATTCCAAATCACATTCAGCAGTAAACTTTTCAAGCGCTTCTTGATCACCACTCTGAACAAAACAAACAAACAAACTATCAAAACCAAACAATCGAAAAACAACATCAAAATCAGAAGTGAAAAAACAAAGAATGAGTCAAGAATTTCGACCTTTAGAGAAGAAAAACCTTGAATATTCTCAAGAGAACCATGAATAGGTTGAAGAGAATCGGAGGGGAAACAATTGAGATGATGCCATTTAGTAACATCATAACCTCTTGGATCCTTACTATGTAAACCTAATCTAAGAGTATTTACAGAAATTGAATTTGAGCATTTTTTACATGTAGATCGGTTTGATTTTGCGTATTCAGCTATAATCTTACTAGGACTAGCCATAACTACGGGAGATTTCCTAATTAGGGTAATGGAATAACAACTCCTGATGGAATTTGTTAGAAGATTTGGTAAGTTAGGGTTTTTATTTCGGAGTGGAATAAGAAGATTTTGAAACCTAATAAGGAGCATAATTTTTTGCGATAAAATCTAGGGCATTTTATAAAGCGGTTTTTGGGGCGCGGGAAAAAGGAAACACGTTGGGTTAGGAGTCCTGGTTCATGCGCACTGCCTCATACAGAAATTCACAAAGTTGTCCAATCTCTAGGCCCGGATGGCTTTAACCTCATATTCTTTCAGCATCAGTGCCCCTCAATAGGGCAGCAGAATGTTATCCTTGGACGGAGGATGGTGATCAAAATACCCGTTTCTTTCACAATAGCATTCGTATGAGGAGTCAAAATACAATCTCAGAAATGAAAATTTCGACTAACTCTATATTGTTTTTGCAGGATGAAATGGTTTTTTTTTTTTTTTTTTTTGATCGATAAAGAATTTGATGCTGGCAAGTTTCAAACTCAGGTCACTGGTATCATTCACCCAGTAACTTTACCACTGTACTACAATGACACCGGCGCAGGATAAAATTGTTGATTATATTGTTATCCATTACAAAGACAAATTTAATAGGGGAGTCTCTAATATTGATGCTAAGTTGTTTGACATTGCACATGCTCGCATTTCTGCCGAGGATAGTGGGGGTCATGGACGTAATGCCTAGTGAGGAAAAAATCAAAGAAGAGGTTTTTGACTTGGATGTTGAGAGTGCACCAGGGCTAGATGGTTTCTCTGGCACTTTTTATAGACACTAGTTTGTCACCCGTACTATGCACGGGTCTGTTTCTTGTTGCATCCATATTTTAGAATTACTTTCATTAAAAAAACATATTAAAATGCTAATAAAAATGCAATAATCTTGTAATCCCAAAAACTAATTGAGTTCTTAGTAAATTAACAAAAAAACTAAATTTTAAAGAAAATCATAGGCTTGTGGCAAACATCTTTAAAGCGTATCCTTTTAGAAAAATTAATGTTCTTTAATTTTTGGAACTAATGCTTTTTTTCTTTCTTTTTTAACATATTCTTGCTTCTTTTGGTCCACCCAATTATTGTACATCTTTATTTCATTAGTATATAAGCTCCGTCGAGATCACCATACATTATAGCTTCATAATAAATTCTTTTGAACATGAATTTTTATAAATCCCTCGATCTTAATTATGCCATGTGATTATGTTGGTATTTTACTAAGATTATGATTTATATCGAACAATGGTTGTTTATTTTAGTGGTCATTTTTTGAATTATTTTTTCGCTAATCTAACCTAAAAATATTTTTACATGCAAATCATCAAATCAAAGATTAAAACAAAGTGAATAGAATCAAATACAGAATGGGAACAAATATGAAGATCAAGTATAATGATTTTATTTTTTTCAAAAGAAAATAATTATAAGAGGTTATCTGCAGAGTGTATTAGAAAATCTTCTTGTTCAACAAAACTTAATTAATACAGAGCAACTTTACATCGTCTTTGATAATTACAGTGACAGTGACACATGTTTGTATTAACTTTTATATTTAGTTCCTTAAGATTTTCTTCATGATTTTCAATATTGAATTGCTGCATGAATGAGTGTCTATATGGACGTGTATCCAAGATTTATAAGACATGAACATATGAATACCATATGTATATACAGTGAGTGATTCTACTGTACCCGTGGATTTTAGGGTGGGTTATGGAGTTTGTTGTAGCCATACATACGCGTACCTTGCTCTCTTGAGAAGCTTGTCCAGCCGCTGTCTCCTAATATTCTTCCAATGAATATTACGTTGATGTTATTGCAGAAAATTCAGGTGTTGCGAAAGATTCTAGTGTTCTACTCTTTCACACCAACGAACGATACGGAAAAAATCTCTATCATCAGCGTTTTTGGTACACAGTGATGATTTTTACTCCGGATTCTTTCCATGTGGAAGTAATGAACTTGTGCGGAAGAATATTTTGATTTGATCAACCACCTAACAGGGCAAAGAAATTTCTTTAACGTATGGTTCTTAGCTAATTATATAGCTTGGTATATTCGGATCCAGAATATCCCCAGCTTGCAAGAAAGCTCGTGCTCAAGTTCCAATAAAACTGATACTTTCAACTGGATGTTATCATGTAGGGAGCGTGAGGCTCTAAATTGTCAATCACCACATGTCCTTTCACTAACAATAGCCTGCTAATTTGCCAAACTAATCTTAAAAACCCTTGGATACTCATCCTTTAAGTCTCTACCGTTTCCCAAATCAGTTCTGATTAACTACCTCAATATCACTAAATAGATGCAAACACATTTGAAAATCTTACCTGATAATTTTACAACACTCATTAAACTTTCTGTACCAAAAAAATAAAATGAAAACCGGTAGCTATCGACTTAAAGATGCTAAATATATTATTGAATTCTTTAAAAATTCTCAAATTCTCTGATGACTGAAACTCGAACACTATTTTTAGTTAGATATATGTTTCATCAAAGCTATTCATTTCCAAAATTTTCTTCTAATTTATGATTATCAGCATGTACCTTTGTCTTACGTAGCTTCAACGTATTAGCAAAGGTCATTAAATTGTATACCAAACAATCATAGAGTGACACTGTACCGGCATCTTAGTGCTTTGGTGGTTAGTTTAAAAAATAAACCATGAAAATGTTATTTTTTCTACTACTGATACGGATCGATTTGAGAAAATGTTAGTTGACCATATAAATTAGAACCTTAAAAACAAAAGGCTATTTCTGAAATCAACTTACCTGCATCATTTTAAAGTAATAAATTAGACAATATGCTTATTGGCTTTTTCAATGTTTGTCCTCTACTTAACACCATCCACTGAAACCTCTATACAGGAACTTTTTGCCATCAACTGGATCATCCATTTCGCAAATTCTTAAATCAAAAAACATGCCAAGATGTACCAAATAATGCAAGGCTAGTCGCTAGTCCAAAACTCTGTACGTACGTACCTTATTAAAAATGATGTATGCGCAACAGTATACTTAAACCTTCATAGGAATATATATATATATATATAAGCATTTTGTATATGACTCCCACCTACTACACCGAAAACCTGTACCAAAATTTAAACGATTGTTATTCCAGATTTCTGATTCATAACTGTGCACCAACGAAAATCCCCATACCTTGAGAAACTAACAAGCTAGCTGTATAGGATTACAAATAGTGTTTGAAAGAAGTTCCCAACTTGTTGGATTCAACCCTCCCATGATGACAAACATTGCTGGTAAGGCTAACTCTAGTGGAATTTCTTTTGTTATTCTTAAGATGAAGTAGAATGAAAGCCTACACATGCTTGATGAACGCATGCTACAAAACATGAGGAAATAGCATATGAGTCCAATCTGCCCAAAAAAATATATTGCATAAACAAATAAACAAAACATATATGTCGGTCTATATGAAAAAATATAAAGTCTGCTTCATTATAAAGGTTGTGTCAAGAAAAAAAAATTTAAAAAAGAAATTGATAGAAGCGGCAAAAATAAACGTATACCTTGTTTTGTCATTGAGAATATAGACATGTCTTTTGATCCGTTGTTATTTAACTGAAGATCGAAACTTTGAACAGAAGAAATATTTTAGAATCATATCTCCATACACTTCTGTTTCACATCCAGTTTATATTTCAAATTGTAGACTGTGTGTGATTCACTCCCATTCATGGATTCATTCTCCATACACTTTTGTTTCACATCCAATCTATATTTCAAATTGTAGACTGTGTGTGATTCACGCTGATTCATGGATTCAACATTGGAAGAAAAAAAACAGGAAACATATACTGGTTTAGAACATTGGAAACTCCATAAATAGACAAATCTTTAACACTGTCTTTTGCGGGGAGATATCATCAGCATCTTCAAACAAAATCTAGTAAAAATCAAAACAAAATCAAGAAAACAAATACCAAGAATACCAAAAAATAGGATTTCTCGATTCTATACCTTGCATGAGTTTACTATCACGGACACGAAGCTCCAGAATAACCGTTTAATTACTCATGAGCTCCCGATGCCGCAGCAACTGATCACACTTTCGAGTTATGCAGAACAAAAACAGAATAGATTAGACAATAAAACCGTAAATTGGAAGAAATAGAAAAACAAAAGCAACTGAACCCTAGAAAAAAAAATGGAATATGCAAACAATCGGATTTGTTGTTGACTCGAGCTCTTTATATAGAGCGACGAAGGTTCGAAATTCCAAAGGAAAAAACACGATATTTTGGGAATAATATTAATTAACATATTAAAATTCACATAATTTTCTATAATTTTGGATGGGCGAATATTTTTTTTTTGATTCACATTATATGCAGAGATATTCGTGTCCAAAAAATCTAGCGGTCTTTTACAATCTAATAATAGATATATTTTATCCTACCAAAAAAAATAGATACATTTTATTATTTTATTTTCGGAATGTCATATTGAATATTTCGCTTCTTTTTTGCTTCGTTGTTTTTTTTCTTGATATTTTTCTGTTGTTCTCCTAATGATTTTTGTTGTTTTTGTTTTGCAGAGGATCAATGATTAAAGTTTGTCTAAGTTTTCAATGGAGGAAGAAGTATACTCTGATGATCAACCGGTAAACAACATTTAATTCCAAGTATTAGTTGATAAAATTTAGAACGTGATCATAAATTTAGATCATATGTATATTTGTTATTTTATTTTATTTTCTTATTCAAAATTGTAATCCTAAATTTAGGATTAATTTAATTATCTACAATTTGGAATTGTAATTAGGATTATTTCATTGGAGTGTAATCGGACATTGGACATTGGAAAAATTTATTTCAATTTCTAATAATTTTATGATTTGTTTTGATGATGTGATTATTATTATTTCGAAGCATTTTGATTATGTGATGATAAAATCATGATGTGTTATATTTATTTATTTATTTTACTTTAATAATTTTATGATTTGATATATCATGCGATTATGATATTATTTATATTTTACATATATATATACGTGCTTTAATGCAAGATTCTAATTAAGATTTTATAAATTTAATTATTTTTAATAATAAATTTTTTCTTGAATGTGATTGGTCGGAAAATATATTGTGGGGCTAAAAGATTCTCCTTATTTTTAATCGGTCGAAATTTTAAATGGTGGGGCCAGAATTAACCAGGAGCTCCGGTTAATGAGAGCGCGCGAAAAAACTCTATTTTTACTAGTTTTTCACCCGTGCGATGCACGGGTCTGTTTCTCGCCTATGAAATATAAGATCCATGTTGGGAGATTTCTTCTTTTAGGTCTTCCTTCAAGTCTACTGGATATTGCAGCTCACAATTTAGACTAAACATACAAAAGAAACTAAAATACTTTCACGTCAAATTGAAATTGAAGGCAGAATATACAAGGAGTAAATGATATGTTGCCAAAGCCAGAATTCAAAATTCTCAAATGGTTAACAAATTTTTCATAAAGCTTCATGCAAAACTGGAATTGGGGTAATACTGATACATGAAGTCAAGTTGGAGGGCTTACGACAACTATGAGTAGAGGAACCAAAACACAAACCTTCGACATATTTAGTTTTTTATTCCCATGGATATATTATTATGCTGTCAAGTTGGAGGGCTTACGACAACTGTGAGTACAGGAACCAAAACACAAACCTTCGACATATTTAGTTTTTTATTCCCATGGATATATTAT
>JAJJMB010004170.1:2307680-2386005 GCA_023531105.1 Papaver atlanticum | reverse complement strand
GACATATTTAGTTTTTTATTCCCATGGATATATTATTATGCTGATGCCGACACCACATTGAGTTGGTATAACTAAATTGGGTTATGATATATGTATCTAAGCGCATAGGCCTACGGGGGCAGCAAAGATATATAAATACAAACTAAATTCAGTTGGTTTATTAAGCTTCATATTAATAAGCTTCCTATTTGTAAATCTATAATATCTAGAATAAGACTCTGGCTCTCCCATCTGACTCTATGAAGAGCTCCATTAACTGCTACTGCTACATTATGCGTATCTAACTCAAAGCAAACTTGGTGTAAAGTTAGCCTCTCTTCCCATTCCATAGCTTGCAGCAAACCCTCTGATTCAGCATGCTCCACATCTAAGTATCTATGCCCATAGATACATCGTCCCATTGGAGATGCTCTACATGTATGGTGGATTTTTAACACACGCTATTGGAGATGCTCTTATTAACAGTTTCGATTATTTCCCAAATTAACAACAGATATTAATACCTTGATAAATTAATTTAGAACAATAGAAACATATCTAAACATCTTCCAAAAATAAATTATGCATTCAATACCCTTAACAACCATAGGCCAGTTCTCAAGCAAATGTCCATATTTTAGACTCCAGATGCCTACTCCCGCAAACTTAACAACTCCTATTCCTGAAGATCGACATCCGGATATTCGAATTTCGTCTTACACTTGATTTGGCCGTCCTTGTCGCATTGGTGGAGTTGATTTAGTACTAATTGCCGGTGAACCACGTGAAAAGATTTTAGGCAATTAGATGCACTATATGATCTCATTTATCGGGACTTGTTAGGTTGGTAACTTGTGTGTGCACGAAGCAAATAAACTTTAATCAGATTATATTATTATATTGAACCCGTTGAGTAGGTGGAATTTTCCTCCGTGTTTAAAAATCGTCATTTTGTACACATACGTTCACTCGTTATCGGATTTCATGTCATGCATTCCTATTAGTATGACTTACAAATTGAAACCAGAGACTACAAAAATAGAATTATCGTTTTCACGGAGTGCTAAAGTAGCTTTGTACCGGTATCCATTTGTAGTATACTTAAAAAAATTGATTATTTGATATTTGCGGTTTGACTAATACATAACATAAACTCAAAAACTCGATCTCTGACCATGCAACTGTATAGTTTTAGAGAAGCCGGAAACGAAATACGTAAGTCCATGGTATCAACAGCCATTATAAGAATGACTTGGCAATTTTTTCGATGACTTAACTTGGCATTTCAGATGCCGTCCCACAATTCATTTTTTAAATGACTTAAATGATCAAGTGAGATTATGAAAAACGATCATTATAATAATGACCGGTGTTTCCTAATTGTTTACCTTCCCAATTATGATACTTAGCTACATTTCCATATTTTCAATGTATACAAATCTAGTTACCGAATGATTTTCATTGTATACAAATATACAAATCTAGTTACTGAATGAGAATCGAACAATGACATCGTTGGTTAATTCTTCAAGTATACATATCTGAGCCCTCTTATCAACTTAGTCCAAATCTAATTAAATTATTCAATTGATTGGTTGAGTACGTAGTGGGAATTTTCGATCTGAAATGGTATCTGTTTGTAAATGACGGTTAGGAAAACAATGCTTGTATCGGTGTGCTAGTTCCAAAGATCTGGATGGTTCACTGGTTCTTTCAGAAATTCCAAAAGTTAAAGTTTGACACCTACTATATTTCATTAACTTTTATTTTCAGAAATATGTTGCTTTCCTAATCTTAAGGCTGCATATAAAATTCAATCATGATTCTTAAAATGGGCTCAAGGTTCTAAGTGTGCTACAAAAAACTCCTATCACATCTCTTTTATATTAGCATTAATGTGACGAACTCTAATCGCAAAGTGGAGATGTTAGCATACAATCTATAATCCTCTTTGTGAATCCTCTTTGTGAATTTGAGGATGCAGTACCTAAAACAAATGTACTTGTTTCCTGAATACAGTCCTGTTACCGTGTCAGTGCTTCAGTCTATCATACCCATGCCAGCAGCTTCCACTATTCGTATCCTCGTTATAGTTCATTATGATTCCACATCAAGTAAAATGCCAAAGTGTTGTTTTTACACTGGATTTTTGTTCCCATTCTGTCAACAGCCCCGCAAATTGTACATCAGCAAAAATTCAACGATTTATTTCCTGCCAGAGTTTAGGAACAAAAAACGATAAAACTAATAAGAAGATAAAATACCACTGAAGATAGAATTTGGTTTGCAGATGAACGCAGACGTTATTTCTTCTCATCCTCTACCATTTCTTAGTACCAACGCTAAGCATTTATTTAACGAATTAGGAAGGACAGGAAGGACACGGAGATACCAAAACATTAGTGGCGTTGTTTCTAACATTGCGAAGATCTGCTTCTCTTTCTCTTTTGTTGCGACTTTACACTCCACAAATAGATTCTGTTTGGTTCTATTATCGAAGTTTCAAAATAGGATGCAATAACCTTTTATGTATTAAACCAATCAGACCGAACTGCATCACAGAACATGAAACCTATGCTATGCTTAAAAAAAAAAAACACACGAAACCTGTTGACAGAAATTGTTTCTCACCTTCACGAGGAAACTCAATAGACTTTCATATTATCTTTTCGCAACTGTTTCTTCGTGTCTAATGAACTCGAAGTAAGAATGATTCTGGAAACTTTTGGAAAGCCTTATGGTCATAGTTGATGAAAAGATATCAGTAGAGAAAAATTTATACCGACTGCAGAGAAAGAGATAGATGTACAAAAGATAGTATACCTTATTTTGTGATTTTGGTAATTTAGTAAGGAAAAGACTATGGAAAGATACAACAGCATCTTGCAAAAACCTTGCCCAAACAAACGCTCCTACAGAAACGAAAAAAAATCAAGAATTTTTGCTTTAAATTTTAATAGTAACTTGAAAACAAAGACAAACATTTAGGTTTTAATTTGATAGCGCAAACGAAAGGGATAGAGAAGTTTGCCGTGATGTTCCTCTAAGGTGATCAGAGACACCATTGATCATATGCACTTTTTGTGATCATCTGTGAACATAAACATATGAAACAAAAAAGAAAAACAAATAAAAAAAGATCAATATCAGCATGCAGACAATAAAACCCCCGAAAAACACCCTCAAATATTTTTGAAGGAGAGGCACGCCGAGACAGTGAGATTGATTTGGGTTGGACATTTTATAGGGAAACGCCGAGCCGAAAAGAGTATCTTTTGTAATAGGATAGGAAATTATACGAGGTATTTGGAATTAATGTTAAATTTTATATATGGATCCTATTTAAAAACAAATATTTAAGATTTTATCATTTTTGGTTTGTTTATACAATCATATTTACTGCAATAAGCATATTTCGGGAATGTTTTAAACAAAATATGACTAAAAGATTTATTTCTTTAGTGGAATGCATTAAAAAAGAAATTATAATGCATCGCATTAAATATTTACCAAAAACAACTCTACAAATATAATTTTGTGTATTTTTATGGGATTTTTTTTACAAATATTTCCGTAAGGTTTCATAAAAAAATATGCTGAATAAATTTATTTTTTTATGGAATGAATAAAAAAAGAAAAATAACATGAAAACTCATTCATTGTTGTAAAATGTTTTTTGTTTGAATGTTCTATTGTTAATTATGCTCAACCATATGTTCAAATACTACATGATTTTGTGCTAACGATTTTGTATTTCCACTGTCGAACAAGATCACTAATCACTTTCTTAGTAAAAGAGAATCACCCTTTGATCTACAGGTTAGTGTCCACGCCTCTTTGTATTTTGATTATAATTTCATTAAATAATTTACATTTGATCAAAGTTTTTTTTTTTTTTTTTGGATTTTTAGTTGATAGGTTCAGCTTAATTTATCAATAGATTGGAAATTGTATTAGGGATATTTTTGATATAAGAAATGTAACATGACATTGGACATTTTATAATTAATTTTAATTCGATGATTTATTTAACTTTGTGATGAAATCGTGATGAGTAGTCTTCGCCTCGATATGATTTTATTCTTTTTTAGGATTAAATATATTTATAACAATCAGATTTTTCAAGATTTAGTTCTATTTTGTGAAACGTATTTTATTTTATTGGGTGAAATATTTTTGTTCGAAGTGTGATATATATATATATATATATATATATATATATATTGGTGGGGCCAGAAGGTACGGTAAATGAGAGCGCTCCAAAAAACTGCTCAAAATTTGATAATTTTATCAAAAAAATATTTTTTGGTGGGGCCAGAATCAACCAGAAGCTCCGGTTAATAAGATCGCTCGAAAAAACTCTGTTTTTATATAGAGAATATAGAGAATTGTTGGGACGTGATTAAAGTTGGTTTGATTAAGATCAAGGAGTCCAGATTGTCAAGCAAGAAACTCATTGGGAGTTACCTCAAAAATATAATATAAAAATCAATTTGGCTATAAGGAATACGGATTCTCAAATTAGAATTATTACCTTATTCTAAGAAATTATCTTGGTGTGTGCAGGGAGGTGAACACCAAATCAACAAGAGCTCTGACTAGGGATGAGGTGCAGGTGCAAGAGGCCATTGAAGCTATATAATGGGGCAAGCAAACAGTAAATCAGGAAGTTTTCTTCCACAACAACTTAATTCAGGAGCTCACTGGAGTGAAAATAACCTGGCATGGCTATCGAAATCATTATGGGTAGATTTTAAATCCTCAACTTGTGTGAACTATCAACACCACAAATCTTTTGACTTTAAGTGTATCTCTAAAGCAGCTAATAGGGTGGAATATTTTGTACTGACTTTAAGTCTAATGCAAATGCATCTCACTTTCAAAGTATTTTGTACTGAACCCAGTACAAATTAATATAAGAGATGAATAAAAAGTAACCTCTGCGTCAAGAAGATGCAGCCTAAGAACAAAGTTCATTTAGATTTAATAAAATTAATACAATAATAAGATAGAGAAGAGTTTTCTTACAGTTTATACTTACTCAACACAATCCGAATCCACAAAGGATCTAAGTCTGATCTTACATCTGTCATCATCTCCTCTCATTTCTAAATAACGGAAAAGGAGTAAAACAGTAAATGTGATATAGTGTACGTTCACCAATTCTTATAAAACCACGATTTTTCCTTATGGCTATCTAAACAGGGCACCCCAAGTTTATGACATTGCTCTTTCTGGAAATTTGGAAAATGAGCATTAATATTTGATGAATCCTCTCAGGTCGCATTTTATATATGAATCAACCATTAAGTCACTTACAAAAAAAAAATGAATAATTTTAGTATCAAGTAGACTCAAGGGTTGAATCAGTATCTGAGCTTCGTGATCTACAACTGGTAGTACTGGGGAAGGAATGTATGAATTGCCAATTTGTTTCTTAAGTTGAGAGACATGAAAGATTAGATGGATTTTAACCTCCGGTGGAAGTTGCATTTTGTAAGCTAGTTTACGAATCTTTTAAAGGGCTGTAAATGGACCATAGTATTTTGCTGACAACTTAAAATTCTTGCGCAAATCCACAAATGCTTTTGTATATGGACGGATCTTCCAGTAAAACCCTATCTCCCACTTCAAATGATCTGTCAGTTTTATACTTGTTTGAATAAAATTTTATTTTCTCTTGTGTTTGATGGAGAGATTCTTTAAGGATGTGTAGCATAGCATCTCTCTGTTTTAGATAGTCTCCAAAAGCTTCCACTTAAGTAATGGTGGTAAAAGGAAAAGCCATGTGAAGTGAAGTGTATCCATAGAGAGCCTTGAATGTAGAAATTTTCAAGATAATGTGGCAGTTAGTGTTATACTACCATCCATTCAAGCTAACCACTAAGATCATTGTCTTGGTTTATGTCTTATCATACATCTAAGATAATTTTCAAGACAAGCTCAGTTAGTCTATTAGTTTGAGGGTATTACGATGTACTGAGATAGAGAGAAGTATACCGAGATCTGAATAAGTCCTTCCAAAAGTTGCTGGTGCAGAAATTGTCCTTGTTAGACACTATATAAGATGACAAGCCATGTAACTTGAATACTTGATTGAGAAAATTCTTAGTCACTATTTCCGAAGTATATGGATGCCGAAGAGCTATAAAATGTCCATATTTGGTGAGTCTATCAACCACCACCAGTACAACAGTCTCCTATCATTGGATGGCAACCCCTCAATCAGATCCATGGTAATATGTTTCCAGGCTTGTTATGAAATGGGTAAAGGTTCTAAAAATCCAGCAGATAATGGGTTTGTAGCTTTGCTTCTTTGAAAAGTATGATCACAAGTGGACACAAAGATAATTACATCCTGCTTGATCCCTGTCCAATAAGATAAGTCTTGGCTCTTATATATGTACGTAACTTGTATTCCAGAGACTTCCTATAGACGAGGAGTGTATGGCACCCAAAATAGCAGCTCTGACATTGTTTCTCCAACCTACATGGATTATGTTCTTCTACCTAAAAACATTGTCTTGCTGATAAGTAAGATGTGATTATGTAGTAGAAGAGATGAGCAATTTCTGAATAAGTTGGTGGTCTTTTTCATCATTTGTGTAGTTGTTGATGATGTCCTGATTCTATAAAGATCTAGATATGGATATTGAGTTACATCTACCCTCACTGTGTGGTCTTTTAGAAAGTGCATCAGCAACTTTATTCGCCACCCCTTTTTTTGTACTTGATCTCATAATGAAATCCAAGTAACTTCATCAACCATTTTTGTTGCGGAATTGTTATAATCTTATGTTCTAAGAAGTACTTGATGCTCCAGTGGTCAGAATGGATGATAAAATTTCCTCCAAGAAGATAGTGTCTCCATTTAGTGGTGTCCATCACAATAGCAAGAAGTTCTTTTTCATAAGTGGATAGAGCTCTAGCTATGGGACCAAGAGATTTGTTGTAAAAAGCTATGGATTGTCATGTTTGATTAAATATAGCTCCAGTTTCATGCTCACAAGTATCAGTCTCCAAAGTGAATTGTTTATTGAAATCAGGCAGAGCAAATACTAGAGTGCTTGCCATAGCCTGTTTGAGCTGCTCAAAGGACAAAGTATTATCTTTAGTCTAGTAAAAATATTTTTCTTCGATAGACCAGTTAATGGCCTGCTTATAGTTTCATATCCCTCAACAAACTTCTTGTAGTAACCTGTGAGTCCTAGGAACCCCCTCAATTAATTCCCTAAGATTTGTAGGAGTTGTCAGTCTTTCATGCAAGCAAACTTATCAGGATAATCTTCAAATCCCTTATCAATAATGATGTGTCTCGAGTACTCCATCTTGTGTTGGTCAAAGTAGTATTTGAAGAGTTTTACAAAAAGTTGGTGTTATATGATCAATGATATGGTGATGTGTAAGTGCTCAATATGATCCTGTAGGTTGGAGCTATAAACCAAAATATCATTAAAGGAAACAAGTATAAAATTTCTTAAGGGTCGAAAAACATCATTTTTAAAGCTTGAAATTTGGCCGGGCATTGGTGAGGTCAAATGACATCACTTTGAGCTCATAATGGACCTTTTAAGTTCTAAATGTTGTCTTGGGAATGTCTGGGGCATGTACCTTTATTTGATGATAACCAGACTTAAAACCAATATTAGAGAGTATTTGAGCTTCATGTAGCTCATCCAACAACTCATTGATATGAGGTATATGAAGCTTATCCTTAACTGTGAGATTGTTCAGTTTTCTATAATCAACACAAAATCTCCATGTATTGTTTTTTTTTTTTAGCAAGATAATTAGGGAAGAAAAGGGATTGTCACTAGGATGAATGATACCTGATTGAAGCATTTTTTGAATAAATATTGTACCACTGCTTTTTGAATATAACGACATTTATATGGCCTTTGATTAATGGTTTTAGAGTTTGATTTAAGTAGTATGGTATGGCCGAAGCTTCTTTGAGGAGGTAATTGTATGGGTTTTGCAAACACATCTGGATTGTATTGTAAAACTGAAGAGAGGGGTGCAGGAATTGAAGGTCGTTCTGAAATTTAAATGGCAAATAAATTGCCAACAATACCATGGGTGTTTATTCTGAAAAATTACTTGACCGCAGAACTACTCATCATCATTAAGGAAGTTTTTCTTTAGGTCCCAGTGAGAGTAATCTTCTTACCCTTATGCTTGAAGGAAACACTTAATTTAAAAAGGTTAAAAATTACATCATCTGGCTTCTTGAACCAATCAGCACCCAGAACCAAGTCACAACCACCTGGTGGAAAGCGTCTTAGAGCTCCAGAAAGCTTGTAGCCCTGCATACTCGAATTCAAGTCAAAACGAATATCATTTCACCATTTGCAATTGTCACTAGCATGTAAGCAGTTGGTTGAATTGAGCAATTAAAATATTTTTCCAAAGTACTATTAATAAAGCTATATGTACTGACGGTATCAATCAAAACAGAACTCACATGTTTCTTTGTAAGGCCTGGGATTCTAATTGTATCACCAGTGGCGATTCCAGTGAGAGTATTCAATGAGAGTTGGACGTCAGCGTCAACTGGTGATTCAATATTTCCTCCATATTTGTATTCAATAATAACATCATGTAGTTTGATCAGAAGTCTCAGTCACTACCACGAACAGTTTTTTCCTTTTCCAAAGGTGACCTGACTTATATATATTATCACAATTATAGCACAAGCCCTTTTTTTCTTCTATGTTGCCTTTGGTTTTGAGTGAGTTTTTTAATGGGAGGTATGGATGTGTGTTTCTCGGGGTTTGATAAGTAGTTTTTGTAGTAGATATTATAATAATAGCGGAGTTTGGAGGAAATTTTATGAACTATGTATAAAGGTCTCGAAGAAGAGAAATTTGTGGAAAATGTTATAGAAGTAGGTTTATTCACTTTTAATTTGTTGGATTATGAGAATTCTTTCTTGTATCATACCAAGAGCAAAGGCCTGCATAAAGGTTGTGGGGTTAAACATGAGTACAAAACCTCTGATCTCTTCCTTCAATCCTCTAGTAAAACTCATAATGAAATACTCCTAAGGAAAATCCTTATGTTTACTAAGCAAAAGAGCTTTGAGGGTTTCCAATCCTCAAAATACTCTTCAACTATAGTAAGTTGAGCCAATTTATTAAACAATCCGACAATATTTCATGAGCAGGGTTTTCAAAACGTAAACAAAAATTATCATACAAGGTAGCGTGCCAGGTAATAATATCCTTGTTAACTTGGAAATTCAAGTACCATTTTCCAGCCTTACCATATAAACACTCCGGCCATCGTTATCTTTTGTTGTTCATTGACATTAATTGTGAATCTGAAAGTAGCGCTCACGCTTCTGAATCCATCCTCTTGGATATTCGCCATCAAATCTATGGAAATCAAGCTTAGGCATACTTCCATCATATCTTTTACTATAGAATTACCCAATCCTCTTATGATTAATTGGGAACAATGGCTCTGATGCCAATTGTACTGAACCTAGTACAAATTAACACAAGAATGAAGAAAAATTAACCTCTGCGTTAAGAAGATGCAGCCTAAGAACAAAGTTCCTTTAGATTTAATGAAATTGATAATAACATAGAGAAGAGTTTATACTCACTTAATCCTATCTGACTCCACAGAGGGTCTAAGTCCTATACACCTGTCGTCATCTCACCGAATCTCCTCTCTAAATAACAGGAAAAAACAAACAATAAATGCGATATAACGTTCACTACTTATGACAAAACCAGGATTTCTACTAAGGTCTAACAAAACATAATAAAATAAGAGCATCCCAGGTTCATGATATATTTATCCCCATTCGACTATTTTTTTTCGCTTTTAGATAATGATATAGGATTACTGCCTTTGGGCTTAATCCGGACAATATAACCTCTTAATCCTTTCTTTGCTTATAAAAAAAAAACTAATCATATTTTTAACATATATATTGTGATATGATTGATAGCGTGGTAAATATAAATTTAATATACTGATATTTTTTCTTTTAATTTTGATAACAATAATTTTATTGCGATACCCTTTTCTGACTGGGTATAACAAATTTCACAGGAGGTTGGAAAATTCTACGTGTCTGATCTGTTTACTTCTAATAGTTCCAGTGGAGTTTGGCAACTATCTGTAAAAAACTTTGCACAAACAACTGATAAGCGGAAAATATAAGGCTATAAGCCACTGGACCATGAAATCTGGAGTCCATTGGCCTTGTACAAGGAGAATCTCATATGTTCGACTTTCATTTGTCTTGTGAATTGGTGGAGGGTGTAAAGGAATGCATTCAGAGGTGAGCAGTGTAATATCTGCATCCAAATCCAAAAACACTTTCGAAATCTAAAACATGTATAAAAAAAATTTATCGGCACAAAAGAAAAAATACTTTGTAAATGCCAGCACAAAGATTAGTCTAAACTTGAGTTCCCTTTTTCATATGCTTTACTGAAGCTAGATAGTTAGTAGTAAATTACTGTGGAGGGATGTCGGTTGTGGTATAGACCGACCACAATGTTAAGTTTGTGGAACACAAAATATTCGGTGAACTATATCAGTTTCACGGTTAATAAAAGTAAAGTTTGAATTTCGAGAATTTGAAATTCGAACTATATGATTTTCTTTAAAATGGTTCTCTTAGAAAAGAGATTAAAATTTCGCAAATCCACTGCTCTTTGCTTGATTGGACGGTACAAATTACGACTTTGCGATTTCCAAAGGGAATCTTTCGTAAAGAATCCTATTATTGAGGCTTGAAAGTCCATGGGTTTTTGGGGCTTCACTGGGTTCTAATATCCTAAATATGGATAGGGGACCTAATCCGTATAAAATGTCCAGTTTACCCTTACACATAAATAAATCATAATCTCACTATTCATCAAAAAGAAAATAAAAAAAACTAAATCTACTTCTTCTCCTTCTCCTTTTCTTCTCATTGACAAATCATGATTTCATCATGATGAAGATGAAGATCATAAAAAAAAACTTAAAACTATCATCTTTTCTTCATTCTTCTCTTCTCATTCATAAATCATGATGGAAATGATGATCATAACTTCATCATGATGAGGATGATGATCATAAAAAAAAAAACCAAAACTATTATCTCCCCCTTCTCTTTTTCTTCTCATTCATAATTAAATCATGATGAAAATGATGATCATAAAAAGAAAAAACTAAGAAAACCCATAATTTATTTTTTTATTTTAAATCGCTAAAAAATCCGATTTGATGAATTTCGGGTAAAAAAGAACTAGTTTCTAAAGCTATTTACGGCTGGGAGTTCTTACTTTCCCAACCGTAAATCATATACCACGGATGGGAAAGTATTCCTAAAAGTAAATATCTATACGGTTGGGAAAATGAGAATTCTCAGCCGTAATTAGCTTCATGTGGTTGGGATTTCGTAGCCGTGAGTAATTTGATAATCACAGACATAAAAAACAGAGTTCTACTTTCGGCTAGTTTTTTCCGGCCGAAAAATAGACGTTTCGGCTAGGTTTCACAACCGATTTTTTTTTTTTTCCAGAACAACTTACGGCTGGGTTTTCCCGGTTAGGTTTTTTCTGAGCCGTAAGTCCTTGTTACGGCTGGGTTTTTTTTCCAGCCGTAAGTTGTTCTGAACTTTGAGAAAATAAAAAGCCACTTTCGGCTAGGATTTCTTTATTTCCCAGCCGCATGAGTATGACCTACGGCTCAGAATTTATGTTATTTCCAGCCGTGAACTGCCATTACGGATCAACGTTATTTCCTAACCGTAATAACAAAAAAAACTAGATTTCTAATGGATGTTAACGGATTTGAATCAACAAAATCTTGAAAATATAAAGTTCCCCTTCGTGTTTTTAAGGCTAATGCTTCGTCATAGTAAGTGGTTGATTTTAAAAAAGGTTTAAAAAATATCCCTGAATCCTCCTACTTAATCCAAAAAAAGAAAAAATATGACAAAAAAAACAAAAAAATTGATGGAATTTTTTTTTTGATGATTTTTCATTCTTTTCGATTTTCAGAAAATTAATCCCATAATTAATCTTAATCCAATCTCTAATCTTAATTAGTTTACTTAATCACCGTAATTAGCACTAATCTTCATGACCCTATGCAACCCCCAAATCCCATCCATTTTGAAGCCCCAATAATAAGATTCTTCATAAAAGCAGACAATAAAAGCAATAATAGGATTCTTCATATAAGCAGACAATGACCGTAAATCGGTAATCCCATCCATATCGATCAATCTTGAACAACAACAAAAATTTGAACAAGAAAAAGAAAAGGTTAAACTCACTACTTTTTTTTTTTTTTTTTAATGGAAGATTTCATTCATGCACAAAGTTTTTACAGGAAGTAAATAACAAGTGCAAAAATAAAACAGAAAGAAAAGAGAAAACCAAGAAAAAACCTACACTGACCCAAAAAAGAAAACGAAAAAACCATATACTGTAGGTCCAAGAGTCAAAAGCTCTTTTTTTCTTTCCTCTTTAAGATGACAAGATTAAACGACCTTTGAGAAAGCTCCTACACAGCTTCATCCTCGCCTCCCTGCTTGGTTCCGTTGCCTCTAAAACTTGATTTGGCAGTCTCAGCATGAGAATGCGGACCAGGAGGCGATCAATCAAGTATCTCCTACTCGGTTACCTAGCAAATACATGCACATATTTTGAATTATTTAGTGAAATAAATTCTTCCCTAATTCAAAAAGATCGACAAATAACCATCTATTTACCTTCAGTTTCTTGGAACTACGTTCCTTGCCTTCGTTCAGCATAAATTCATCTGCTTTACGAACCTGAAATGCATAGAAAATATAAGGGAGATGCAAATCAAAAACAACAATTGACGGCATAATACGTATAGATTTAGTCATTTAGAGACAAAATTCCTCACCACAACCTGTTCACGCTAAATTGTTTTAGTGGGATAATAACTCAAGTAAAATAACTAAATCAATTGGCTCAAAATTCTAACAGGTCCCACTAAAACCAAATAAGTAAGTTAAAAAGATAATGCGCGACAGGAAGATTGCAACACTTTAGCTTAAGTCGTCACCTCTTTAAGCAACTGATCAGATCCATCCATTACCTTCTTCAGTGCTTCTTGGTCAACAATCTGAAACCAAAAGCAAACGTATAAAACTTTGAAAAGAAAAAAATGCACAAAAACTTGGAAGTGAACTCAAAAAACGGTCAGAACTTTGAGCCTCACAAACCTCAAGTGATGAAAAGCCATCAATCTCATCAACAGAACTGGGCTGCAAATCAGTAGGAAAGCAAGCTGGATGATACCATCGTGTTACGTCATGCCCTCGTTCTTTGCTAATTGAACCTAATCTCAGCGACTTAGCAGGAATTGCCTCGGTGCATTTCTTGCAAGAAGAGCGGCTAGACTTTGCGTACTCAGTGATGATCTTGATAGAGGGCTTTTGGTATTTGATGCAGAAATGACAGAAGAATAAGAGGCATGAGAGATTAAAACAAACTAAGAAAAGTACAGAACCAACTGTAGTTATATAGTTAGGGATGGAATCTCAACTAAAAATTTGGAAGCCTGGCATGGGTATATAAGATCTACTTACCCAAACTTTTAAAGAAAGAGAAGAAAAAAAGGAAAAAAAAAACAACCTAATGTACTTACTACAATCATACAGTTGAGCACAAAAAGTTAGCCAGAGGTATCTACCTTTGATGTCTTTGATTTGCTTTGGAGTTCATCTAGTGCAGCTTCATCTTCTTTAAGAACCTGAGAATAGAGACCAGTAAGAAGCTGCTCGTAACTAAAAGTAGCCATAGAATACAACACATAGGAAAGCTATAAAAATGATGTTGGCCACTTCGGACTCTTCCAAACTATTTTTGTTGTTTCGGTGAGTAATGCCTCGCCGTCACACCACCATAACGGTGGGATAGTATAGACAGTGATGATTATAAAAGGACTAAACAAAATTCAGGAGTTTTAATGGCATTGGAAATACAGCACAGCAAAATTGCAGCAGCTCAGCTCAAAGCATCTTACCGCTACCGGCAACGGCTCACCATTCAATAGCTTCTTCAGTGCTTCTTGATGATTGCTCTGAAATGCCAAGTGAAGACAGAACTTTTAGTAAATAAAAACTACCAAATCAGTCAGTAGGACTTAAAAAACCACCAGACTTCTGAACCTCACAAACCTTAAGTGATGTAAACCCATCTATCTCATCAACAGAATCAACTTGTAGTGGAACAGTTGATAAGCATCTCAGGTGATGCCATTTTGTCATATCAAATCCTCGATCTCTGCTAACTAAGCCTAATCTCAGTGTTTTTGATGGAATCGCTTTGGTGCACTGCTTGCAAGAAGAGCGGTTAGACTTCGCGTACTCAGCTACGACCTAGAAGAAGCCATTTTAGTAAGTAATGTGAATAGTTAAGACAAACAACGGAAATTCATACAAAGAAGTAATAGTAAGTCTTTTTTTTTTCCTATACCAATAATATTGTTACTAAGATTAATGAATACAGCACATGCATAGGAACAAAAGAAAATGATGTAACTACCTTCACTTTCTTTTGTTCACCTTCTTCTTCGTGTTCATCTACCTTATCAACCTGAAACAAATAAAAGTTGACAAAACTTAACTCCAAATTCAATTCGTGTAAAGTTTTTATGGTGTGGTGGTGGTGCTGTTTGTGTTGGTGCTGCTGTAAACTTTCACGGCTTACACTAAGATGACCACTAACAGCACCGCCACCAGTCCATCACAAATACACAGCCACCCACTCCAATAGCTCCACCAGTCCAACACGTAACACCACCACCAATACCAACAGGCAACCACCAACTCCAACAGCACCACCACCACCACCAATAAAACCACCAGTCAAACACCAACACCCAACACAACCATCCAACCTCCAAGTCCAAGAGCTGCCGCCAACAACACACACACACGACATAACCAGTCAACCAACTACTCCAACAGTACCACCGCCACCAGCCTACCACTAACACCAACAGCATCACAAACAGTACCAACACCAACAATTCCATGATACCATAAACGAAAACTTTTACAAACCGAAAAACAACACATGCTAATCAAACAAACCATAGAATCAAACTCACTTTTGATTTTTTCGAACTCTTTTCCACATTCCCCTCCTCCACTTCCTTCTCAACCTGATCAGAACCCTATAAAAACACACAAACGGGAATTACACATGCAATAGTTCACAGTACTAATGAAAACACTGACAATTACAGAAACCTAACTCAAAAATTCCCATACCTGTTTTGATTCTAAATCACAATTAGCAGTTAACTTTTCAAGCGCTTCTTGATCACTACTCTGCACAAATCAAACATCAACAACTATCAAAACCAGATATCCAAAGTCAATTATCAAAACCAAAATTAAAAATCAAAATCAGAAGTGAAAAAACAAAAGAATGAGACAAGAATTTCGACCTTTAGAGAAGAGAAACCTTGAATATTGTCAGCAGAACCATGAGTAACAGGTTGAAGAGAATCGGAGGGGAAGCAATTGAGATGATGCCATTTAGTAACATCATAACCTCTTGGATCTTTACTATGTAAACCTAATCTAAGAGTATTTACAGAAATTGAATTTGAACATTTTTTGCATGTAGATCGGTTTGATTTTGCGTATTCAGCTATAATCTTAGTAGGACTTGCCATTATTGTTACTACTAGAGGTTGCCTAATTAGAGTAATCGAACTCCTGATGGAATTTGTTGGAAGATTTGGTAAGTTAGGGTTTTGAATTCGGAGTGGAATAAAAAGATTCTGAGCATAATATTTGCGATAAAATCTAGGGCATTTTAAAGGAAGAGCGGTTTTTGGGGCGCGGGAAGAAAGAACACATGTTGGGCTGGGGGTCCTGGTTCATGCGCACTACCCAGCTATAACATCATACTCCGTGACACGACTAACATGGTAAATGTAAATTTATTTTACTGGGATTTATATTATTTTCTTAAGATTTGGTAAGAACAATTTTCTTTAGAGTCCTTAATACCACACAACATTTGAATTCAATTTGATACCCGAAACGAAATATACTTTGTAAATGCCAGCACGAAGATTATCGATCACCAACACTAATCATTAAATAAATCTGAACTCGAGGAGTGGAGGTCCCTTTTCCATAGCTTTATTACTAAAGCGAAATCATCGGCAGTCAATTACTCTCGAGACATGTCGGCTGTGATAATGGACCGACCACAAGTTTAACTTTGTGAAACAGTGAAAAATATCCCGGTTAATAAATGTAAATTTTTAATTTCAAGACTTTGAAATCCAAACTCGCACATGATTTCTTCTGAAATAATTTTTTTTGCAGAGAGGTTAGTACTTGTTACAGTTCGACGGGAATCTTTCGTATAAATAGACAATGGCGGTAAATCCATAATGCCGGTTCTCAAACAATAAAATACACTATCATCAATCTTATTGTACTAGCAACACACTTTCTTCCCGAAAAAACCAAGTCAAATGCCAAAAAGACAAATATCAAAATCTAGAAAAAGTGCCAACAATGTTGTGTGAGGCACGAGACGAGGGTTGTGGCCTTGGGAGGGCCTAGCTCTCCTTTGACAAAGTGCTAAAAATGCCTAACATACAGAATTCTATCTTACTGCGAATGCTATCGATTTTATGTAGTAAGATTTTCTTGAATCATACAAAAACGGCCACAGATGTTACCGCCAAGGTCAGGAAAAGTTTCACAGCCAGGAATAGGTTTCACTTTACCATTTGTTTCAACTTGTACCGGGTATTTGAGGAGGTGACTTTTCATTTCTGTTACGTCATCCGCTGCAAACTGTTTCCAGTTGCATTCTGCTATCGATCTAACCCTTCTTACACAGTCTAAGCTCTCCGGTTGTCCAAAGCAATCCTCTAGTATTCCAATGTGCTCTGCCCACAATGACATCCTATAACCATAAATCTGCAGAGACACGGGAATCAGGAAGACATGAACTAAATGAGATGCCACAACATTTGGATAAAAAATGACATTTCGATGATGCAAAAAGAGCACGCGGCTAACTGATAAAAGACTACCTGCCCACGGGGACTAGATTGTTTATTTGCCCAAGTATGCTGAGGTTGGTAGGCACCCATTGCAATTTCAGTATCTCTGCTGCCCTCCAATGAACGCTGATTGATGTTTGCAGACCCCAAAATCACGAACTCATCATCAACTATCATGCCTTTTGAATGGACATATATCATGAAACGTCGGCTTTTCTTCAAAAGTGCCTAAGAGATGCCAAAAATATAAATGCATTCTCATTTCAAGCTGACAAGAAATACAAAAAGGAATCCTCTCAAGCAAACTGAATGCCAAAAGATGGGGATTTTAATTAGGAGTTCAAGGGAAATACTTGAGGAGTGTTTGGCGCAAGGGGAGTTCCCCGAAAGAAGATATCACTCCAATCTGGAGATTCTGTATCATTCCCATCTGGAGCCTCACGATTTCCAAGGCAGAAGAAGTTCAAATAGTCCTGTGGATGCTCAACACCCTCAAGTCCAACCTCTTCCAAAGCTTTGTGAACAATCTTGTACATCATTTGCATTGTTTTATGCTGCAAAATTCAAATATTCACATCCTTCAATAATCAATATCTCTTCTAAGCACCATCGAACTAGTAGAAAATTTTGCTTATGCAGTAGTTGCTGGATTGTACCTGCCAAAACAGAATTCTTTGTGTAGCAGGACCTGTTGGTGCGCCTTCTGGCCACATTGGAATAACTATATAGGCAGCAAATCTCTGGCCTGATCTGATTTTGTTAGCAATCTTCAATGCAATTTCCATTGGTATTAAGTTGTTTGCACCTGTGCATAATAATGGAAAGCTTAAAATTCTGCTTCCGCGAAAAAGAAGCTCGAAACTGAAAATATAGATTAAATTCTTTACCTAGGTCTTTGTTTTGTGGCCAATTATACGATGACCCAAGGAAATACTGGTTCTCAATATAAATGAAATGTTGGGCAGCTCTGATGGCCTTCACATATGCAGAGTGTATGCTCATATCAATCAATACATTCTTCCCGCACACCAAATTCTGCCACATAAAAAGCAGTAACAGATCAATTTTGATGGAGTTGTGTTTTTTGGCCAAAGGAGACGAAATGGACAATTCAGCTAGATTTTAAATTCTCCCTTGCACTGTGAAAAAGGATAGAGTTTTTATCTCACCTTGCTTGTAGCATCTTTTGGATCCTCTGGAAAGCCTTTCACCGAGTTTGAATCAATTGAACGGAAAATCTTTGCTCATTGGGGCAAGCCAACACATAAAACATAATTTATCAAATACTTGCCCAAGAAAGATTATAGAGATGAACCCAATCAAATTAGTCACCAAGCTGCTTACTTGAACATGCCAAGTCTCTGGATCATCCTCACTCACATATGTAACTTCATTCATCCCAACAATATCTGGAAGTCTCTCCATCCTCAATAACGCATCGTCAGATGATTCTATCTGTTTTTTAGTCTTCTGACGCCTGGAAGTGTCAGACCAGCGCTGCTCAAAATTGGTAAGAACATCATATGCTGCTGGACCATCAATTTTGCAGTGCATATCATGCCATGGTTGTCTAGGACAACCATCAGTAGGACCCTGTACAGTTGAGAAAAAATAACGTCAGAGCAGATATGTCGAATTCTCTTAAGTTACATGTTTGTAACAACATCTCAGAGGTCTTCAACTTGATGCCAAAAGATCCATAAGTAAATTCAACTTCATTTATAAAATTCCACCCAATAGGTGGAACATTTCTAACAGCATATACAGTATTATTGAAGAAAAAGGATCGAACGTACTGTAAAATTAGGATTGTGATAATCGTCTTTATGCAGCGTCTGCAGTGTCTTAAAGAGGGAGTGGTTTGGAGTATCATATCGTCCGTCGCATAAATCAAGTCCTCCGAGAAAAGCAATGATTTTTCTCCTACCATTACCTGCATCACCATCCACAATGACCGTCTTCTGATGATGTGTATAGATTGTTTCAGTTTCCTGATGAACAAAATTGGAAGACATGCGGAGTAAACTAATAATCTTGCTCACTGGACAATTAAACATGTAGCAGCGCACAGCTTGATGTATGATGCAAATAAAAATGATAGTTTTTATATTACCCTCTGTTTGGCCCAGCTCTCTCGTCCTCCAGCAGCTCTAGGACAAAGCAACACTTGCACAGACGAGTGGCTGAAGAAACGGCGAGTCTCCTCATCATGGGTTCCCATTAGTCCATCCTGCATATCAGAAATTCTTTTGATGAGAAATCCATAGTTAGAGACACTACATAATCAGAAAAGCTTTCTAACTCTACCGTGTCACGACCCAAGATGTTCCTTGAAGTAGGATCATCCCATACAAGAAGCAGCACACGAACTCCTTCCTGTGACTTGGACTTGATAAGATCTCCCAGAGTGCAGTCAGCTGCATATCCAGCATCTCGGACCAGTCTAACTTTATGGTACACAGACCACCCAGTGATGTAAATTAAACGGCGTGCCTGACTTATTGCTGTCACTATATCACTCCAACATTTCCCATGATCATAATGCAGCTCGTGATCAAGCTTCACAGACGGCAGAGAGCCATCAGGGACATGAGCATCTTGATACAATGTAACTTTTCCACCTTTTCTTAGAGGAAAATATGTCCAAGGAACTCCAGTGTAATCAGGACCTGCCCCGACTCCACTACTGAAATCAGTTAATCTGTCAAGTGGGGTGTACTGAATTGAAAGCCTCAACTGAGGTTTGGGTTCACAAAAACTCAAGCAAGGGATGAGAAGAATTGGGAAACTTCCCTCAACTTTCCCTCCATGATAAAGCTGTTCTGCCGGGATCGAAACAGTTCCTATAAGCTGAGAACCAACAGTATTGTTATCTTTTACAGCAAATTGAACTTCCTCCGCATAATGTGCAACAGGCACATTAAAATGTTGCAACCAATTTGGGTTCTCATTGTTGATCATCACGTAAGTCCTACCAATTGCTGCATTGCTTACAGAAATTGTGACATAAGAATCACTTGTTATCTTGCTCTGGGTAATTTGCTGTTCCAATTTTGCCGTATTTACAGGTAAGTTTCTTAACATGCCTGTTAACGCAGAAACTGAGACATAAGGATCACTTGTTTTTTTGTTCTGGGTAATTTGCTGTCCAAATTTTGCCGTTTTTCCAGGTAGGCTTCCAAACACATCTGTTAGCTTTGAAAGGCAGAGGTCTATATTTGGGAGATTTGTCGCTTCATATACCCAAATATCTAAGTTCCCATGCAATAGGAAAGCATTCGAAGACCCACTTCTAGGTGCAAAAGGTAACCATTGAGGTGGTACCATTTTGTGGTTTGAACTACCAGATTACCTGAAGGACGACAAACCCTGCAAGATTTTATTCAGCAATGACCACCGCCTTGTTTCAAAGCCAAACTATCGAGACGTGCAGAAGCCAGCAGATAACCAGTATTGATATATGAAACACTGAAAACTTGTTTAGTGTTGTAAACTTGGTGGATGAGATATTTGAGGCACTACTGACAGTGGTGACACTATAAGCTGGGAAGAGTAGGATTAGTGTGAGGATTATGACGGGGATTATGACAAGTGTATGGCTGATACTGATAATGAGTAGTAGGAGAGTACTCACAAGGTGCAGTCGGTGGTTGATTATATGGGGTAATCAGAATGTTGCTGTTAACAATGGAGCTGGTGGTTATCCAACTGCTATTCTCCATCAAGTCAATAGCAAGACCTAAATAAGATGACTTAGAATGGCAGAAATCATGAACAAATTGTTGAAAATTAGAGGAGAAAGACTGTTACCGCTTGAAATTTCATTTCACATGCAAAGTCCGTCTCCAGCCGGATTAGCGGGGCCTCTGAGGCGTTTCCTTCCAGTTTCCGCATCAATGGCCCAGCTTCATGCCTACAGCTATTTCAATAAAGGTATGGAAAAAGATGTCCAGCAACTTTTACCATTTGAGATAGAATCAAGAACATTAAAATCAAGCCAAAATATGATTACAAGTGGTTTAAAAATAATAAGCTCAGTAAATGAGTTTTCGTATACACCTGTAATTCTTGTATTATGCATTTCAACTTAATTACTGTCAAAATCTGATATAAGTCATTGTTACAACCAGCTCAAACTGACCTTTCAAACCAATTTTATTAGCCACTATAAATGCACCATATATCAATCGAAACTTGTTTCTAATTACAAAAAATAAAATACCCTTTCTGAGTTTTAACTCTACATATTACATCCGTGTCACCAATAACAAAAACAGGTCTTCGTGTACCTTGGCCATGGTTGAAGACGCCATTCCCAGATTGATATTTTTGTATAGCACAAACCACAATTCATTGATAATCTCTCTTTTCCCCCCTCTGGGTGACCTTCCATAGTGACCGTGTGAATGACTATCATATTTGGTTTTATATGGTAAGATTTTCTTGGATGGCGAAAAATGTACCACAGATGTTACCTCCGACGTCAGGGAAAGTTTCACACCCAGGAATAGGCTTCACTTTGCCCCTTCTTTCAACTTCTACGGGGTATTTGAGGAGATGACCTCTCATTTCTGTTACATCATCTGCTGCGAATTGCTTCCAGTTATATTCAGCCATGGATCCAACTCTTCTCACACAGTCTAAGCTCTCTGGTTGTGTAAAGCAATCCTCCACAATTCCAATGTGTTCTGCCCACAATGACATCCTATAACCATAAATCTGCAAAGAAATGTGGACCACACCCAGTCAGAATTAGTCGAGAAACTACAAATAGCAAATAACACCGTTTTCATAAATATTATTTCTCAACCAAGAAAAAATATACCAAATAAGTAGAGGGAGACAATTTGGAAGGTCTAATAACCACCAGAAGAGAATATACCAAATAAGTACAGTTTTGGTTCTTGTCTGTTCTAGTTTTGGGTTCTCAGCTAGGGCAAACACGAACCCAAGAGAAACAGCTCTGATTTTGGCCAGTCCTCAGGTACATCAGCCCATAATTTATTAGTCAGAAAGTACAAACAGTAAATGTTAGTTTCCTGTTCATAATTCTCTAGTCTAGTTCGACTTATATCCCATTGCATATCAAAATAATACACCAGAATTTTGTGGTTTCAGTAGGCGTCAACCTGGTAAGCGGGTACTCTTCTCCCTTGATGCAAAATGCAAATGGTCCATACGCCTATAAATGCTTACCTGTCCAAGTGGACTATGTTGTTTATTTGCCCAAGTATGCTGAGGTTGGTAGGCACCCATTGCAATCTCAGTATCCCTGGTGCCCTCCATTGAACGCTGATTGATGTTAGCAGATCCCAAAATCACAAATTCATCATCCACTATCATGCCTTTCGAATGAACGTAAATCATGAAGCGTCGACTTTTTCTTGATAATGCCTACAAGATTTAAAAAATGTATAAATACATATTCTATCCATGCCAATAGAACTAATGAAAAGAATTTTCACAAACTATATGCAGTGTAATAAAACATAACCGGAATTTAATCATTGAGAACCATAAGCTCAGATATAAAGAGGGGTTAATACAGAGATACATACTTGAGGAGTGTTTGCTGCAGTAGGACTTCCACCAAACGATGCATCATTTCCGTCTGGAGCCTCACGATTTCCGAGGCAGAAGAAGTTCAAATAGTCCTGTGGATGCTCAACACCCTCAAGACCGACCTCTTCCAAAGCTTTGTAAACAATCTCGTACATCATTTGCATTGTTTTATGCTGAAAAATAACCACATCCTTCACTAAACAACCGAACGTCTAGGTACAAATTTCTTGAAATATAATGCAGCAGTTATTAGATCGTACCTGCCAAAAAAGAATTCTTTGTGTAGGAGTACTTGTTGGAACACCTTCTGGCCACATTGGAACAACTATATAAGCAGCAAATCTCTGACCTGCTCTGATTTTATTGGCAATCTTCAATGCAATTTCCATTGGTATTAAGTTGTTTGCACCTGCATAACGGAAGGCTTAAAAATTCTGCATCCAGCGAAAAGAAACTCGGAAACTGAATTTATAGACACTTTATCAAAACCATAAGCTAAAAAAAATAATTATCCTTTACCTAGGTCTTTGTGTTGAGCCCAATTATATGATGAACCGATGAAGTACTGGTTCTCAATATAAATAAAATGTTGGGCAGCTCTAATCGCCTTCACATATGCAGAGTGGATGCTCATATCAATCAACACGTTCTTCCCACAGACAAGGTTCTGATAAATAAAATTAGCAATGAATCAACTTAATGAAGAAGTAGATCGTGTGCTTTTAATTTTTAGGCAGAATAGGTTGACATGGACAACTCTGCAAGATAACAAACACCACATTGCAAATCGGATAAGTTTTTTACTCACCATGCTTGTAGCCTCTTTTGGATCCTTTGGAAAGCCTTTCACAGAATTTGAATCAATCGAACGGAAAATCTACGCAAATTGGAATAGCAACAATGAACACATAACCTCTTGAAAAGAAAAAAGAGTAGATCCAATTAGCAAGCTCCTTACCTGAACATGCCAACTCTCTGGATCGTCCACACTAAAGGATTGAACTTCGTTTATTCCAACAATATCTGGCATTCTTTCTATCCTCAGTAGAGCATCATCAGATGATTTTTTCAGTTTTTTTATTCCGTGACGTTTGGAAGTCTTCGTCCATCGTTGTTCAAAATTGTTGAGAATATCATATGCTGCTGGACCATCTACTTTGCTGTGCATATCATGCCATGGTTCTCTTGGACAACCAGTAGTGGGACCCTGTGCAATTAAACAGAGGAAATGGAAGACATAAGACCACAACTTTAGAGCTAAAGATTGACTGACCCAGGTCTCTATCCAGTTCCATGTTAATAGAAACCAATTCTAAAATATAAGCAAATTATCACGATAAACCTATCTTTAAGAAGTTCACCCAAAGGTGGAATCATTACAAAAAATACAGCACAACAGGCAAAAAAAGATCGGAGGATCACCGTATAAGTAGGGTTGTGATAGTCGTCTTTATGCAGTGTCTGTAATGTCCTAAATATAGGATGCTGTGGAGTATCATATCGCCCATCACACAAATCAAGCCCTCCAATAAAAGCTACAATTTTTCTCCTATTATTACCTGCATCATCATCCACAATCACTGTCTTCTGATGATGTGTATAGATGGTTTCAGTTTCCTGATGACCAAAAACCAAAGACAAGTTGAATAAGTATTTCACATCTGACAGTGATATGATGATTCAAATAGTAACAAAAATTGGAAAATATTCTGACAATAATTTATCAGCAAAAACCAAATGTCCAGTTCAAACATTACACATCCATAACATAAAAGTTCATTCAGTTCATAAATTACCCGTTGTTTGGCCCAGCTGTGACGTTTTCCAGCAGATCTAGGACAAAGCAGAACTTGCACAGACGAGTGCTTGAAAAAACGGCGAGTCTCCTCATCATGGGTTGCCATTAGTCCATCCTGCATATGAGAAGTAAAATATTGAGAACTCAATAATTCTAGACGACCAACAACTTCTCCATAAAAGATAGCAGCAAACATGAAACACGTACAAACATTTTGAGTTTCAGGATAACCAAACCTAAATATGGCAACACATATAGCCAAGAAGAACTCACTGTGTAAGACAAGAAACTAATACAGAAAATAAACCATGAGAAAATGTGATCACAATCAAGGACACTCTATATAAGTTATATACGTTTCTTCGTCTACTTTATCTGGTGGCAACTCTAGACTTTTGACTACTTGATCCTAGATAGTTGAATCTGGTGCATTAATGTTAATAGATGTAATAAAATAAATGAGGCAGGTAACCCTACCGTGTTATAACCCAAGATGTTCCTCGAAGTAGGATCATCCCATACAAGAAGTAGCACGCGAACTCCTTCTTGTGACTTGGACTTGAGAAGATCTCCCAGCGTGTAGTCAGCTTTATATGCAGCATCTCGAACCAAGACAACTTTATGGTACACAGACCATCCAGTGATGTAAATTAAACGGCGTGCCTGACTTATCGAAGTCATAATATCACTCCAACATTTCCCATGATCATAATGCATCTCATGATCAAGCTTCAGAGATGGCAGAGAACCATCTGGAACATGAGCATCTTGATACAATGTAACTTTTCCACCTTTTCTTAGAGGAAAATAGGTACCAGGAACCCCAGTGTAATCAGGACCCGCCCCAACTCCACTACTGAAAACAGTCAATCTGTCAATTGGGATGTACTGAATCGAAAGCCTCAATTGAGCCCCAGGTTTACAAGGTTTCCCATTAGAACCGAGAATCGGGTAACTTCCCTCAACTTTAGCTCCATAGTAAAGCTGTTCTGTCGGAATCGAAACGGTTCCTATAAGCTGAGAACCAACAACATCGTTATCTTTAACAGCAAATTGAACTTCCGCAGCATGATGTGCAACAGGCACATTAAAATGTTGCAACCAATTTGGGTTCTCATTATTACTCATCACGTAAGTCCTGCCAATTACAGATTTGCAAACTGAAATAGTCACATAAGGATCACTTGTTATCTTATTCTGAGTAAGGTGCCCTTCCAATTTCGCTGCTTTTCCAGGAAAACCACCAAACATATCAGTTATCTTCTTATGAAACATGTCCATATTTGGTAGATTTCTCGCTTCATACACCCATATATCAAAGTTCCCATGCATTAGCATAACCTTCAAAGACCCGCCCTTAGATGGAACAGGTACAATTTGCAACCCATTAGCTGGTACGATTGGTAAATTCTGATTATAATGTGAGCTACCATTAAACGACGAAGAATTCGAATAAATATGATGAGGCAACCCAGTAGGCTGATGCTGATGACTACTTGAAAATGAATTATTCGAATAACCACCATACATATCTCTTTCGTACCTTGCACTACTATGGCTTTGAAGCACTGGACCAGAACTCAATCCCGGTGGTGACGACACTTGAGGAGGAGCAGAAGATTGTGGTTGTTGATGCTGCTCAGACAAATGCATATTACTTAATGCATCATCCAAATGCGGATAATACGACGAAGAAGAATCTTTATTCGGCAATGGAGGTGCCGAACTCTCTTGTCGTTCATATCCATGAAAACTATCGACACAGGCAGGAGCCGGCCCCGATGCATTTTCACTATGTTGATCAACATAATGAAAACTACCATGGTGTGATAAGCTTGGCTGATGACTTAAACTTGGCTGATGAGAAAGGTGAGGCTGTGGTGGTGGTGATGGTACAGTATTAGGATTTGGATATGAATATGGGTATGGGTAAGGGTTATGAATTTGGGGATTAGGGTTTGGAGCATAATAATGTGGAGGAGGTGAAGAGTATGGTGAATACTGATAATCAGAAGGTGGTGGTGGATGTGCTGGATAAGCTGAAGGTGGTGGTGGGTATGCTGAAGGTGGTTGTTGATATGGGTATGGTTGAGGTTGATATGGGGGATAACCAGGTCTTGGAGGGTAAACAGGTGCATATGGATCTGAATTTGGTGGTTGTGATTGTGGTGGATATCTATATGGATCTCCTTCTCCATATGGAGGATATGATGATCCGTGATTCGACATTAAAAGACAATTAACAACAACTACAAAATTTGATTGGTTTTTTTAATTTCTGTAAAAAATAATGAATCAGAAGTGGAAGATGATTGGTGTTAGCGTTTACCGGAATTTGGAATTTCGTTAATGTTGATTCTCCAGCCAGCAAGCGGAGCTTCGGAAAAGAGAAGAAGAAGAGAGAAGTCGGTAGATGAGAAAGGAGATTCTGTTTTGTCGCTCTCTCATGAAGATGAAGTTTCTGCTGTACTTCGAATTAGAATGATCATGTGACCCAATCTTCCATTAAAAAAATCAATGAAATGGGAAAATTTGGACAATTTCTTGTTTTTTGGTGCACCAAAACTTTGAACCAAAAGCCATCAGGTTGACTAGTCCAGGTATTTTGATTGGGTCCGGATGAGAAAAAGTATTGTCTCATTCTCGTAGTTATAGCTCTTTACAAATTGGGATGACTCAGTCCATATTCTCCAACAAACTCCTTCTCACTCCACTCCCTCATTCCTTCTTCTTCTCCAACAAAACCATCAAAAACAACCCTTTTTTGCTCAGATCTAGTCCATTTTTGGACTGGATCTGACCTGATTTCTTCATTATTCCTTGCTTTCTAGGTTAGTTAATAGATTAGTTTAGTTTTTTATTATGTTTTTTACTTATCTAGACCGTTTTGGTGGTTTTATCTACTCTTTTGAGGTTTATCTTCGCTTTAATGGCGATTTTGGGTTATTGGGTTGGGATCTAAGATCATTAGTGATGCTCTCCAACGACGAAATCTCCATCTTTGTTGTCTCCGGCGACGAACTCTTCATCGGAATCTTCATCATCAACTTATCCGGCGACGAAATCTTCATCGGTGGTCTTTTTGACGACGGAAGATTCATCACTATTTACAAGAGATTTGAGCAAATCACTCCTACTTTGGGAGCATTTCTTTATAAAGAAGAAAAACAAACTAAATGGTTGGAATTTAATTCCGAGAAAACCCATCCTTCTTCCGATTTAATCGGATCTTATTCATACTTGTATTTGTCTTACTCCGGTAATCCTTTTCTTTCTCTTGTCGGATTTCTCGGTATTGTACTCTTACGGTATGTTCTTGTTACTTTGTATTCTCTTATTTTCGATCTTAAACTCATTGTAACCTTGAAATCCCATTAATGAAAAGGTTCCTTGTTTATTCAAAAAAAAAAAAAAAATTAGTCCATATTCTTTTTTTTTTTTTTTTTTTTTTACTCTTTTTCTTTTAAAACAGATCTTTTTTATTGATGTCAAAGTAAAATTACAAAAAACTAAAGAATGAAGGATTAGAGATTGATTAGGAATTTTCGTAATGTTTTTGCTTCCCATGATCTTGGTTTTTCCATCCTTAGATTTACTTGGTCTAATATGCAAATTGCTGAGCAATTATTTCCTAATTTTTGTCTTAATAATATGCCTAGAGATTCTTCTGATCATTGTCCTATGCATGTTGGTTTTAATTTTGAAGGTTTTTGTATGCCTAAACCTATTCATTTTATGGCCATGTGGATTAAGGACTCTACTTGTAAAGATATTATAGCTAACTCTTGATCTGTTAATGTGGTGGGTCATGTTTATAAACTTAAAGCTGAACTTTTAAACACAAAAAAAGGTCCTCAGGACTGGAATAAGTCTTCTTTTGGAAATATTCAAACTAATATAAAAACTACCAGAGAAGAGCTAGTTGATATCCAAACCTTTAATCCCACCGATTCTTACTATGTCTCTAGGATTAGAGCCAGATTAGAATATATGTATAATTTAGAGGAATTATATTGGAAGGATAAATCTAGAGAAGTGTGTCTTCTGAAAGGAGACAGAAATTCTCCATATTTCCATAGAGTCACCTTTTTCAGGAGAAAAAGGAATGCCATTAGCTGGATTAAGGATTCTTCTGGTAATGTCTTAACTGATAGAGCTAGTATAGAGACTACTTTTGTTGACTATTTTAAAACCTTATACTCCTCCCATCCTCAGCAGTATCAGGATGAGATTCTTCAGAACCTCCCTGTTAAGTTCTCTGATCATAATATCCAGTTGAATCTGCCCCTCATTGCTGAGGAAATTAAAAATGTGATTTTTCAAATGGGTGGTAAAAAAGCCCTTAGTCTTGATGGCTTTACAGGCCTTTTTTACCAAAAGCATTGGGATATTGTTGGGGAAGCAGTTGTCGATATGACACAGATTTGCTTTTGCAACTGGGCATATTGCTAAAGTTTTCAATCATACCAATATTGCCTTAATCCCTAAAGTTCCTTTGGTTGAACTTGTGTCCCAGTATAGTCCCATAGGGCTTTGTAATTTCATTTATAAAGTCTTGTCCAAAACTTTGTCTAATAGGCTAAAACCTTTTATGGATAATTTAATCTCCCAAAACCAGAGTGCCTTTGTTCCTAAAAGAAGTATCTCTGATAATATTTTTCTAGCCAATGAGGTTGTTTATGCAGTAAATCATCATAAAGGTAAATATGGTATTGATGTTATAAAACTAGATATGTCTAAAGCTTATGATAAACTGGAATGGCCTTTCCTTGATAAGATCCTTATCATTGGGTTAATCTGATTAGTGAATGTTTATCTATTGTTTCCTACTCTATCCTGTTAAATGATAGCCCCTCTGGTCTAATCAAACCTGAGGGAGGTCTGAGACAAGGAGACTCCTTGTCTCCCTACCTTTATATTTTTGCTATGAAGCTTTATAGGCTTACATTGACTCCCTCACTAGTAAAGGTCTGGTTGATGGTATCAAAGTCTGTAAGGATGCCTCTTGCATGACTCATCTTTTGTTTGTTGATGACTCTATTTTATTTTCCAAATTTAATGTTAAAGATTTTGAATCTATCAAAGATTACCTTAAACAATATTGTTTGGCTTCTGGCCAGGAAATAAATTTTGATAAGTCTGGTATCCTGTTTAGTAGAAAATTATATGAACCCTTTATGAATCATCTATCTAATATTCTGGATATTCATAATAGAGACCTTGAAGAAAAATATATACCTTGGTACCCCTATTGGTTTTCAAGTCTCTAGATTCAAACCCATATGGGTATCTTGAAAGTTGTTGATGCTAGAATCACCACCTGGGTCCATAGACTCTTGTCTCAGGCTGCTAGAACTACTTTAGTTAAGCATGTTGGTCAAGCTATACCTTTGCATCAGATGGGTGTTTTTCTTATTCCCAAGTATCTATGTAGAAAAATGGATTCTCACCTCTGTAAATTCTGGTGGGGGAGACCCTTGACCCTAAGGATAGGAAACTTCATCTTCTTGGATGGGATATTCTCTGTTCTCCTAAGTATGAAGGTGGGCTAGGTTGTAGAAAATTTGAACTGAATAATTTAGCTATGTTAACTAGAAATGCCTGGAAAATTATTGAAAATCCTGATTGCCTTCTAGGTTCTGTTATAAAAGCTAAGTACTTTCCCAAAACTGATTTTCTTAATGCTAAGTGTCTTAGTGTCAGTTCTTGTACTTGGAGATGTCTTCATGCTATAAAAGAGATGATTAAGCTTTTTATCTCCTGGATTGCGGGAGATGGAAAGTTCATTGACCCTTGGTGTGACAAGTGGATCCCTACTTTAGGCTCTGCTTGGTTCCTCCTGACCTCAGTGTTAAAGTCTTATATTTTATTGATGCTGAAACCAGATCTTGGAATATTGGTAAATTAAATACTCACTTTGATGATGCTTCTGTTCAGAAGATCATTACCATTCCCTTAAGCCAGTTGTGCACTCCTGATATGAGGACTTGGGAGCTTTCATAGAATGGCAGATTTTCTTCTAAATCTGCCTACTTGGGACTCAAAGGGCTTAGGCCCTCCCTTTGTAGTAAACTTTGGAAGTGCATTTGGAAACTTCGGGTTCCACACCGTATTCAACTCTTTGTTTAGAAGGCTGCTAGGAATGCTTTGCCTGCTAGAACTGTCTTGCATACTAGAATGCCTATGAGTTCTGTTGACTGTAGTAGATGCTCTGACCCTAGTGAAACTGTTATCCATGCTTTGGTCCTTTTCCCTTTTGCTAGTCATGTATGGTTCCTATCTTCCTTCGGTGTTAATACCAATGCCTTCACTGATAAATTTCTTATTGATTGGCTGAATTTCTGGTTGATCCCAACCACTAAAATCCCTAATGCATGTTTGTTTCCATTTGTGGTCTTTATGGAACAGTAGAAATAGCCTTGTTTTCGGAAACCTAAAAGAAAATCCTGCTAATATCATTAATAGAGCTAAGGCTATGCTTCTGACTGTTAGGTCTAAACCTCAAAGTCCCCCTAATTGTAGTCCCCCTAATTGTGGCATTACTTATAATGATACCTGGATGCCCCCAACATTTGGATGGATAAAATGCAATACATATGGAGCTTATGATGACATTATATTGGCTAATGGTGCAGGCTATGTGATGCGAGACTTTTCCTGTAAAGCTACCTTTTGTGCATCTATTGTTTTTGATGTGGAATCTGTGGAAGAGGATGAAGCTAGAGCTATTTGGGCAGTGCTAAAGAAGGCAGTGGAGCAATATCTCTCTCACATTATCATTGAAAGTGATGCAAAATACCTCATCAACCAATTTTCTTCTAGAAGGTTTGATGGTACCCAAGGTCGACTGATGCCATCTTCAAAGATATTCATTTTTTTGCTTCTTCTTTAGTTGGATGTATCTTTACTTTTCAACCTAAAACATGTAATTATGTTGCTCATGAACTTGCGCTTTGGGGAAGAAAAAAAACTGGTCTTCTCCTCTTATTTGGCTTATGCCAGTAGTCGAGGGGGATCATTAGCCTTTTTGAAGGCCGTTGTCTATAAGTACAAATTCGAATATTCCGATGAGATAATAAGTAGATCTGAGCAGTGAGGTTGCTGCTGATGAGGGTTTTTCTTCTTTTTGCCGAGAGAGAAAAACCAATTATCTGTCTTTGCTAGAAATGCGTTCGATGGCTTATTGCAATGGAACAAAATATCTCAGGGGACTCAAAATCTACATAGTGGTCTGAAATTATGCCTACAGTTTATAAGATGTTTCGTGGCCTGTTTTTTTTCTTCCTCTAACTCATGTTTATTCATTGGTAATGAATGTCACCATGTGATCAAAAAGCTGCATTATGAACTTAAATTTTAATCATGATCGGATGTATGCACAATAATTCAAAAATTGTTATTTTAACGATAATAATTTTTTGGTGATTTAAAGATGAGGAAGGATCCCCTTACATGTTTATTCTCACACTATCTTAAAATATTTTCGGGATATGTTCCTCTCGCAAAGCTCTACATTCCTACCAAAAATGAGCGTATTTCGAAATACTAAGCCATTTACCAATCTTAATTTCAATGGTTAAAAATATGTTGATTTTCAATGGCTCATTTTTAAAGTAGTAGATGATGGTGTTATACATCTTGGAATACACTAATTTTTGGTAGGTATATATGTAGAGCTTTGCAAGAGGAACATATCCCAAAAATATTAGCTTGATATCCAATGCCATTTGGTTTGTGTTCACAAAAAAAGACGCCTAAAATGTGAGATAGTGTGAGAATAAAAATTTGGTTTAAAGATCTACAATTCATGTAGCCCAAAATTTTATCAGCCGTGTGACCTAAAATTTGTTTGTGAACCAAAAATTGTACTATTCACATAATATTTGCATCAGATATAAAACTTGTGTTTCCATAATGATCCATAAACTGTCCAGTAACCCAAACTTAATTAATGATTCAGATCTGTATTGTAAATCTAAATTGGACAATGTAACCCAAAATGTGTCGCTTTAAAGCCCTGATTGTAAACAGAATTTGGTCAGATACTTAAAATCTACTTCATAAGTCAAAAGATTACCTCATCACCATATCTGGTATGTGACCTAAAATCTGCAATGTGACTAAAACTTAGTACTATATGATTTGAGAGTTTTTCTTTGCCGATCCAAAATATGCTTCATGATCCAAAATATGCATTGTTCTTACCTTAAATTTATCACGTTAACCACTATTCTAAAGTAACTCAAAAGTTGCTCTATAGCATCCGTACTTCTTGCATGGAGCATGCTCAAGGATGCGTCATTGGCATGAGATGAATCTTCATTTCAAAGCTTTGGTTGCGTGTTAAGGGCATGTTGTCCCAGGACATAATTTGCACCACGGTGGTACATCACTCCAGTTGGAGGCTGGCTAAGTGAAACATTGCACCATCATGGTGCATCAGCCAGTGGGTGGATGGACAAGAGGGAGATCACACCATCTTGGTGAATTATGCAGGAATATTGGCTAAGAGCCAATATTGCACCATTATGGTGTATCATCCGTTGGGTGGCTGACCAAGAGCAATGTTGCACCATCATGGTGCAATTGAAGTTGGCCAATAGGCTAGAACTAAATAATGCACCAGCATGGCGCATTACTCAGGGGGGCATGACAACGACTACGAATAATGAAACAAGCATGTCAAATTGATCTCCGGCTTTAAATTGTAAAAATTTATAGAAGACATATTCAGAGAGAGGTAGATGTTGAACGAGCATATAACGGAGATGCACCTATATAGCTTAGCCAATAATGTCTATATGCATGATGGTGAAGCATCATTATAGAGCGTTGGTCACTCGAAAGAGTTTTATGATTCTTGTGCATCATCGTCGCGGCGTTGCGAATTAGTGATGCACCACCATGGTGCATAACGAAGGAAATTAAGGCTAATGGCACATTCTTGCACATCATTTGCAAAGGGATCTTTGGTATATACGGACTAGGCATTTGCTTGGCCTTTGACCTTATAATATGAGTTGGCTTTAATTTCTTGTCCCAACATGGATGAAATACGGTCAGTGCTTTATCCCTTCGATCCACAGAGAAGGGTACGTAGGCAACCACAATGAGTCGCAACATTGGTGGTCCAGCACTTTGTCGCTTATATCATCTATTTGTGAGGTGATTGCGATATCATGGTAACTCTTATCATCTACTCGGCAAGGCGATGCAAGAGATGATTGTTGCTATACTTGATGAGGAAAGTTGCAGTCCATTCCTTGGATGCTCATATTTCCTATCAAGTTGTTCGATGTAGACATGCACCAATTGTGGATTGGGCATGGCTTGGAAAGTAAGCTAAATCGGTATGCAAGTTAAGGGATCTTGAATAAGCCCTTGGCATCTCTGGGATGATGCAAGGAAAGTACGACATAAGCCTGAATGATACACCTTTGGCACGAGCAAGATCAATGATAGACACACTTTTGTGTCTGATTTGATCTCAATTCTCTATATATTGTTAGTACTCATTTTTGTACTTATTATGGTATTTTATGTCTTTGTAGGTGTTTTTGGAGAAATAAAATTTTGTTGATAAATTGGCTCTAAAAGTGGTACTATATTTGGACCTCTTGATAAAATTACTAAAAGCACCCCGGAGAAGTGTTGAAGGCACTCCAGAAATGTGTTATTGGCACCCCCAAGAAAAATTACTAAAGACACTCGAAGAAATTACTAAAGGCACCCCTTGGCAAGTGCTAAAGGACCCCAATTTGGATAAGGGCACTCCAAATGCTAAAATCACCCCAAATCGGGATAGGGGCACCCTCTTCTTCCTCCCCTTTCGAAGATTAAATTTGGCGGGAAATTTTCTTTTATACTGCGATATTTTCTAGAGCAGATTTGGATAAGATTTTGTGTGAGATTTTCACGCAGTTGGATTGATATATGTTACACTGTTTTAACTAAACAGGGGTGGTAAGGTGTTTCAGTTTGATAAAGGGAGTTATAGTCATTCTCGAGGAAACATGAGAAAAACAAGTTATCAGAATTATTGGAAGTTCCGTGAGAGATTAGGAGAGGATATTACGCTAGGATTTGACTCTATTGAGTCCTGAAAGAATCTACTTAGAGTTTGGAAACTTTAGATAATTTGGAAGACGCGTACATAGAAATAACAAGATAAACAAATCTACGAAGTTTTAGGTGAAAGAAAATATATTTTGGAAGATTCTCTCGAGTTAAATATGGACCTTGTTGAGTATATATAAGTTGATTGAAGTAATACAGGGAGTTTTGGAAGCTACAGAGGTAGAGAAGAGAAAAAACAGGACATGCAGACCAGTTTATGTTGCTGCAGTTATCAAGAAAACGAAGAACATTGGACTTCCAAAGTCAGTTGCAGAAACCGTCTGAAAACGCCGGGGTAAAACAATCACACTTAACTATTTCGTTCGGCAATTTGTATGGATTAAATTCCAATATAATTCCGAGAGCACCAAGTTAATGAGTCTCAATCAAGAAAGATATCAAAGAGATTTATATCTTTCTCAACACAATCAGTAAATCAAACAGATAGAAATCCGTGAACCTGATTGTTATGAGAATAACTCGGGTGGTACCAAAGACCAATGTCCGAGCGTCAATCAAGTTTTATCCAAAAAACAAGGTTGGATTTATCAACTGTGATTGAACAACGCACAACCCGTGATATTTTAATTATATAAAGAAAATATAATGCGGAAAAGAAATAACACAGACACCAGAAATTTTGTTAACGAGGAAACCACAAATGTAGAAAAACCCCTGGCACCTAGTCCAGAATTGAACACCAACTGTATTAAGCTGCTACAGACTCTAGCCTACTACAAGTTAACTTCGGACTGAAATGCAATTGAGCCCTAACCAAGTCTCACACAGATTAAGGTACAGTCGCGTTCCTTATGCCTCTTGAATCTCGCAAGACTCTGCGCACTTGATTCCCCTAGATGACGTCCTTTACATCCTCGAAGTTTCTACAACCCAAAGTCGATAACTTATAAACAAATCTATCTACCACATATAAGTCTATTTTATTTGATGTTCCCGTATTAAGATTAAAGATGAAGGTGCACAGGAAACTCAACTAATAATCCAGTATTATACTCCCAAAGAGCAGCCTAGAAATATTAGTCACCTCACAATAACCTAACTGATTAACAGAAGAAGTTATTGAGGAATCCAAAAGTCTGAGACGAAGAAACTGTTGTGATTACTTTTTATATCTTACCTATCAAAGATAAATCTCGAGAAAATCTTAGAGAAGATTAAACTCAATATGATAGAAAAAGTAAGATCATGATACGCAAATACAGAGAAAATAGTTGGACCTGGCTTCACGAATCCCAAGCGGAGTCTTTAAGTCGTTAACCTAGTAATGATTTTCAGAAGAACTAGAAACCTAGGTTAATGGAGAATCGACTCTAGTTTGCAACTAGGACACACGAGAGTGTCGGGATTAGGCTTCCAGATGCTAGAGTTCCTCCTTATATAGTCTTTTAAATCAGGGTTGCTTATAATAAAAGCTAAGATAGCTTAGTAACAAAGCAATTAATATCCACCGTTAGATGAACTCCTGATTTAAGATTCAGGCTAAGTTTGCTTAGAAAATAAGCAATCAATCTCCACCATTAGATGGTTTAGTTTGATACACACAAATGAGATATACCTATATTTAGATGTGGATGAACCGTACCTAAACATGTATAAAAACTTGGCTCAATAACAGTTAACCGAAGTTAGCCATATGAACACTTTTAGCTTAGCTATATTCATCTAACACTTCTAGACCAAATCTAATAATCAATCAATCATGATATATAGTCGAATGAATCTAAATTTATTTTAAGAGAGTTGTTCAAATGTTCACTATCTCATAGAAATATCCATGAAACATTTGTAACATATTCGGTTTGGTTTGTAAGTGTACAAAGTACTTATACAAGAACCAATTCATGAACATAATGCCACGGTTTGCAAACCAAGTTCGCATACCTTAATACATTAAAAATCCAGGGACTTCAGTTCGCAAACGAACCTGAGTTCATATTGAGTATAGACAATAGTTAGCATACAGAGTATGTGAACAAGTTGTCATACTTAATAATTTTAGAACCTAACCACTGAGGTCGCAAACCGAGTTCGCGAGCTACCGTTCCGGACCTTGACTAGTCTTGCCGTTTGCAAACACTGTTCGCAAACCACAGTTCCAAACCTATCAGTGAAAAACTCGTTCGTAAACATAGTTCCAAACAAGAGTTCCAGACCTGAACTAGCACTTCACAGTTCGCATATTAGGTACGCATACTGTGTTGTATCCAAACATTAATGGTAGTAGTTCTAAAACTCTCATTCATTCAATTTGAAACATCCTTAGAAGACGACAATGATAATCTTACACATACCAATAGCTTCAAGTAATTTTCAAATGATTATTTGACCAATACGAAACATCCCGAGTTAACATCAAATGATTGTCTCACACAAATCATGTAAGATGTTCAAGGTAATTTTCACATGATCATCTTGACTTAATATTTAGTTTTCAACAAATGAATTGTTTACAACTAAAGTTGTCAAGTAGATGATGAAGTATTCCAAGCTTTAAACTCGTATATCGAGAATTATATAAACGATATAAACTCGACTCGAAATTTCAAATGTGTATAACACAAAGTCTATATATCTATACGACTTAGTATCATTAGCAGATAAAATTGAATTGACTTTTGAGTGATAGATAAGTTTTAGTCTCCACATAACTTTTGTCGACGAAGGTCCTCCAAGCTCTTCAGTAGATCTTCTTCTTCTATTGGTGAATGCCGTGAAGTCTAATGCTCAACTACACACTTCTACCCTAATTCGAGACATAGCTATAAGTAGACTAGAAATCAAGATATAGTTTTGATCTACTAAACTTGACAAACAAGCTTGAGATAGAAATGCTTGCGAGTTCGACCGATTAGTGCTCTAACAATCTCCCCCTTTGTCAATTTTAGTGTCAAAACTATCAATGCATATGGATTACAAAATAAATAAACTTTGTAGCTTCTGATCCATTATGCTTGATTTCCTTGGCTCTTCAACTTCCTTGAATTCTTCGTTACTTCAAGTTCTCCATCGATTCTGAATGTGTTGAACTCATCATCATTGTTGTTGAATATCCGTAGAAATAACAATAAGAAAACAAATGTTCTCAATCATTGTTATCCAGTATCATGGTATTATTATATAAATCAAAGTCCAATTACATCACAACTTTGAGATAATACTACGGTGATATGTATCACTCCCCCTTAGTCAATACTTCCATCTTTTGCACAATAGGTAGAAACCTATAGAATGGAATCCACTCCCCTTTACATAATGATACGTAAACCATATGTATGTAGTGTGAAAAACTAGATAATTCTCCCTCTTTTTGTCAATATAAATTGGCAAAGGTACGAAAACTATGGGATCGTCATGAATTCTCAAATATAATTCATGACTAAACAAGGAGATAATATGTATCTTTAGATGATTCACATAGTCGAAACTTAGAGTATTCATCAAGGAGTTTATTAATATACAAGTTAATGATAAGCACGTAAGTGTGACACATTTTCACCCATAACTACATTATCTAGGACTCATTTTATTTCTAATAAAGTTGTTTTAAGTCTTTTCTAGGGAATAAGCTCTTGCGGAAAAATTGGCTCGAAAAGTGGTGTTTTACACCCCAGGATAGAGTACTAAAGGCACCCCAGAAATGCACCGGAAGCACCCAAAAATGTGTCGGAGGAACCACGGAAAAATTACTATCTACGCCCAAAAATTACTATTTGCACCCCATAAGACAAGTGCTAAAGGGACACCCGTGCAGGATTAGGGGGAGGACATGTTCTTCTCAAATTCAAAAAAATATTTTTGGCGGGAAAATATTCCCTTTCACTGGAAGAATTTCAATCGGATGTTTGGACGTGATTTAGGAGTTGGAGGAAAAACATGAGCTTGCACGAGTTGTGAGAAATTTAAACGTGTACTGCACGTGTTTGGAAGACTCAATAGATATCCTGGAGCGTGAAGAAGGTATAGAATGAAAGAAATACAGCTGCATGCGCGTGGAAGATCAAAAAATGGAAATTATTGCTGTGAGAATAAAAATAATAAAGAGAAGATTTTTTTGAAGTTATGGAGGAGATTCGATGCATATTTCGGGTATAAATAGATTACCCAGGTCATATAGAAGGGGTGTAGAGAGTTTGGGGTCGAGAGGAGAGCTCAGGAGGCGTGAATCAAGAGTTTTCAGAACTCTGTTGTTGTTGCTGCTGCTGCTCGTGAAGAACAGGGAAGCAGCGACGGTTTCTTCAACTGGTTGTAACAGTTTCTTCAACTGGTTTGCAACATTTATCTTCGTTGTAACAGTTTCTTCAACTGGTTTGCAACATTTATCTTCATTGTAACAGTTTCTTCATCCTCTTCTGCAACATTTATATTCCGATTTGTAACGATTATCTTCATCATAACAGTTGAGAGTTGAAACAGTCGGTCTGTAACGCACATGTGCTGTTGCAGATTTCCTGTTTCATTATTTTCTCTTCTTGTAAACACTTTTTGAGCCATGAATACATATTTTGAGTGTGTTTTCGACATGATGAGTTAAACCCCAACACTGGGACGACGGAGGAGGCCGAACTTCATACATGGGTAAAAAAAAAATTATTCTTTTTATGACTTTTGCATTAAAATTAATTGAAATATGATTTGATTAAATTGGTTGTCATTTTATTAGATGGGTCATGCTTAGCTTAGGTGATTTGATGTCCCATGCTTAACATTTACAATCAATGTTTAGAGAATCTACCTTGGCAAAAATAGAGTCCATGTTTATATTTCTTGAGCTAAAATTGTTGAGAATAAATAAGTGAACCTTATGTTATAAAGATTGGCTAAATCCTTAGTCCCAGTACCTCTCGCCCATTGTTAAATATCTTTGTATATATTTATTTAGTATATTTATTAAATTTAAAAACTCAAATCTTCACAAGTCTTAGAGTTCGAATCATTTTTACTACAACTTCAAAATTACATCAGTTAACCCCCTCCAAATTCCACAACCGCTCTTCCCACAAATATATAGGAATTAAGCAAAAGTTCATTTAAGAATTCTCCCCCATTAGATGTCATTCCCAAGAGAAACAACATGAGCGACCTTACTTTTACGAGAAAAGAAGGATTTTTTTCGGACATTAACAAATCACATGGATTTGTATCTAATAATCATCGAGTAAATTAACCACAAGAAGATCTTTTTGATTAATTTAGCCGGAAATCACTCAACATAAGAAAACTTACGGAGTAAATACAGTACTTTCACATAAAGTGGATCAGGGAAAGATCAATACTGCGGAATTTCTCAAAAATTTCATTCTATAATATAAACTCCATACTTTTCAAGAAAAGCCTTCACACCTGTAAAAAAGGATAATACACAACGAAAATAAGAAGTATTAGCACATGCATTTTCTTATAGTTAGATAAGGAGATAAACTATCTCCCTGTCTTAGGCCCCTACATGGAAAAAACTTCTGACGAGAAGATCCATTGAGTAATAATGATATATATGAAGTAGAAATGCAATAATAGATCATATTACACCATTGCTCAGCAAAACCCAAGCGCCTAAGTATGCCATAAACAAATGACCATTCAATATATTCAAACGCTTTTGGCATATCGATCTTAATAGCAATATCTCATATTCTATCTTTTTTTCTTTTAATAGTGTCTAGCAGTTCATGACCTATCACTATTTTGTCCTGGATGCATCTCCCCGACACAAAAGTCGACTAAATGTGGTTTAAACATTTTTTCAAGCACTAAATGTAGGTGAAACTGGTACTCAGAGATAACCATTTTCATGTTGTATGAGTTCTCTTTCAACCTGCAATTTTGAATCAGAGACAAACCCATACATGCGTACATGAAGGAATCACGCTGATAATGTCGCCATGCTCATAGTCATCCAAAAAATGGCGCAGACGTTATACTGTTGGTCATCGTAGACGACAGTAAAAAGAATTACAATTCTCTCGAATCTCTTGATGAAGTTCTTAAATAAGTTCCTGATGTTTTGCCAGTATATGTAAATAAGCAATGCGGAAAAACAGAGTACTACGGAGCCCGCCGTAGGTAAGGACCATACTTCTCTAGGAACGAGCGACCACCAGTCAATAAACTTACAATAAATATACAAAGATTAGATTTTTTTTATGAGTCCCAAGTAAGATTTTGGATTAGCCCAGTTACAACTAAAGCCCACTGGGTCATTCCCTAATTGTAACAATTGTAATGTTATATCTGTAGATAGACGCAAAGCAAGATTATCAAAAAAAGATAGCTAGATGCAAAACAATAAAGTCTAAATAGTTGTTAGTATTGTTTTAGGTTTGTACTATTTGTCATAAATTTTTCATATTACTAATAACAAACATCTTGTATGGGTAACATAAGAAATATCTTAGACCATATAAATCTCTCAAAATTTCATGTTTCTCATATATGATTCATGTGGTATTTTCTTATATTTAAAAATATAACATACATTTGATTCATGTGATACTTTTTTAAATACTAAGCTTTGTTTAATAGGTTTTTCTTTGTTAACTTTCTTATCAGGGTTCTAAGTTTCTTACTTGGAATCATGATTTAGCTTTATGGAGATGTTGGAAGTCACAAATTTATTTTATCAAATGTTAATTTTCTCGTTGTCTAATTTATATTCGTATATGTAATGAAATTACGGGAAAAAAACAGGTCCTAATTATTGTTTTTTGTCCTAGTGATGTTATTTTAACAAGTTATAAAAAAGTGGTAGTAAAGATTTGTTCATGTTAGAGTGTTGCTCGGTTGAACCCACCAAGCGTTGGTATGTCAAGTTTGGTTTGTCATATTTTAGTATCAAATCTCAATTAGAGTCGCTTGATTAAATGTACTAGAGTCAACTTCGATTAGGTTAAACTAAACATTATAGGAATTTTGAGACACACAAATATTACCTTGAAAACCTGAAGAACGTGAAGACGTATCGACTACAACGAATACATCATCCTCACACTTTAGGTTAGTAACTTGTTTCCATTCCTATCGTTACTTTCAAGTCGTTTAAGATTGAAAACATAACATGCGAGGTTATATTTAATACTCTAGTATTAGACTTGGTCATATTATTATGATCAAAGTGTCAAGGAAGAATATTTAATTACGAGGTATAACGTTTATCTTTTGAACTTCGTAAATGCGACATCGACATAATCTGTAATACTCCGAATTTTTAGGTTTTCTTAATATTATGTGAATGCCTCTAATTGTTGTGTGACAATATATTTGTGCTTTTATAAATTTCTGGGTGCTTGAATGCAAGATGAGGCCTTTCCTAAGTGTAAGGCTAAACGCCTTCATAGATTGACATTAAGCTGGACAACTCATCATACACTTGTATGTCTGCTTTTGGATCCAGTCAGGGATATTCGAGTCTTTTGACTAGAAAGCTTTAAGAGAGAAAAGAAAAACTTAGGCTATCATTCTTTCTTTCATTTTTCTTAATTTCATTTTCTTCATGGAAAAAAATAAAAAAAAATTCTAATGGAGATTTGCAGGAAGAAAGTGAAACTTTCTCTTCCCTAACCTCTGCTTTTTCTTTAGCGATTTTCGTTTTTATTTTTCTTAAACAAGAACAAAACGTTTAAGAGATTGGTGAGGTTAGGGATAAAAGAAAAATCAGCAAAGGAGTTGTTGCTATCAAGTTATGGATTTGATTTGTAAGAAAAGTTAAGGAGGCTTCTACTCAATGGTTTTGTTCTAAAGTTGATTAATGGTAATTCAGATTTGATTTTATTTTTAATGAAAAAATTGAGAACTAGGGTTCTTATGGATTGTTCATAATTTGTTGGCTAAACTTCAAGTTAAATCATCTATATGGGTTTGTGTGTTTTAACCTAAATCATGTTTTTTCAAACAACTTCATGAATTCCTTAACTTGATTTTTGATTTTAGATATTATTTGTGGTTAAGGGTTTTTATTTTTTATTGGGGATTTGTTTTGATGTAAATCATGATTCTAACGGAATAAAGTGTTTTGGTACCATTGTAAGATGACATAAAATAAAATGGCATTACGTATGGTAATTCATTTCATACTGATCATCTTCAAATCCAACTATTTAGAGGAATGAGATCTCTCTTTTTCCTTCATGATTGAATATTTGACAATGAAACTGCCATCTTTTCCATCAGAAGAAATAGTGCATGGAGTCTCCATAATTTTGGAATATGGATTTGTGAATACACTCTACAAGCAACTATTGATGAAAAGAGTTTCAAAGAAGGAATAGGACTGCAGGATTACGGAACCTATAGACAGGGTAAGTAGGGTTCACACACAATCAACACAGATAACCCTAAAAGGGTAGAAATATCGATTTTAACCTTTTATCCAAAAAAGGTGAAATCTTTTCAATACCATTACTTGAAAAATGGGAAATTATGAAATAGAGAAGATGGAGATTCATGTAATAATATTCAAGATACAAACTAGAATAGTTTCTGACCCTAAAGCCCGGTTGTGCACAGTTTTTGTCTCTTTTCTTTCGGGCACATGAGACAAGATGCACTTTTAACACAGTTAGGCTGTGTTGGGGTGAACAATAATTTGTTCACCACAAGGTTCTTGCACGGATTTATCAACATCCCTCTTTATAGGTCGTTTAGACCTAGTTCTTTTCTGTAGAGATCTAACCTTTTTCTTAGAAATAAACTTCTTAGGAGAAGAGTTAATTTTACATACCTCGGATGGATTTTACTTCAGAACAAGTTTGAGCTTGTTTGCTAATCGACTGGCTCTCCATTGCAATTTTTTGACATATACCTTACTTTATGTTTGTACTTGAGAGTTCGTGACCCTTAATAGTACAGTAAGGACATGCCAATGTGGAGGATGGTTCAGACACCGTGGCCGAACATGCCGCTAAGCAAAGCTGGGTACCTGAAACATAAGAGATAGAGTTTTCATTAGTTAGTGAAAAATCCATTACATCCTCCAGTGTTGTTGATGACGTATCATCAGGAAAATTGTCAAAGTTGATATGAATATTGCTACAATTATCAAAATTGATATTTTCACCAATGAGTGCTACACTTGATTTCCCATCCTCTGTAGAATCATATTGATCAGATGTTTCATCAAGAGTTGCAGCAAGACCCTTGTTGCCAGTGTATTTTCTATGATTTGGACACTCATTAGAAAAATGGCCAAAACCTTTACACTTGAAGCATTGTGGCATATCCTCATTATAAGTGTCGATAGTATCCCTATTTTTAGGAGAAACACGATCATGTGTCTTAACTGATGATCTGGGTTTATCTCTAGTAAAGCGTTTACTTCTTTTTAAAAGAAGGTCTCTAAACTGTCTTGTGATCAGAGAAACTGAGTTTTCAAGATCTTCATCTAATGATTCAGTCTCAATCGGATCATTCACGGAGATGCCAACACTTTTACTTTTATCAAGTAAAATCAATGTTCTTTTGTGCTTTGAACGCAATATCCTTTCCAACTTTGGATAGGCGTTCGTGATCAAAGATCTTTAACTTTCCAACAAGAGTAATTCTGGAAAGTGTTTCAAGGTTATATCCTTCAATGATGGCATGTTTCTTAGAATCGTATCTAGCTGGTAGAGATCTGAGAATCTTCATCACAATATCCTTTTCAGGAATAGTTTTACCCAATGCAAATGATGCATTAACAATTTCAGACACTTTGCGATTGAACTCTCCAAATGAATCTTCATCAGCCATACGAAGGTTTTCCCAATCAGAATTTAGGTTTGAAGCGTAGCTTCTTTTTCAGAGGTATTCCCTTCAAATACGGTTGCTAAGATATCCCAAGCATATTTAGACTTAGTGCACGTAGTCGCATGGTGCTGAAGATCAGGGGTAATGGCATGGACAATAGCATTTAACCCGTCTGAGTTTTGCTTTGCAGCACTAATCTCGGATTCACTATATCTACCAATGTCCTTTGCAACAGTTATACCGTCAACTGTAATTGTTGGAGGATCATAGCCATTTACAACACGAACCCATGATTTAAAATCACGCGCTTGTAGAAAGGCACGCATAGTAATTTTTCACCATAAGTAATTCGAGCCATCGAAGACTGACAGTACGTTTATAGAGATAACACTTCTATCCATATAGTCAGATTGCTACAAACACAGACTTATGATGTAACATACCAGAAAATTTCCCTTCTAACGGGTTGGATTTCAACCCGAATAGCAAGGCAAAACCCCGGTATGTCACTCGAAAACAAATAAAAAGAGAAAATATATATATATATACATTCATTCCATATTTTCATCCAAAACCCCAAAGCCAATTTATGACACCTGGAGCAAACCAAATTATCTTCTTAAAGCAACACCCATTAATGAACATCGTCCAAGTGCATGTAAAGTTGAATACAAAAACAAAAAGTTTCAGAGTGATAATAATACATAAAATGAATTTGCAGCACATTTAGATTTGAAAAGAAAAGAAATCCATGACTTAGTTTACATATGTGTAAATCCAAAACAGATGGTAGTATATACAGGCAGTCCAGTTAATAGAGTGCATAGAAAGTTAGATTCGACAAAAGAAGCTCCTTATGAATATACAAACCAAAATCAGACCACCAGGTCTTGGCATGACTAAACCTTTCATTGAGAAATTTCGCAAAATCTTAACATAATAAAAGCACGAGTTAAAAGAAACACTAGACTACCCCAGATGATCCCGTGATATACATATTAGGGACACAAGCAAAAATACCATCTTTTGCTCAGACGCTTCGAGCGGCAATCTCTTCCCAAGCTTACTGCCTTGACCTCTCTTCGTACACTGTGGAAAAACAAAACAAAATAGGGTGAGCCACAACTCAGTAGGGGATATAACATTTTAGTGTGTAATGTCGGCTTAAAGTATAAAATTGTAGACAAAAGCAACAACTATAATATTTTACAAAATGTAAATCTTTAAACAATCAGGCGATGACTAAAATTTAGTCTCCAAATACAGATAAGTCACTCTACTATTCCTTTGGCGAACGCCGTCGTCAGGATAGTCTGATACCAGCCATCGTTATCAAACAAACGGTCTTCCGGGTTGCCATCCATAGATGGGGTGCCAATTAAGGCCTGACGGTCCTATAGTAGAGTCGTTTATCTCGCAAAACTCATGGCTATAATCTCAAACAAATACTGTAGAATCCAAAGATAGCTTTCGCAAATACTGCCAGGAAACACCTTTGAGAGCATAATATACTTTAAAGCAGAAATTGAGCAGCTCCACATACAATATATCAAACTCAAATAAGTAGAACTCAAAAGCCAATTCAAAGTTGTCCACAGGAAGTAAACAACACTTATCAAGATGCCAAACCATAAGCATATGTCCAATACATTTCAAATGCCAAGATTGAAGATAATCATTCATAAATGGTTATATAAATTGCAATCCAAAGTAGGTGGTGATACTTCCCATGACAAGGTGAATAAAAGTATTTATAATGACAAAAGTGTACCATGAAAATCATAAAATTAGAGATATGTTCGAGTGCTTATATTTCAGTATTCAAACAAAATTCATTAGGCGACGCAATTTAGCAAACTTGGCATCGTTAGAAACTAGGGACGACCCTCTATCCCATAAAAGTTATAGACAACACTAACTAGGTTAATAGCTATGTAAAAATGTCCCGACAAAACACGACAGAAATCATATTCCTCTGGAATTTCAGTTTTGGTAGTTCTTAATCAAAAATTTGTACATAATCCATTATGCAACGGAATTCAGTAAATTTGGTTTCGTTAGAAAGCTAAGGAAGTCTTCTTTAAGATAAAAATGATTAGAAAAAATAAAGAGTTTCATAGCTATGCCCAAAAGCCTCTACCAAACAGGACAGCAAATCACATTTTAAGAAATTGCAGTTTTGATAGTCCATAATCTAAATTCATACAAAAATCATTAAGAGATGGAATAAGGCAAATTTGGTTTCATTAGAAATCTGAAAAGGTTCTCTTTAACATAAAAATGACAAGCAAAAGCAATAAGGTAAGAATCTGTGTGGAAAAGTCTCGATAAAACAGGACATGGATGACGTTTTCAGGAAATTGCAGTTTCTGTAGTGTTCATTCAAAAATTCGTACATAATCCATTATGCAACGGAATTCAGTAAATTTGGTATCATTGGAAAGCTAAGGAAACGCTATTTTTAAAAAAAATGATAAGAAACAATAATGAATTTCATAGCTATGCCGATTAGTCTCTACAAAACAGGACAGCTGCACAAAGTTCAGAAATTTCCAGTTTCGTATGTCTCTAATAGAAAATTCGCGTAAAATTCATTAGGTAATGGATTTCAGCAAATTTGGTCTTGTTGAAAAGCTAAGAAAAGACTCTATAACATAAAAATGATAAGAAAAGTAATAAGATGCATATCCATGTCGAAAAATCTCAATAGAACAGGACCAAAATTACGTTTTCAGAAATTTGAGGTTCTTTTCACAAACATGCTATGGGCTATCTTTCAAACTCAGTTGGGGTTTTGAATATTTGGTGAAATCAGAACTTAGATAAATTCAAATCATCCCTAATCTTCAAGAAGGAAATATAGTATCTTCTTATATTGTAAATCTTACAAACCATTCAAAAACCCACACGAAATCATAGATTTTGAACTAAGTTAGGGCAAGTATCAATCACACCACTTTGAATAGTTTTCTCTCAATCTATAGGAAATACTTCAACAATTTAACAATAGAATCAAGTTAAAATGAAACAACAAAAACCCATTTCTTATTTTGCAACAAACATGCTTTGTAAAAGAAAATCACCAAATTTATGGATTAGAAATCAAGTTGCACAAATTGAAAATTAAATAAATTCGGGTGAGAAAAGATCGTGAAGTATAATCCAAGGGAGAATGAACCTTGTTCTTCTTTTGGTTTCAGTTAAGTAAGGAGAATAAAACGAAGACAGTGAACAAATGGAGAATCAGAAAGAAAGCTACAAATTTTGGTTTTTAAGGAAATTTATTTTCTTTTAATCTCTCTTAAAACACGTGTCTTTCATGCTCAAGATTTTTAGAGTTTTATATGGTTTCCAATAACCATGCACTCTATTGCTACTAAGGGATAGCCTATTTAGTTAAACACACTCACATTATATTAGGGCACTCACCACTGCCACACGCACCCAATACTTGATTTATGCGCATGTTATAAAAATTCTTTCTAGCGCTTGTAACTCGAAAGAGTTGGGTTCAGGCTCAAAATCGAACAGAAATTTTAGTGGTGTTACATATGAGGTCTTAGCGTGTTTGCCTGCTCTGATACCAATTGAAAATGCGTGGGTACAACAACCACACCCAACTATTTCATTCGGCAATCTGTATGGACTAAACTCCAATATAATTCCGAGAGCACCAAGTTAATAAGTCTCAATCAAGAAATATATCAAAGAACTTTATCTCTTTCTCAACACAATCAGTAAATCAAACAGATAGAAATCAGTGAACCTGATTATTATGAGAATAACTCGGATGGTACCAAAGACCAATGTCCGAGCGTCAATCAAGTTTTATCCAACAAACAAGGTCGGATTTATCAACTGTGATTGAACAACGCACAACGTGTGATATTTCAATTATATAAAGAAAATATAATACGGAAAAGAAATAACACAGACACCAAAAAAATTGTTAACGAGGAAACCGCAAATGCAGAAAAACCCCGGGACCTAGTCCAGACTTGAACACCACACTGTATTAAAACGCTAGAGACTCTAACCTACTACAAGTTAACTTCGGACTGAAATGTAATTGATCCCAAACCAAGTCTCACACCGATTAAGGTACAGTCGCGTTCCTTACACCTCTTGCATCTCGACTCTACGCACTTGATTCCCCTAGATGACGTCCTTTACAGCCTAGAAGTTGCTCCGACCCAAAGTCGAAGACTTATACACAAATCTGTCTCCCACAGATAAAATCTATTATATTTGTTGTTTCCGTCTTAAGATAAAGATCAAGGTGAACAGGAAACTCAACTAATAATCCGGTCTTATACTCCCGAAGAGCAGCCTAGAAATATTAGTCACCTCACAATAACCTAACTGATTAACAGAAGAAGTTATTGCGGAATGACAAGAATCAGAGAAAAAGAAACTGTTGTGATTACTTTTTATATCTTACCTATCAAAGATAAATCTCGAGAAAATCTTAGAGAAGATTAAACTCAATACGATAGAAAAAGTAAGATCATGATAGGCAAATACAGAGAAAATAGTTGGACCTGGCTTCACGAATCCCAAGCGGAGTCTTTAAGTCGTTAACCTAGTAATGATTTTCAGAAGAACTAGAAACCTAGGTTAATGGAGAATCGACTCTAGTTTGCAACTAGGACACACGAGAGTGTCGGGATTAGGCTTCCCAGATGCTAGAGTTCCTCCTTATATAGTTTTTTAAATCAGGGTTGCTTATAATCAAAGCTAAGATAGCTTAGTAACAAATAAATTAATATCCACCGTTAGATGAACTCCTGATTTAAGATTCAAGATAAGTTTGCTTAGAATATAAGCAATTAATCTCCACCGTTAGACGGTTTAGCTTGATACACACAAATGAAATATACCTATATTTAGATGTGGATGAACCGTACCTTAACGTGTATACCAAGTTGTCTCAATAACAGTTAACCGAAGTTAGCCATATGAACACTTTTAGCTTAGCTATATTCATCTAGCACTTCTAGACCAAATCTGATAATCAATCAACCATGATAGATAATCAAATGAATCTAAATGGGTTTTAAGAGAGTTGTTCAAATGTTCAATATCTCATAGAAATATCCATGAAGCATTTGAAACATATTCGGGTTGGTTTGTAAGTGTACAAAGTACTTATACAAGAACCTATTCATGAACATAATGTTATGGTTCGCAATACAAGTTCGCATACCTCAATACATTAACTGTTAGAGCACTGCTCGGTCGAACTCGCATGCATTGCTATCTCAAGCATGTTTGTCAATATTAGTGATCAAAACTATAAGTCTTGATTTCTAGTCTACTTAAAGATGTCTCGGACTAGGACATAGATTGTGTAATTGAGCCTTAGACATCACGGCGTTCATCATTTGAAGACGAAGAACTACTAAGGAGAGCTTATGGAACTTCATCAACAAAAGGTATGTGGAGACTGAAACTCATCTATCACTTGGAAAGTCTATTTCTACTCTATCTCCTATATTGAGATATAAGTCATGTTACGATATAGTTTTCTATTATACACATTTGAGATTTCGAGCTGAGTTTAACTCGCTTACATATTTCTCGGAATATGTGTTGGCAAGCTTTCGCTTCGACTAAGTTCATCTTATATTCTTGACGCAAGTCAAAGATGATCATGTGAAAATTTCCGAGTAACATCTTACATGGTTTGTGTGATACAATCATTTGGTGTAGACTTGGAATGTTTCGTTATGATTATTTCAATAACTTGAAAATTGCTTTGATGCTAATAGTGTGTGAAAACGGCTATTGTCATCCTCTAAGAAAGTTTCAATGATTGAAATAAGAGTTTAGAACACTTAACCATCATTGGATATGACATGTTGTGTACTCTTGCACATATGTAATCCATGTCCGGGAACCATAGTATGCGTACCTGTTGGCTTGAGAAATCAGAGAACCTAAGTATGCGCACCCGTTTGAGTACTGGCGTAAGGTTCATGTCCGAATATTTCTGCTGGGATTGGAAGTACGAGTACCCATTTGCGTACTGGCAAAACCCAATCTTGGTCCGAGTATTTCAAGTATGCGTACCCATTTGCATACTTGAAGGTTAAAGTTATAAAATCGGTTGTGTACATGAACTTAAACATTTATAAAATAAGGAATGCTATCTTTGCAAACCGTGGCTATAATGTTCATGAATTGATTCGAGTGAATCAAACAGATTTTGCTTCAATTGTGTTCTTGTATACTTCTATGAGAATATAGCAATTGAACAACTCTTTAACTAGTTTCATTTGAGTCATTTGAACTAGTTATGGTTAAGATGAACAAGGTTGATATGAGAGTGTTCATATGGCTAACCTCGGTTAACTATTTGTTGAGCCAACATGGTTTACACGTTTAGGTACGGTTACATAAACCTAAATGAGGGTACATTTCATTTGTGTGTAACAAGCTAAGTTCGATCTAACGGTTGAAAGATATTATCTTGGTTGAATCAGCACTACAAGAAAACTGGGCTTTACCGACTACCAGGATTCAGTTGGTACAGGGCCGATTTTGGTGGATGGATCTCTGTAGCGACCAACATGGCAACAGATAGGCTCTGCTGCTAAAGCCTTATTTGCTAAAGGTCTGTACTAACTATGTAGTTAGCGTATGAGTCTTTCGACTAAAATGAAACGACTGAAGTTGACGTCGGCAAAATTTTCTAATGACTACCGGAAATCGTTGTTAGAACACGTAAAGCACTTGTTGCTAAAATGTTTCAGCCGCAATAATTTTGTTGCTGAAGACTAATACATCGTTGGTAGACGTGCCAGTTATTAAACTTTACTAGTTGCTAAAGTATTGAACTTACTTTAATTTCCGTTGGTGAAGATGTTCGATGTTGTTGGTTGAGGATTTTATCCGCTAAATATTTGGCTGGTTAGAGGTGTTAGTTGTGTCGTCGGTAAAGAGCTTAACTTGGTACAGTTCCAGTTGGTGAAGTGTTTAATGTTGTTGGCGAAGGATTTTGACCACCCATTGTTTTGATGGTCAAGAGATGTATCCACTGGATTTTAGTTGGTAGAGGATTTTATCAGCTAAGAAGGTCATCGCCTCGGATTTTAAGTCTTCACAATTTCAGTGAACTACGAATCTAAAACATGGATTCAAATTTGTAACATGGATTCAAATTTGTAACTGGATTCAAATTTATCCTAGGATGTCATTGAGGGATTGGTAGCAGCTGAGAGTCAGGACCTGGGACAGTACTTACCAAGCTCTCGCTCTCACTATTGACAGTCCCTCGGTTCCGTTGGCATGTATATGTTTTAATTGGGTAGCCCTCGAGTGTCTATGCAATCGCAATAACAACAATGATCAGACAACGCTATGACATGACATCCACTTGCAAATTAATTAATTCTACACATAATACATTTTTTTTAATCAACATATGCAATCAGATATGGAAGATCTCAGGAAAAGATAGTGCTGCTTGTGGGAGAAGCAGGTTTTATCATGGATACTATCGACACTACATACATGCAATCTGATTCTAAGTATGCTCATCGGAAAAAAACTACCAAGGACAAGTTAATGTAATCAAAACTCATGGGTATCAATATGACAGAAGACAATGTAAACGAAGTTACCATTATAACTCAAGCAGTGTAAATCGTCTTAAAATGAAACACCGGTTCTGAAACGCTGACAAAGTTGTCTTCGCCCATGTCTGCAAATCAAAATAAGAAAGCTGAGAAAATAAAAGAGAGCAGTTATAGACTTGAAAGAATAGACGAAAGTTAAGGTTCTGAAATATCATCAATACCTAACTCATTCGGATTCATTGAAATATTTCCCCCAATGATCCAGATACTCGTTAAAGCCCAATTTTCTCGTCTTGAATTAAACCGCACACTTCAAAACTGGCCACTCAAATGAGCAAGCAACTGATCTGTAGCCGCACCAATTCGACACTTTCAGCTTCAGTACCAGAGCTTCATCCTCTAGAAAACCATGAAGTTTATTATCCTTGTTGATATTCTTTGGACCTTCAACATCCATGTACTCCAGACTGATCTTCGGATCCTGTAATCCAAAGTAGGACACTTAATACGACAAAATACAATCATATAATTGAATATCAAGGATTGCACCAGAGAATACTTAAAGGTTTAAGCTCGATAGTGTACAGTAAACAACACAAACAGATACCATGTTGAAGCAAATATCGCAAATAATCAAAAAAGGGAACAAGATTTGACTAAAACCTTGATAATATTCTTAGAAAACAAATTAAACAACTTAACCAAACAAGTGAACGAGATTTTTACTGCACTACTATTACTAACAGTCTAATGCGGTATCTAAGGATCAACTACTTGTATTCTCATGCAGCTCATCACATTATTAAAGAAAACAAGCGCGATAATTTTCTCATCAGTACACTGGAACAACAAAACAGAAAAATGCTCAGGACTTCCCCTCTGGAGCTACCCGTTTCAGCTGGATCTCCATAAGCCCAGCAGAAAACAGAACCGCATATTGGGAGGAGCACTTAGAGAATATCCACGACAAACTGTATATAGATATGATCAACCTTATCGAAAGACCTAGCAGTAGATAAATAATCAAGTCCGGAATACGCCTTAGAAACCCTAAAAAGCATGGCTGCTAAATTATGCCATTGCAACAAAACATTGATGATCTCAAGTATGGAGGAGAAATCAAGTACTCAAAATGTTCATAAGAACCCAAGGAGCATTCAGCAACAGGGCACATACTAATAAATGATACTGAAAATGTTGACATTCCACCGTTGGTACCCCATCCTGGAGAACATGTAAAGTACAGCTGCAACATCAATTTTTCATCCATCTTGAACAAGCACTGTGTCACAAAACACGTGTATGGCTTTAGTATGTGCATATGTATGTAATTATATCAAAATATGACATACTATTACAAAAAAATATGAATGAAGTAGTAGGATGATTACCTGTATCCGTCTTTGAAGAGTGCCAGCAAAAGTTCATCAAACAGCATGATTAATTGCTTCGCATTCGCTTCAAAAATATAGCCTTGACTTGAATACATCCGCCACTATCCTAGAACTCTTACCCTACATAAAACAACAAACAATGAAATGAGAATCCTTACATACAACACGATATAGTATCAACCAAAATTTTGTGTCAAACATGCTTGAACATGAGGTTTATAATCACCTCAATTCTTGGATGATTCTCAAAATCCATGACCACCTTCTGTTTGATCAACAACCTTTTGTATCCCAGCCTGTTTTTGAAAAACGGAGAGGTTGTCGATATATAAAATCAAGTAACCTTTAATAAAAAGTGTCAAAGACTCAAGAATTTTAAGCATAAAAAGAATTCAATACTTACCCACTCAATACAAAAGAAGAGGTGTGCTCCAAATCTATTGACTTCACTTGCTTTCTCAGGGAGAACATCCCTTAACCACTCAAGGTCGATACTTTCATGGAAAATCCCTGTAACACACAAGTGAATACTTAACAGTGAAACATTACAATACCAAACTTTCATACTAAACTCTCAACCATGTACAAATCGATAAGGAAATGAATAGGTAGGAAGCTTACTTTTGCTTCTACTCCAGTTTCTATGCACATCAATAATGGAAGATTCTGAAGATAGATTGACCAGAGGTGGTGAACCTGTATCTGATGCACAGAATTTATAACCCATTCTCAATCAATGTTAAAAACTGTGACTGAACCAACTTTTGTACAAAAATGATAAGAACAACAAATCAGGAAACCATAACAACAAATCAACAAAACCAACTGCTTAAGAAATTGAACAAATTAGCTCAATATATAGTAATACAATACTGCAACACACAACAAAAGATATCATACGAAACTTCAGACATATTACCTTACTTTCACAACATACTGTGAAGCTGCAACTTACAAGAACAAGCATCACTTGTTCTCTTAATGAGAGAGATGGTCCAACCTCACAGATGTGAGCCTGCAAGCAAAGCGAACAGCAATAAAACCCAATGTTCGGATCTACAAAGTAAGCAACCTGAGCATAGAAGAACAAAGAATTACCGAAAGATGATAACAAACCTCCTTGATTTTCTCGAACTAATTCAGATCTGAACAACAAAATGTGGAAACAGAGAAGCAAAGATCGATTCTTTTTCTTCCTCTTCGTAGAACAGTGGTCTCCATGGACGACATAGCTCCTCGAATCAGATCTTTCTCTGATAATCAAATGAAGAAAACTATTAGGATTTCTCCCTGTTCATTTTTAAAGGAAGAAAGAAAAATCTCTCCTGTATCTAAAATTTACTGACCTGAATGTTGAAAAAAAAAGCTATAGTAATCACCACTACAGCCACCAGAGACATGAAGCAAAACGATTTAATTGAAGTTCAAAGATTACATTTACTTTGGTGATGGAGAGTGAAGGCCGCCGCTATGAGTTAGGGTTAGAGAGCGGAGAAATAGATAGAGAAAACGAATATGGAAAGTGAAGCGAAAAGATAAACCTAGGGTTTTGTATAGATTTTTGAACGGTATACGGAAGGAGAATTTTGAATGGTAAAGATTTTGTTTACATTTCTCGCATGGACTCATACGGATGGGGTAAGTGTGTGATTATTTTTAGGCTAAAGCTCGTGCATTTTCGGTTTAATTATCAACCTTCATTATGACAAAAAATCAAAGAATATCATATGAAAGTAGAATAATTTGGGATATTATTATTGACCATTGATTCTACATAACGAATTCGATTATTGTCATTGAATCCTAAAAGAAACTCGAAGCAGAATACGACAAGGCGGCATGTAAATGTCTAAGCATATTTCATAGAATCAATTGAATTCTAAAATTAATCTTTGTCTTGGAATCAACCGATGAAAATCTCCAAGCATACCTAATACTTTTCTGCCTTATTCGGTTTCATCTTTCATCAATCAATTTCACAAAATCTCCCTTAAGTTGGCTCAAATTTGATCGTTATCAATAAATAACACATTATTCCGATGAAGAACCCAAATTGAACAAAATATAGTGGAATAATAGTGAGATTTAAGGAATTTTTGTGAAATTGTAGGATTACTGAAACAAATAATGATATCCAAATTTGAACGAATTCGTGTAAAATTGAAGAAACTGGAAATTCAATCATTTTGACTTGAATCGGTTGCATCAATTTGGATAATGATATACAAAAGTTGAAAATTTAATAGTTTGGAAGCAATTCAGATTTTTTTTATAAAACTTAGATCAAATTTGAGGCAATTGTGATGAATTGAAAACAAAAACTGAAACAGAGATTAGGGAGAAACCCATTTTCATATTATTACAATTTTGGATTCTAGTGTAGATTTTGAGTTCCACATGTCGTCTTACAACATCTTGTTGTAAATTAATTTAACTATAAACTTTATGCTAGGACACACAGATGACAAATGCTCGAAACCATGACAGTTGAAGCATTGAACAACATCATTAACACTAGTCTGAGACTTATGATAATCAAGGAGATGATATATCTTTAAATCAAGAAACCATTGACTTATGATAATGCTTGAAACCATTAACACACCAATGGACCGATGCGTTGGTATAAATGTCTATCAACAGACTGACTTGGTGGCGACACATAGTGGATCGAAGTATTAGCCTTCTAATGTACTCTGTAGCTGCCAAACTCTCATGGCAAAAATATACTAACAACGCCAAAAATTTGATGGTTGGTTTAGGTGTCCACCAACATGAAGTTTTGGTGGGTAAGACGAGTGACAAAAAATTTATACCTTGTGTGGTATATTTTGGTTACTCAACCATAGTGGCTGGAGGATAATAACAACAAATATGATATTTCGGTTGTTAAGTCCTCGTTGCTAAAGAGTTTAACCTACTATCGTTGCTTGAAAACTGGTTGTTAGAGCTATCTGCCAGCTGAAGCTGTTTTTGGTAACAAAAAATTGTAGCTGAAGAGCTCCACCAACTGCAGTTGGTAAGAAAATAGTCGTTAATGCCGCATTTTCTTGTAGTGCAGGTTTTTCATCTAACGGTGAATATTGAATGCTTTGTTACCAAGGTAACTTAGATTGCAAACCATGATTTGAAAACTATATAAAGGAGAACTTTAGCAATTGGGAAACCTAATCCCCATACTTCTGTGTGTTACTAGTTGCATAGCTAGAGTCGATTCTCCTTTAACCTTAGGTTTCTCACGAGACCTCGTAGGTTAACGACTTAAAGACTTCATTGGGATTATGAAGCCAGACCCAACTATTTTCTCTGTAGTTGTGTGATCTGATCTTGCTGTTTCTATCGTGTTGAGTACAATTGTAAGAATTGGCTCGAGATTAATATCTTTGATAGGCAAGATAGAAAAGTAATCACAAACACCTTCGTCTCATCGTTTGTGATTCCACAATATCTTGTTTCATTAATCGATTAAGATTATTGTGAGGTGATTGATAATACTAGGCTGTTCTTCGGGAATATAAGACCGGTTAATTAATTGATTCCTGTTCACCTTGATTTATCAAAAGACGGAACAAAAACTCATAGGTATTTCTGTGGGAGACAGATTTATCTATTCCAATAGTCATTTCTGTGTGAGAAAGATTTGTTTATCAAGTCTTCGACTTTAGGTCATAGCAACTCTTGGTTGTGGGTGAGATCAGCTAAGGGAATCAAGTGAGTAGTATCCTGCTGGGATCAGAGACGTAAGGAAGGCAACTATACCTTGAATCAATGTGAGATTGATTAGGGTTCAGCTACAGTCCAGCCCGAAGTTCATTGGTAGTAGGCTAGTGTCTGTAGCGGCTTAATACAATGTGGTGTTCAAAGCTGGACTAGGTCCCGAGGGTTTTCTGCATTTGCGGTTTTCCTCGTTAACAAAATTCTGGTGTTTGTATTATTTCTTTTTCGCATTATACTTTGTTATATAATTGAAATATCACAGGTTGTGCGTTGTATCGATCAATTAGGAAATCCAACCTTTGGTTGTTGATTGAAATTGATTGATCCTTGAACATTGGTCTTTGGTACCGTTCAAGTCACTTCTTTTATATTCAATCGGGCTCGCAAATTCCTATTTGCTGATTGCAGATAGGAATTGAGAGATAGAGATATAAACTCTTGTATATACTTTTCTCTAGATTGAGTCTGACTGTCTAGTTGGTCATTCTCTAGAAAGTATATTGGAGTAAGTCCTCTCAGGTTGCCAAACGAATTGTTGGGTGTGGTTGTTTGACCACCGCATTTTCATTAACATTTCAAGGACTTCATTTCATAAACAGAGTTCGCAAACGAACCTGAGTTCATGAGTATAGACAATAGTTAGCATACAGAGTATGTGAACAAGTTGTCATACTTAATGATTTTAGAACCTAACCACTGAGGTCGCAAACCGAGTTGGCGATCTACCGTTCCGTACCTTGACTAGTCTTGCCGTTTGCAAACACTGTTCGTAAACCATAGTTCCAAACAAAAGTTCCGGACCTGAACTAGCACTTCACAGTTCGCATATTAGGTACGCATATTGTGTTGTATCCAAACATTAATGGTAGTAGTTCTAAAACTCTCATTCATTCAATTTGAAACATCCTTAGAAGACGACAATGATAATCTTACACATACCAATAGCTTCAAGTAATTTTCAAATGATTATTTGACCAATACGAAACATCCCGAGTTAACATCAAATGATTGTCTCACACAAATCATGTAAGATGTTCAAGGTAATTTTCACATGATCATCTTGACTTAATATTCAGTTTCCAACAAATGAATTGTTTACAACTAAAGTTGTCAAGTAGATGATGAAGTATTCCAAGCTTTAAACTCGTATATCGAGAATTATATAAACGATATAAACTCGACTTGAAATTTCAAATGTGTATAACACAAAGTCTATATATCTATATGACTTAGTCTCATTGGAAGATAAAATTGAATAAACTTTTGAGTGATAGATAAGTTTTAGTCTCCACATACCTTTTGTCGACGAAGTTCCTCCATGCTCTTCAGTAGATCTTCTTCTTCAATTGGTGAACGCCGTGAAGTCGAATGCTCAACTACACACTTCTACCCTAGTCCGAGACATAACTATAAGTAGACTAGAAATCAAGATATAGTTTTGATCAACTAAACTTGACAAACAAACTTAAGATAGCAACGCTTGCGAGTTCGACCGAGCAGTGCTCTAACACCGTCGTTTATTCAAACAACAGAAGAGAATTATCGTTGTTCATCAATGTTTGCAAAAGGCTTTCAGCGACTGTTATCTATCCTTAACAACTATTATATGTAACTGTTTTTTTAATTTGTAACAATGAATCGTAATGGCAATACAGCGTGCAAATTCACTGTTTTCATTATTTTCTCTTTTCACCTTTGTAAACACTTTTTGATCCATGAATAAATCTTTTGAGAGTATTTTCGACATGAGGAGCTAAACCGCAACACTGGGATGACAAAGGAAGCCATATTGCACGTGTATAATTATATTTAATTTTTGTATGACTTTTTGCATCGATTATTAATCATTTTATGATTTTTATTGAATGATTGTGATTTCAATTGATGGATCATGCTTAATTTAAGACTTTTGATGTTCCATGCTTTCGATTTATAGTCATTACCTTCAAAATCTATTTTTGGCAAAGAATCATAGTCCATATTTTTATTATTTGAGCTATAATTGTCTATAATAAATATATAAATCACATGAATGAGTTTTATGATGGAATTCTGAGTCCCAGTCTCTCGCAATATTGTTATTGTATTTGTTTATTTGCTATCTTAATTAGAATTTAAGTTTAAAAATCAATTTTCACAAGTCTGAGTTGAACGAATCTTTACTACCACTTTTTACCACCATCTACAATCACATCAATCAGTATATGATTTCAGCAATGCCTCAGCGAAGTAAGAAAGATGGAATATGATTGCAATCGCCTATGTGCGAGTACAATACATGTTGTATGCCTGGACAAGACTCAGAAGCCCGTGATGCATGCAAGAATGCGTCTTGCACCCTTCGCAAAACAAAGGTAAGTTGGAACGATGTGGAAGCTAAGTTTAAGGCATGCATCATGCTTGTTAAGAATGCTTGCAATGGCAAATGAACGTGCATTTGCAAAACTAGAAGAGATGATTTAACTCCCGATCACTAGTATTAGAGAGGCGCATCAGGGAGTTATGGTCTGCGCGCCTTGGCGCTTGAGGCGTAATTTTCCGATCCGTCACATACTTCGGAAATTGAACCCAAAAATTGCGTTGGATGTGGAGATGTGACATCATGACTTAACCACAGTTATATAGATTTCTAAATATATTTCGTATCTTTACTAACTATTTTCGCATTAACAGAGATGAAATCATCCTGATCAAAACAGAGACGAAGTCATACCGATCAAAAGAAGAAACAGAGATAAATTCATCTCACATGCATATGAATGATTGATAACTAATAGCTGGATTAAAAACAAGCATGGACTTTAATATCCCGGTGCTAATGGCAACAATGTCTTTTTTTGTAAGTAGTGATCAACAAAAAAAACATATAATTTGTTTTTAATTATCTGAAGACCTATACTATGGTTCATGTCGATCAACAAAAGACTGGCTCGTCAAATTAGATAGATTAGTAGTATTGGTATTTGATAATTGATAGTATTAAACTGATCAATTCTGCTGAGATGATGGACTACTTCACCATCCATCATAGTTGGTTCGTAGGTAAATATACAGTAAAATCATTAACCATACATGTCAAGCTATTATTTTAATTGGAGAAGAAGTTCATATACTTATAGACCTCATCAGAGTGAACTTGTCGATGGCAGAAAGGTATCGACGGCATGGTAGATTCTCCAAATTTGGTTGAACCGTTGGGCTACGTATTTAATCAGTTCCGTTGATATTAGTAAAGATAACCGTGGTTAAGTCCTTCGTTAGGTGATGTCATATCTCCATCATCCAACGGCTGTGATACTACGAATTCTTCTTTAAACTCGCAGTGCGAGTTCAAAAAATTTCCCCATATATATATATATATTATATTTAAAAAGAATAATGTAGAGTTACTTCATTTTCAGTAACCCTTAATGAAGATTAATCATCTTCAATTGCAAGGGAGTGGGTCGGTAACCTCGCAACAAGCTGAGCACCAACCCCTTTCTAAATGATAAGTCAAATTCTATGAAAAACAAAATTACTAATTTTATTATAGAAATCATGAGTGGCTACGCAACACCTCAATCTCTTCAGAAAAACCACCATGTCCTTCCCAAGCTCGCCAAGGGTGGAGAAAGCTAATACACCCAGACCATACCCCTGAGCAACGCACTTATCCAAATACTTCTTGGCTTACGAGTAACAACATTAGAGATTGCAAGGCCAGGTGCGAAAACACGCACACACCCTCCAGTAAAAGGCGAAACACCCGTGACATCAAAATAAGTATCTTGGCCATTTTCCCAATTATAAATAAGGGTATCAGCCGTCCTAAAAACTCTAATCTGTTTGATCTCCATTGGAGGTTAGATTGTAAACAGCAGTGGCGGAGCCACACTTGTCCTCCCTAGTTTTTAGTAAACAGAAAATAAGTAGCTTTAATTTTGTCGGATAGAGTATTTGTCCCTCCTAATATTCGGTAGATAAGAGAAAATTTAGGATATATTAGTAAAATCGATAATTGCTTGTGTGAAAAAAATCGGAAAGTTGATTAGTTTATCTTAAATAATTACAACTATTTATTTATATATCTTATATAATATCTTGTATAATTACAGTTTGTTACTTGATTATATGCTAAAATTAAGTAAATCGATCTTTAATTGATTGGTTAGCTCTGAAGTTCTTGAAATTAAGATTTTTTCTTTAACAATAGTTTGATCCTAATTAAATAAGTAGAATAAAATTTTACTGTTTGTGAAGAAAATATCTAAAAAAAAATCGCAACCTTCGGCTGCAATTCAATGCGATATTCACAAATATCAAAAATAAATAAATTGCAGCCTTCGGCTGCGCTGCAGTTCAGTGCGATGGTATCATCCTTCACTGGATATATATAGTTGTCCCCCAACCAAATACATCTGGCTCCGCCACTGATAAACAGTGTACGGGCCTTTGGCAACTTTGAAAAATCATTGGGTGCAACTAAAAACGGGTGAAAATAGTGAAACAAGGGTTGAGAAAACGACTCGTGAAATGTAAACTTCTCCGAAACCTGGTAGACACTTTTTTCTTCTTCTTTTTTTCTTCCATGTCATTTAAGTACGTTGAACTCATCATTCCCTTAATGGTACACCATTCCACGATTTAATTTGGTCGAATTTTTTATCCACGATTTCTCAAAATTCTCAAAACCCTACTAAAAAAAGATCCATTTCATGGGAGAGATTTGTCTAGTTGCATCATGTTGGCACAGAGTGGCCACCTTGTGATAGGAATAAATATCCAATTGCACTAAGATACAGAGGGCTGCAATTTAGGGTAGTCAGCCAGAAATAGATCCTGCTTTGGGAAATGCAATCAATAAGCATGCCTAGTGGAGCTCAATGCGCAAGAGCTACTTACTTACATAAAACAACGTATATCTCAAGATTCTCAACCTGGCATGTGGCTCCTTAATGGTTCTGGTCCTTCTGCCTTCTGGAAAAGTACAGTAATTTGTCTACCCATGAACTGACACCGAAAAAAGAAAGAAAAACTAACCAAATGCAAGAGTAGTGGGAAATAGACTATATATAGACATCAAATTGAAGCCTTGAAGGATCATTTTTGCTTGAGACCATCTACCACCATAATTGGTACCACATTCGGGTGATTGTTGAAAAAAAATTGTGCAAATGAAATGCTCTCTTGGATTTGATTTCATTAACCATAAAAGTATCAGATCAATTAATCAACTAGAAGCACTAAACTAGTTTTAGTGAAAGCAATCTAGGAATTGGAGTTTGGCCTATCTAAAATCTAAAAAATACCGCCTACGTCTGACGGAGGGGGTATCGGAAGTAAACACAACGATCGGACTTCTGACACTGTGAGTATTACTTTTCCATGTTAATGAACCAGATAATATTTTTCTTGCTCAGAAGCAACCTTTTTCGCTTTTACCACAACTGTAAAACTGATGCTCTGATTCCTAGCCGTGAAAACCAAACTCATGGGTTCCACTGTGATCTCTACATTTTTAGGTGCACTAATGGTTGAAAACCGATTTTGCGTTACCCACATTCGTGACAGTTCGGTTGAAAACCGCAACGGCGGGTTCCTTGTCAGATGTTCTCATACTTTTGCATCGTTGGATAATTTAGTGCATCATTTCCATTGGGAGGAGGCATTAATGCTGAGCAGTTTACTGATTTTGATTCGACAATGAATACAATTTCTCCTTTTGTATAGCCTTCGTGACATAAAAACTGGATGCATGGTAATTGATTCATGTCATAGACTAGACTTGGATCCACTGCTTGCAATGGGTTTCCTTGACCTGCTCCGTATGAGAATTAGTGACCTTTTTTTTTACCATAATACCCCTAAGTTCATCGCCTAATTGCAAAATCATCTTTTATCTTTGTTTCTCCTCTCGCTCTCCTGTTTTCTTCTAACGCCTCCACCATTAACCATGTCATAGAAAAGTACAAATCGTCAGACCTTACGTTCCAATTCCAATCAAGGTCGAATTCGTATGTTCAGCTATCAAGATTACCCAACGATGAATTACAGTCTAATTCATTCAAATTTCTCAATTTCACTCTCAAATTAGGGCTTCAATTGACTTATTTGAACACTAAAAACTTCGCCACTCTACAACACTAAGTTTAAAACAAGGATTCAATTGCAGAATTGGAGAACAGCTTCAAGCTACATAAATGGTTTGGGTTAAAGATCAGCTTTTCAATTGAATTGAAAGTGTGAATTCCAGAATCAGGGTTTATATTTCCCTGAATCAGGTTAGTATTAAACCAATTGAGTTACAAATTCCATATTTTTATTGGGAATAACCTGTTTAAAGGATTGGGTTAAAGTTGGTTTTAAATTATGTACATATAAAATTTGAATAAAGTGGCTATTGTTGGTTCTGAATTGGCATACAGAGTGTGTGTAATAGAAGTATGGGAAGATTATCTATCATGTTTAATAAAGGAACAAAGAATATGAGCTTATGGGAAGTTCATATAACCATCCAATTATATGAATATGTGCTTGCTTACGGTCATGATGTCATGGGGTAAACCTGATGATAAAATATGTCACAAATATGCATTATGGGTGAATAAAAATTTATGCAATATAGCTAATGTTCGAATCAGGTGTCAAATGGAGATATTATGTGTATCTTTAAACTCGCATATACCATACTCTGGAGGGAGTTCATGTGTCTGAATTTTTGAATTTTTTGCTTTGGTAAGTTCCTTTGGTTCAGTTTTATAAGGACGGTCTGATCGAGATGCTTTCATTCATTATTTTATTTAAGCTGTATGCATTGATTTCTACGTGCATATACATATGCAAGTTCACTTTTCAGCTAAATGAAATTTTTTCTGTCGTTTTGTTTTTTGTGTGTTCTTCAACAGGTTTACATAGTTGTTATCGTGATACTAATGGAGTTGATGTTAGATAATTAAACCTTGGAGTCCTACTAAACAAGCGTCATTTACATGCAACTGATAATTTGGCAAGCACAATGACCTTCTTATATTACTACTCTATTTGTGGTTTTCATCATGTTGCTCTAAATAGTATACTTTTGTGAAATGATATTAATACTAGGTTTAATTGAAATGTATAATCATGTTCAAGGTCTAAATGTTTGTAACGTTCTTTGTAGCTAGCCACAGGAGAATGTCAGCTTCTCATTGTGATCCCAACTATACAAAGAACATTACTTTGTGATTTTCCAAAGCTGGAGAAGTTGTTACGGCAGTAAAACTTGAGAGATCGTTGCAGTTGGTGCGACACATTGAACTGATTTTAGCAATCTGTCAAGGTAATTTTTCATACATCTCTGCGAGGTTGAACTAAAAATCATGGTTTTTATTTAATCAAACTCATAAAGGATTCATGAAAGAGTCTTGAATTTCTGTTTTCAGGGGTTGCTGGTTGCTCAACATTTCGAACCACATATCTCTACCCAGGCAACCATCCTCAATCATTTTTTTCTTCTAATTTTAAGAAGAATGCATATGTAACATAACTGGTAGTGGATTTAGTACAGAAATGAGAAGGATTGTGTAACATATTTGATAGTGGAGTTAGTATAAGAATGATAAGTAACAGATTGTCTATGATATGAATTTAACCTACCCATGTTTTCACACTTTTAAGCAGGCCGTGAATGGAAAAGACTATATCAATATGGAGTTGCATTTATTTTTCTGAATTTTTGGTGTACTGTAGGTCCGCAGGCAGGCGCATCGCGCGTGCGATTTCACTAGTCAGAAATTAAGTAAATGGATTAGTTCTACAAAATACTAGAAAAGAGTACTAAGGCGACAAACGTTTAGGGATTTGAATCATCCTGAATTTGTCTTACCGGTGGTGATGATGGCGGATTTAATGGTAGCAGGAGACCAATCCGGATGGAATATCTTTCACATAAGCAGCTACACCAGCAACATGAGGGCAAGCCATGGATGTACCAGACATGATGATGTCCTTAGAATGTTGAGTATCACCTTCTAAACCAGTGATTGATCTTAGAGGAGTGTATGCTGCCAGAATATCAACGCCTGGTACAGTGAAATTTAGACCGGTTTGTAAGAGGCTGTATGCATGAAGAACTTCGCACTAAAATAACCGGACAATGCATCAATCGAGGTGGCAAACATAAAAGCTGAGAAAGCATTTCCTTTGAGATTATGGACATGATGTATTTTTTTTCATTAAATTTTTTGTTTCGAGTCTGAAAATCTTTGTTTCGTGCCTATATCCTTTGAGATATATAAAACCGTTTTTGCAGTAGGTTTCAACACTTCTTCTTGAGATATATAAAACCGATACTCAATAATCAACACCATAAAACGGTTACATGTCCGAACATCATAAAACGGTCGGGCAAAAAGGAAAAAAGAAAAAAAAACGTTCGGACAAAAAAAAACGGATTTATACGTAATCAACAGTTCAACACCGCGAAAGGATACAGTTACATGTCGGAACATCGTAAAACGGTTCGGACAAAAAGGAAAAAAAACGGACTTAACCACATCCGTAGATACTAAATGGTCCAATGTTCTCGGATATAAATCAAACAAAAGTTTAGATTATAGCCGATGTGGGGCTAATATTTCGTTGCATTGTAGAAGTGAATAAAAAAACAAGGCCTTGTTCATTTCCTAACAGTCTCTCAAGTCAACCTCTCTTTGTGTCTCTCTCTTTCGTGATAAAGTGAAATTTGAAGAAATGTCAATGTGGTGGAGACTTCCGGAGAAAATTGAGGTACATATTTTTCTCAGATTACCAGTTAATTCAATCTTAGCATGTAGATGTGTATGCAAGCCCGTGTGTGGTCTACTTTGTAAACCTAATTTTGTCAAGGATCACCTATCGAAGTAGCAATAATAATAACCCTAGACTCATGTTGGTTCAATGTCTGTATGATAAAGGTATGAACCCTATCATTAACTCCGTAGATTACAAATTAATTTCATCATCATCAGCTTCAGCTTCATCAAAATTGAAAGTTGGATTACCCATTTATTGAAATAGGAAAACTAAACCATTGTAAAAGTGGCTTCTTGTAATGGTTTGATTTGCTTAGGTATTGCTGGTGGTGAAATAGGAATTGGTGTGAGATATTTTATTGGTATTTGGAACTCATCAACTGCTGAATGTATGAATATTGAAGTGCGACTATCTGATTTTCTGACTGATTCAAAGTAGTATGCTAGATATGGGTTCAGCTTTGATAGCAACATCTATGATTACAAGATACTGAGAATTTCTGGTAATAAAAATTGATTCTTCAAAAAAAAAAATAAGTTAATAAGTTATGATCCAAGTGTTGGAACACTGTTCAATGCACAAATAGTTACATGTTTGCTGATCAGTTGCACTAAAGGCTTCCAGGGGGTTCTTATTAATGGGGTGCTTCACTGGTCAGGCGCTGCGACCCCCACACAAGGAACGACTAAGTTATAGTTTGTTTCCTTTACAAAATTGGGAACTGCATAGAGAAGTTGGGGGTTGGGACTTGGGAGACTGCCTTTCTGTAGTGTTTTCTGTCATAGGTGTTCGAACAAATATATGGGTGATGCAAGGTTATTAAGTAAGAGAATCTTGGATTTAAGTATTTACCACACCCAACTAGCAATGACCAGAGATCCGTCTCTCAAGCCGATGTGGTCTTTTGAAGGTGGTGACATTCTAGTTTGTGCTCTCGAACAATTGATCTTATGCGATCAAAATTATGGAGAAACTAGAAAGGTTCTGTGCAGGTATCCAGAGAGCTATGTGGAGAGCCTGGTTGCAAATAAATCGGATACTTATGGAAATAAGAAGAAACCTACTCGAAGAGTTGAGGTAAAAATACCATATCTTATGCACTAGGTTATCTTTTCAGTTGTTAAATAGATAAGCAGAAATATCATATTCACTCCTCTTCCTCCTCCCGTTCACATCATTTGATTTCACAATCAATTATTGGTAGCTGTAGGGGGATACTAGTTGGTGGGTAACTGTGTGTTGCCCGTTGTGGGTGTCCAACACTGTTGAACAAGAGCGAGGCGTTGTCATCACTTGAAGTCTAGCGCTCCATCACTTATGTCCACTTTATGCTTGTAATGTGTCTACAATACCTCAAGATAGGATAATTTAGAACTTAGATGAAAAGATTGTAGGTACATAAAAATGATGTCAACGGAATCCGTTTGAAGTTTCAAATAGAGCATTCTATATGGTCTAAATATTCTGACTGTATGACGACAAAGTATCATGCAGAACTAGCCTGAGTTAGGAGGACGTGCTCTTTGTGCAATGCTCCAAAATTATACTGAGTTAGATGAAATTTTCTAAGTACACATCGACCAATGTGATTCTTATAGCATCTTTATAGTTACATGCGCCCAAATAACTGAAACTAGCAAGTCTGTAACGGGACTTCCGAGGAGGAAAAATGATTTCTGATCTTGGCACTATTTAATGATTTCTTATTAACATCATTCTTTCCCATTGTTATAGAAAAAACTATTGTGTTAAGATTTATTGTTAGTTCCGCAACAATAAAATACTGAAAGTGAAAAGACGAGGGTACCCAAATACACCACAATCTTTTATTTATCCACCTATAAGTCCTCTGCCGAATGTAATCGTCTATGGACTGAGTCGAGACAATATAACAAATTCGGTTCACACTTCGTGTGATCGTCTATGGATACGAGATCGAGACAATACAACAACAAGGTCACTTGTGTGATTGACTATGGATACAAGATCGAGACGATACGACAACAAAGCGTGCATTTGATAATAAGTTCGGTAATAACCGAAACTCTATAGATCAATATCAAGTGTTACGGAATTAACGTACAAGTGCAATTTACTTCGATTATAGTAAAACAATTATAATGTGGAAAAGTAAAGTAAATGGCACATCAAGATTTTGTTAGCGAGGAAACCGCAAATGCAGAAAAACCCCGGGACCTAGTCCAGTTTTGAATACTCTCAGAATTAAGCTGTTTTACAAAATCTAATACCAACTTCGTATAGTTGAGACCAAGCAGACTACCCCTAGGTACTTAGTTCCCTCAGTATCCCCGCGCCTTCGACTTCTAGAGTCACGCACGTGAATAGAAAGTCCTTTGGATCATATTCCAAACAGCAAAGGAAGAATCTGTTTGGTAACCACTCTAATCAATCTTGCTAAAGATATTTGATGAGTCGTTGAAAAAGGCTCTTATGTTATTAATCTAATAAACTCCTTTGTCTGGTTAGATCAATCTAAATATTGATTACCGAAATAATCAAGTTCTAGATTCGCGATCAATCAATATAGATCTCAAAAAGAAAATATAAAGCGATGTCGATCTCACGCAACTAATCAATCAAGCTCTATCAAAGATAAACCGATTCTACTTGGATCCCAGCCGATCAAGGCTTGTGCACTAAATCCACAAAATACGAAAACTAATAAGAATTCTTCTTCGTCTTTAAATCTTCTATTGCCTTCAAATACCTGCACAACAACACTTGAATCATGATGTGATCAATGACGCACAGAATAGAGTCTGTTAACAATGGATTATCACAAGATGTCTTTAGATCCGAAGATGATTCTAAAGATCCCGTCGATACTTTGATCTAGTCTGAGTGAATCTTATATCAGAAGAGAAGATTCTCAAGAATAAACAAACTAGGTGGAATCAAAGTTTCAACAACCGTTAGTCAATCAAATCAATAATCGAAAACTAATAACACTGTAATTATCTAGTTTCCCACCAACGTTACTCGTAGAGATTCTTGATCCTACAGTAGTCTTTAAATGAGCAGTCGTAAGAGATTTCGCCTAATTAGGGTACTTTTCTCCATGAATAGACGACTCCACCAGAAACTATAAGAAATGAAGTTTGCCTTGCTCTTAGGATAGTTTGCAAGAAATGCAAACTCAGGTATTTATAGACCAAGGTTGTTTGGACAACAAGGAAATTCCAAAACCGAAAATATTCTCAAGATATGTATTAAAGTACCTAAATTCGGTTTTCCTATTCCCAATTAATGTTAACCAATATTTTCGAAAACTCTCATGGAAAAACCTTCTATTATTAGTCTAGAACATTAACTAATAATATGTTCCAAAGGATATATTTCAATTGCTGGTAATTAAAACATATATGATGAAAATAATAATTAAATGCTTTTCACTTTTTCAGACCAGGGATCACCTTGATCAGAAATATCTTTAAAAAATAAATGATAGGAGTTATGTACATGCTCAAATATGTCGACATCTGGAAGCTTCTCAACTTGACAAACTCAAAACCCTAGTTCACTTACACCATGAAGAAATATGTGAACCATGGTTATTGGTTTTGTACATGGAACCGATTAAACCATAACTCCAAAATATGTTGTGACCGGTTATAACATTATTCCCAATACAAGCAGTAATCGGTTATACCTTACTCACAAAGTAGCTTGTGAACGGTTACACCTTTCTTCCCGAGTTAGCTTGTGATCGGTTACAACTTGCTTCCTAAAGGTAGCTTGTGATCGATTACAACTAACTTCCCAATTCATCTTGTGACCGGTTATACCTTGGTTCCCAAAGTAACTTATGACCGGTTACAACTTGCATTCCAATATAGATTGTGATCGGTTACAACTAGATTTACAATGAAGCTCATGAACGATTACAACAAACTATATTATATAGGCTTTGACCGGTTATACCTCAAGTCTCAACAGAGTTAAAATAGGTTCTACCAAAGTCATCTTCCATCGGTCATCCAAAAGATGTTCAAAGAATAACAATACCAATCATGATTTCCTTTCGATATATTATTAAACAAGTTCATAAATGTACTTCCTTTAAACACATGTTATAAAACATTATTTCCTAGGGTGAGATCATTCCTATATAATGCACACATAATCAAATAAATATATACAATAGATTATGTCGATGTTGTATTTACGAAGTTCCAAAATATAAGCGTTTATACTTCGTAATATGTTTGCTTGACACTTTGATCATACTGTTATGACCAAGTCTCACCACTAGAGCACTGTATACAATATATTCAGCTTCGCATTTTATGTTTTCAATATAGCATGACTTGTTAGGAATGGAAACAAGATCAAGTCAATATTACTAACCTCAAGTGGAAGGATGATTTCGTCATTGTAGTCGTTACTTCTTCTCATTCTTCAGGTCTTCGGAGTAATACTTGTATGTCTGAACATTCCTAGACTTTCTATTCTAACCTAAACGAAGTTGACTCTAGTATTTAATCAAGCGACTCTAGATGAGTTTTGATACTTAAATATGACAACCAAACTTGACATACCAATGCTTGGTAGGTTCAACCAAGCTATGCTCTAACAGAAAGAATAATATTAATTAAGCAAAATTTCTGAATTGAAATAAATCTCTAAATTGCAAACAACAGTAACACACTAAGGACAGAGTCATTTGATCATCAAAATGTCCTTAACACAATAGTTCACCTGTACGCATCAAAAATGAGTGATGCTAATACCTACGGTGAAATTTTTCCAAGATAAAACTATACGATACAAGTATTGTAAGCACTACAATACTTTCCCACTTAACGAACTCAATAGCAAAAGCATCTAAAGAGAAAACCAAAGAAAAAGAGAAGAGACGAAAAAAAGAGGGATAATAGACTCTTCTGGACACATTTTGAAACTGAGAAATCAAGTATTTTATATATGGGTGAAGACAAAAGATCGGAAATAATATGCATTTAGTTCGATTTAATGAGAGAATAAAATTAGGATTAAAGGCAGAATTAAATTCGAATTAATACAAGATTTTCCTAAACGATCAAAAATATCCATGCAATCAATTGCACATTATGTCGACAGAAGAAGAAAAAATGGAAAGAAAATTATTCTTCGTCGGGTCAGACGCCCTCACATTTAAGACAAAATTATATTTTAATTATAAATTCATTTAGAAGAAATCTCAAAAGTATTTTGTCCAAAAAGATATTTTTTTTTGAAGTTACAAAAATTACAAAAATTATACCATTCTGAAAACTAGAGAATATCTTCTAAAACTTTTAAGTTTTGACCTAAGGTTGATTCAAATGAGAAAACGACAAAAAACTAGCTCGAAGTTCATAGAAAAGTCTAAAATAAGATATTGTTTGCTTAAACATGTGGGTGTGTAGATGATAACATTTCATGTTGGAGTGGTTTTACATGTTCATATTACATGTACGGGTAGTTGTATTGGTATTACACATTGGGGTTGCATCACAGGAATCTCCATCTTCTCCAAAACTCAAGAACCCTAATCCATTGATTTTTCCAAAATAAACTTTCTGAACTTCTAAAAAAAAAATCTCATTAATTATAAGTTTCAAAAACTTTCCTTACACAACAATCTTATGATCATAAATATTATAAACATCTATGAATCCACAACACTAATCTTTTCCTAAATAAAATAAAAATGAAATTTCTTATTTTATGCTTGATCTTGATTAGATTTTTGGGTTTGATCTTGATTCAGTTTCAACATTTGTATATATATAATCTTGATTCAAGCCATTTTTCTTATTAAGGAATGAGTTAATGTTAATTATGAAGTTTTGACCCATATGAATTAGGGCTTGTTTGTTCAACAAACTAAAAAACTGTTGACTCTCATTAATGGACTGTACATTAAGATTTCAGGAGTGAAAAAACGAATTTCCTTGATTAACATCAAACTATAACAAAGTATAAGAAAGTTTTCTTAAATTTTGGCCCTTAAAAAGGTGCATCAAGACATGTGTGGTTCAATATGAGTTTGTAATAAAAGAAGTAAGAAAACAAACATCTACATACAACATGAGGTTCAATTTGAGTTTGTAACATAAAGGAAGTACAAAAAAAGACATCTACATACAATTAAGAAAACGGACATTTACATGCAACACTGTAATTGTTGCCCCAGAATAAGTGGTGGAGCAAAAGAATGATGATGTTGGTATTCTTCAGGAAGGGATCCAAGTAGAATTTACTCAGGAAAAAACTGATTTTTAATCAACAAAAGGGGAGTAAACCTTTTTCTTGTTAACTTTTAGATGATGTGAGTTTACGCTCAGTTTCAGATGATAAAAGTGACAATAATATTGTTCGGAATAGTGTGAGACGTCCCAGTATTATGAAAGGGTCTCGCTGGCAGATTTATCTTAGGAGGAGTGTGAGGTTTATTCACGAAAACTAAGATATAGAGAATGGAATTCTTTTCAGAAATTACACATGGCTACCGTTGTTGATACTATGTTGTTGAAGTAAATCTTTTTTTTTTGTTTTGTTTTATTTTATGTTATTTTATCTACCTTTTTGTTTTTACAAGAGATTCTAACTTTATGTCCCCTCTTGTTTCTTTTTTAATTTTATTTAATAAATTTTTGATAAAAATATTTTCTAAAAACATACATCATTATAATATAATGATATTATTATTATTGTATTAAATGGTCATTATATATATTTGAACCCAAATGACATGGTTGATGGTGTCTATATAACCTTATCATGTCATTAGAGGTAATTATGGTCCATAACATTTATTACATCATTTATATAATTAAGCCTCTATTTATAACCTTAATTATTGAATTAGCGCACATAAAATTTAGTCTAGAAGTCTCTGTCATTCACTTAACATTCCTTTGATTGGCTAACGGAAAGTAACAAGAATGATTTATCTCATATCAAGATAGTACAAGCCAAGATATCGCTCGGTCGCTAGGCCTTCCTTCGTATTCTTGTTAAAAATACCAAAAATACAAGTCTTTATGCTTCTCTCTGGCCTCTTAGGGGTTCCGGATGTTCCCGATACGTGTGGAATCAAGTTATTAACATATGTTGAATGGTTGTGATATTTATATTTTGAGTGGATGGCCATCCACTTTAAGTGGTGACAACATCGACACTTGCTCCACCAACCTTTTTGATCGCCACATATAATGTATCAATCACAACATCAAACAAGTTTTTCTATTGCAATCCGTTACGGTGTCTGTTAGTCGTAGACAACGTATAGTCCAATTGTATTTGTTGTCGGTTTTCATTGTACAAGAAGTAAGGATAGATATTTACAAGGAGAGGACTTCTGTTGTCCACTAAAAATCCTACTATTGATCTCATAATGTTCTGGGAACCATTGAAAAATAGAGCACGAGTGGGAGGATATAAATCTACAACCAAACCAAAAGAAATATTATAGTTACTGGAGTTGTTTTTCCAGTAGCTCTAAGTGCATTATTAAGATTCTCATAGCGGGAAAAATGTGATTTGAGGCTCATGCGTTAGGAATATCGATTTTATTTCCAACTGAAATGTATCAAAATTGAACGTCACTGAATGAAATCAAATTGTTCCAAATCCAGTTTCCAGTAAAATCTGGATCATTTCCTATCCTTTGGATGTCTGGGTTTTGGACACAAAGTACGACTCTGATTCCTTACCGTCGTAGCGCATCTAGGGCATCCCAATCTAGACTAAAAATACAAACGTGATTTACATTTCTCGATCATAAAAGGTTAACGACTGTGGTATGGGATGCTAAGTTGTTTCCTTGCCTTCCATAGTTCACTCTAATGTTTCCCTCTTCTGCATACAACTAAATATATTAAAATGTTTAATGATTTTTTTGGAATAAATTATTATTCCTTATCTTTTAAAAGGGTAGGGTTTTTTCACGTGTAAATTACACATGAAACAAATCTATTTTTCAAAAAGAGAGGTAATAGTTAATAGCATATATGATACAACAAATAATGTAGTAAAAAGTATGTAAATATACTTACAACCGAAATAATCTAATCGATAGTATGTAAATATACTTACCACTGAACATAGTTGATAAGATTATAAGCGAAGAAGGAAATTTTTGTAAAACAAGATTATCGGATCCTTATCGGATTAGGGTTCCGGCGACAACTTCAGAATATTTCATCCTAGGTGAACTTTTTAGCTAGATATAGCTCAGCGCTGACGCAGTGTCTTTGGAACTGTATAATGAATATAATCATATACTTAAAAAACATGAGTTTGTTTTATCCCTACAAATACATAAAGAGGACTGCTAATGGAATTGCAATCTAAAAGTTGTTGATTATAAAGGAATAATAATGTCTTCTCCCATGAAAGTAATTGGAGGGAGATATGACTGACTTATTTACTAAGTCATTTCCCATATTCACTTTTGGAAAGTATGACTAAAGGAACTCTCTGGAAACTCCTCGGAATGGAATCAGGAGGAGATGCCTACATCAAGGGGAGGATCCAAGGATATGATGTCGACATATTTGACTCCGAAATGTCAAGCTGTGTTGCACTCTTTTTCCCTTCGATCGAGATTAGTTTTTCCCATATGGTTTTTGTTACTCGGCAAGGTTTTTAGCGAGGCAAACTACATGATAAATGATGAAGACCTGTAGATTGCACTGATATAATTGTTGAACAATATCAGAATCAAAGAAATGAAACTCGATAGTTTTTCAAGTGAAACCACTGCCAGAATCAGCACAACAAAGCAATGATTGCATCACAACAGTTTCGGCACTAGTCAACAAGTAGTATTAATAATACTATTGCGTATCAATACTAGGTGTTCATCAATCATCTATAAACATAGATAAGATATTCTGTATGAGTATTCAGAAAAGGCATACTCTCGGATTTAATGTGTTGTACTCTTTTCCATTCGTCAAAGTTTTAACCCACTGGGTTTCCCTTGTCAAGGTTTTAACGAGGCAACATATGCGAGTTTAATTTTTTTATAAGTTTTCTTAATATTGTACTCTTTTTCCTTAGTTCAGGATTCGTCCCTCTGGATTTTCCTGGCGAGGTTTTAATGAGGCAATAGATTTAGATACAGTGGTCATCGAGGAGAGAACTACATTTGAAGAACTACATCTGAAAGACTATATGTGAAGCACTATATATAGAGGCGCCTATGTAAAACTCATCTTATCAAATTGTGAGGAGCTAGACAGTGGCGGAGCTGGAAATTCAACTTGGGAGTGCCTTTTGGGGTTTTACGGGTGACTTAAGCCTATTACTTGGACTTATTTTTATCAGCTCAACTAAAATAGGTAGTGAAAGAAAAGACTTTAGGGGTGGCATAAAACGGTTCGGACCAAAAGTTTAAAAAAATAAAATAAAAGACGGATCTGTATCTACGTAGGAACCGAGGGGCGGTATAGCTAGCCGCGGGGAACCCCTTAGGGTATAAACTAGAGATGCAGAGTCAGTATGAGTAGGTCGATGCGTGAATGGCCACTGTTGTCGAATATAGACCAAACCCAAGATAAATTCTAGAAGATGTGGGACTAATATTTCGTAGCCTTGAAAAAGTGAATGAAAAGCAAAGGTCTTGTTCATTTCCACCTTTAACTGTCTCTCTCTCTCTGTCTGGTTCTTTCTTTCCTGATGAAGTAAAATTTGAAGAAATGTCTTTGTGGTGGAGACATCCGGAAGAGATTCAGGTACATGTTTTTCTCAGATTACCAGTTAATTCAATATTAGCATGTGGATGTGTATGTAAGCCTTGGTAAAGTCTACTTTCTAAACCTAGTTTCTTCAAAAATCACCTTAATCTTAACAATTCAAAGTAGCAGTAATAATAACCCTGGACTCATCTTTTGTCAGTCTCATTATGATCAAGGTAAGAACCCTATCATTAACTCCGTAGATTACAATTCAATTTCATCTTCATCAGCTTCAGCTTCATCAAAATTGAAAGTTGGATTACCCATTTGTTGAAATAGGAAAACGAAAGCCATTGTAACAGTGGGTTCTTGTAATGGTTTGATTTGCTTAGAAATTTCTGGTGTTGAAATAGGAATTGGTGTGAGATATTTTATTTGTATTTGGAACTCATCAACTGCTGAATATATGAACATCGATGTAAAAGTGCGAATACCGATTTTCTGACTGATTCAAAGTAGTATGTTAGATATGGGTTCGGCTATGATAGCAACATCGATGATTACAAGATAGTGAGAATTGGTCCGTCAAGAAAATTCAAGTATATAAGTCTTGTTTGCTGATCAGTTGCACTAAAGGCTTCCCGGGGATGCTTATTAGTGGCTTGCTTCACTGGTCAGGCGCTGCGACCCCCACCCAAGGAACCTTTAAAGTTATACTTGTTTCAATATTAGCATCGAAAAAACTATGTTACTGTAGTGTTTTCTGTCATAGCATAGGTGTTTGTACAAATAAATGGATGATGCAAGGTTATGGAGTAAGAGAATCTTGGATTAAAGTATTTACCACACCCGACTAGCAATGACCAGAGATCCGTCTCTCAAGGCGATATGGTCTTTTGAAAATGGTGACATTCTAGTTTATGCTCTCGAACAATTGATCTTATGAGATCAATATAATGGAGAAACTAGTAAGGTCCTGTGCAGGTATCCAGAGAGCTATGTGGAGAGCCTGGTTGCAAATAAATCGGGTACTTATGTGCAGAAATGATTGCAAATGGAAATAAGATGAAACCTACTCGAAGAGATTGAGGTAAGAATGTCATATCTTATGCACTAGGTTGTCTTTTCAGTTGTTAAATAGATAAGTAGAAATGACATATACACTCCTCTTCCCCCTCCGGTTCACATTATTCAATTTCACAATCAATTATTGGTAGCTGTAGGGGGATACCAGTGGGTGGGTAACTGTATGCTGCCCGTTGTGGGTGTCCAAGAAGGAGGCGTTGTCATCACTTGAAGTCTATCACTCCATCACTTGTGTCCACTTTATGCTTGTGCTGTGTCTACAATACCTCAAAATAGGATAATTTAGAACTTAGATGAACATATTTAGGTATATAAACGATGTCAACCATTTTCGTTTGAAGTTTCGAGTAGAGCAGTCTATATGTTCTAAATATTCTGACTGCATGACGACAAAGTATTATGCAGAACTAGCCTGAGTTAGGAGGACGTGCTCATTGTGCAATACTCCAAAATTGTACCGAGTTAGATGAATTTTTCTAAGTACACATCGGCCAATGTGATTCTTATAGCATCTTTATAGTTACATGTGCCCAAATAACTGAAACTTGCAAGTCTGTAATGGGACTTCCAAGGAGGAAAAGTGATTTCTGATCTTGACACTATTTAATTTTGTAGGTTGCATGCCATTGTCAGCCTGGTTTTGTTTTCGACTGGTATGGATTTGTATCTTAGTGATTTTTTTTTTTCTTCTGTTTATTGCTTCTCCTTGTAACTTGGTGCACTGTCTTAAGGCATGTTAACATTGGCGTCTGCATTATGCGGTCAGCTAGTGTGAACAGATTATCTACAAAACTAATGCAAAAAAAATAATAGAGTCAGAATTATCACTATTGCAATCACTTGGATGTTAAATAGAATGAATTTGGTGCAGTAGAGAAAGTTATGCTGCTCTGAGATTAGTATATTTACAGTTGAAATTGGGTTTGCATCATCTTAATCTGTCTGTTCTTCCGTCTTTCTTCTTTCACTTTTTTTGTCTTGTTTCTCCTAATTGAAATTGACAGAATTGTTAAACAATTTTACAGGTGAACATGATAGCTTTCAAGAATCATCCGAGATCTCATCACTAACGACATTTATCCTCGTCAACAACGGAATATATTGAATGCAATTTAGTTTGCAATAACATTCCGGTAAGAAACACACCATCTGGCCATTCAGAAACAAACTATTCGCGATGCCATTATCACAGTTGGTTGTCCAATAGAGTATTTCCAATAGAGTATTTGAAACAATGAATTCTGTGAGAATATTTGTACTTAGTAGTTGGTTTAGGGAAGAATCCCAAAATTACAAGGAAAGTAACCTTTAGGATTCCTAATCAACTTTTATTTGTGGAATGGCACATGTCTTTTGCTTCAAAATTTCTTACTTTAGTAAAGCTGATATTTGGTATGTGGCTTTCCGGTTGGTCCCACATAGCACTGGTTATCTAAACTCTTCTTATATAGTATATATAAACCCTTCGTTTGCTTTCTCAGTTTCAAACCCTCAGCTTGATTCTTCCTTCCTCGATAATGGAGCAAGTAAGGTTTGGTGTTGGTGGAGATGCTGCTGCAAAGCCTGATTCCCTACAAGATGGAGCAACAGGTGTGTTTAGCCTTCCAGAAAAGGTTCTAATGAAGATCTTTGTAAGGTTACCTGTGAAATCTATCTTATTTTGTTGGGTTGTATGCAAGGCCTGGCGTAATTTAACTTCTAGCCCTGAATTCGTCACGATGACCTTAATTTCCATTCGTCAAGGATCACCTTAATTTCCATAGTTGTGCCATGATGCATTGTTAGAATTCAGAAGGTGAGATTTGCTTATCTAGTGCTGCAAGTAAATTTTCTTATGATTTCTTTTCTATGCGTAGTTTTTTTTTTTTTTTTTTTTTTTTTTTTTTTTTTTTTTTTTTTTTT
>JAJJMB010004170.1:2293533-2307670 GCA_023531105.1 Papaver atlanticum | reverse complement strand
TTTTTTTTTTTTTTTTTTTTTTTTTTTTTTTTTTTTTTTTTTTTTTAGAGGTTTGGTCCATGGTTAATATCTTTATTTTTTATTTTTTATATCATTGTTTTTTATTGGAATGGGGATTTCGGAACTAGGTCTAGTCTAGGACCAGCTGATTTTGAAGTGAGGTTCAGCTATACAATGCTGCCTGTGTCCTTGGTACTAGCTTAATAGTAACGTTGGTAGCTACTAACCAAATTAATGAATTCTAATGAGTTAGAGGGATAACGATATGTGGGTAACTGTACGCTGACAGTTGTGGGTGTCCGACACTGTACTTTTTGGTATTCAACGCACTCATCCGAATCATCTACAAAGCTTGGTTTCAGTTCTACGTACTGATAAATTTGATATTCTCCTGTGTCCTGTAATTGACAATAACTCCTCTAACATAACCATCGATGATAAACATGGAGCTCAAGCACTCTTCCGAGTCACCTTTTGATGTTCTCCTGTGTCCAAAATAACTCCTCAATAAAACGGTTCGGATAAACTACATAGTCTGTACGAGTAGGTCGAAGCCAGATATACCAATGTTGACGCCTGTTGATACATGAAAATAATCAATCTCCAAATGGACAGCCCTTAACCGATCAAGGGTCCCTCTTAGGGCGGAGAGACTAGGGTACTAGGCCTAACCCACTACGATGGGATAGTTCTAGTCCATCCAAGAGTATATTGAGTTAGTTGGGCTTTGGCACAAGAGGAAAGCCTCTTAGGGTTTGATAATAACTTAACGAAAGAGAAATGGTAGTTTTGTAATATGTTAATCTTATGGGCATTTATCCATAAGATGATCATTATAAAAGGGAAAGAGGGGGCACACTTATGGCATCATCACTAATCCACCATTACCTCTCAAAAACCTCTCTACACCTTGGGAGTACTTTCTGTGATTATGGCTAGTTCCTCCTTCCCACGTTTTACCCCATCAACATTGCGACCACAGTGGGAGGTTCTTAGCCTCTTTTCCAGCATGATACTCCCAAGTGCGATCCAGGAAGTACTAGCGGGTGGAGCATTCCCAAATCCGGACCATGTTTCTGTGGAAGACGTGCGTGGAGAAAGTGATGATGAGATACGTTTTCAAGCAGTGGTCACTACACCTATTGTGCAAGGAGCGGGAGCATCCCAGGGCGCAGGAGCGTTTCATAAGAAAGGAGAGATACTCAAAGAAAAAGTTGCAGCTGAGACAAGCAAGCGAGAGATGTCTGAAATACAAGAGGAGCTAGACGCGTCTATGAAGAAGCAGCAAGAATTGCGCGAACGTCTGAAGCGCGCAAGGGAGCAGAGCACGACAGCTGCCAGGACGGCCAGTACGAAGAGCACCATTCAGGATATGACAGAAGACGCGATTGCAAAGTACTTAGAAACTAATTACTGAGTAACAAAGCACGACGCCTATGATTCGCTAGAACCACCATACTTTGCAGAAGTTGCCGATTACTTGTATCCTGAAGATTACACATCACCAAATTTTAAGACATATGGAGGAAAAGGAAATGCGCGAGAGCATGTGAGTCGCTTCATATCAGCTATGAATGCATATGCCCAGGATGAAAGCCTTTGTATGAGAGAATTTCTGAAGTCACTTACGGATAACGCCTTCACCCGGTACGATAATCTGAAACCCGGAAGTATCAGCTCATGGTCCGCCATGGTGCAACTCTTTTTGAAGAAATTTTACTCTGCACAAAGAAGGGTCACGGCAATAGATCTGAGAAGGTGTACCCAACGAGTAGGAGAGGAGATAGGCAAATACATTACCCGCTTCCGAGAGTTTACGTTAGAATGCCACGAGGATATTCCAGAGGAGCGCTTAGTGGAGATTTGTGTCAGAGGGATGGATGCTGTTTTCCGACTAAATCTAACAAATTTCAAATTCAAAACCTTTGTTGAAGTTGAAGAAGCTGCAGCCCGGATATCATACTGTGCGGACGTTATGCACTCGGGAGTAGGCGCACATACATGGCAACAACACTCTGTCAACATCGGGTCTGCACCCGCTTTCAATGATCAAAGGAATGAAAGAGGAAAAGGCGGAGTTGCTTTTGGCTCTTACCGCGGACAATCTGGGAGAAGAGGAGGAAGAACGGATGGAAGAAGGCCCAATCCGCCACCACCTTTGCCGTGAAGTAAAGAACAGATAATAGGACTTCTGGAGCAGTGGGTATCAAACAAAGAAAAGACTTTACCACCGGTATCCGCAGAACCTACTGCAGTGGATAAGAATCACGAGCGTTACTGTCATTACCATAGGAGAGTTCATCATCCGACCATAGAGTGTTACTCCCTTCGATACATTGTGCAGAGGAAGCGAGCCAGAGGCGAACTAGAGATAGGAGAGCAAAGCATCAAGAACGACCCGCTTCCTAAACATCAAGTTATGATGATTTCACACGATTCGGCCGAAGGAGAAGCATGGAGACCTAGGGAGGATGTGGAAGAAGAAAAACTATGCGAAGCTTCCGAGGCGGAAATCTTTCCAGACGTAAATGGAGTTGCTAGTAAATTTGCTCAAACTGTTTTGGCTCAACATTTCTTCGACTCCATGGGTTTTAGTGAAAACCAGGTCCGCGAAGCGTCCAAGGCTATAACCGTAATTGCATCCGGGAAGGCGTACAATCCGATACCTAAAGAAGCTATTACCTTTACGGACGAGGATATTTGTTACCCGGGAGAACATCTTCGCCCCTTATACCTGACGGCTTTCATTAATAAACAACCCCTCAAGCGAGCTTTCATAGACGGTAGGGCTTCATGATGTAATTTTGATAGTGGTAAGAATGAGTTCGTAAGACTTGTGAAAGCAATTGAATTTAGATTTATTTAAACTAAAAGTAGAGAAAATTTAAATCCAATATTTATTTATTTTTAGAGTGAAAATAACCAAGACACTAGATTCCACTATTACACATGAATAAATGATGATAAAAATTCCAAAACTCTAATTATTTTTAAAATCTCTTTTTCTTAATTCACAAATTATCAAGCATATTCTCAAACATTAATTGTATCCCTTAAGCATAGATTATCTAACCAAAGCATAACCTATCTAATTGAATCACAACTAATTAGGAAAAATTATGCAAACAATTAATATTCTACAAAGTAGTGATTGAGTGAATTATAAAATACAAATTAGAGAAAAATAGAATAGTTACCAATTATTCATGCATAAATAGCTTCCTCCGTGCCTTGATTACGCGAGAATTAGCTCATCATTATCATGGAAACATGCTCAAAATTCATCTTTATTAATGCTCAAAAATGGTTCACAAATGATGAAATGGGAGAAAAATGAATAAAATCGGGTTTTGTAACACTTATATTTGTTACAAAATCAATTGTTACAGAAAACGATAAAGGAATACCGTCACTGGCACTGTTGAAGAACGACGGTCTTTAAGGGTCTTATGTTCTTCGTACCTTCTTCACCAGCAGAAAAATTGTTTTTCCTGCAACTTCGATTTTCCGATTCTGTGCTGCTCCCAACTGCTCCCTATTCTCTCTACCCCTTTCCTCTACATCCGAGAAGCTATTTATAACCCAGAAACACCTCCAAATCTCGCCAATTACTCCTAACAATCTTCACAGTAAAGAAATATTATTCTCGGGAATAATTTCTTATTTTCTTTCTCTGCGTGACATGAAATGTTCTGTTTATCTCTTTACGCGTCAAATATCCCTCAGTCAATGCAGAATAACATTCCAGGATAATATATCTTCCAATCAATGAGTGTCTTCCATATTATCTCAGAAATATATTCCGAGAATAATACACCCTCTGTTTGATGAGATTCTGTGATTTAATTGAAATGAATGCACTTACCACCCCTGTTGTGATCTAACAGGCTGGTATTTATCCGAAGCAAGATGAAAATCCGAATGAATCTTCCTCAAAATACCAAACATCAAGTACGCAGGAACTGGAAATTTGAATCCAGAATTCCCGCCAAAATTTTCTTTTCAAACGATGAGGGTGAAGTGCCCTGAATCCAAAATGCGGGTGCCTTTATCAGCTCGACTGCCTTGGGGGCGCCCTTATCCATTTTTAGGGTGCCTTTAGTAATTTTGGCGGGTGCCTTTAACACTTTTTCTGGGGTGTTTTCAACATTTTTTCGGGGTTCCTCCGGTGTATTTCTGGGGTGCTTCCGGTGCATTTCTGGGGTGCCTTTAGTACTCTATCCTGGGGTGTAAAGCACCACTTTACGAGCCAATTTCGTCGCAAGAGCTTATTTATCTAAAAAATACCTACAAAGACATAAAACACAATAATAAGTACAAAAATGGGTACTAATAATTTATACAATAGAGATGAAAATAGACACATAAATGCGTCTATCACTTCACTTAACTTGATTTCAGTGCACACGTTGGAAACATTGGGAGTGTCACGTGCAACGATCAAGATGCGCGCGACGACCATACGAGGATTTGGAGGACAGACTCAGACAGCGATAGGGATAGTACACTTGATGATGAAAATTGGACCTATCAGTGCACTCATTCCCTTTTACGTGCTTGAGGATGATACTACATTCCATGTGCTGCTCAGACGAGGATGGCTCTTGAATCATAAGGTAGTAGCATCAACGTATCACCAGTGTATCAAAACCAATATTGGAGGAAGGCAGTTCCGGATCCCAGATACGAGCAATCCATTTGGACCAAAAGAGGCCTACATGGCTGATGCAGTATTCTACACGCAACCTGTCTTGAGTCAGGAAGAGCAGCTGGAGCATCTAACGCCACTTCCAAAATGGGAGGAGTTCCAACCAAAGGAGCAGACAAAAGGAAAAACTAAATCAGTGTTCATCCCATCACGAATGGGACATTCCTCAGGGAATAAGAGAGCAGTAGCGGAAACAAAGAATATCCAGTTCAAACGATTCTCGCGACCTGAAGGCGGACATGTTTATCGCTTATAGAAATTAGCCGGGGGAGTCTCGCAGAGCCAACATGATTGTGCTATGTCATCAACAGATGAAGAAATGGCGGAGATAACCCCAATGATGGAAAACTCACATGAAGAAGTAGAGGTTCTTGTTTCAGAAGAAGAAATGATAGAAAATTTGCCCGAGGAAAAAATAAAAGTCGATCTAACACTTGACGGATTAGAGGAAATAAACCTTGGCTCGGAAGAAAATCCCCGTTGCGTGCGTATCAGTAAGCATCTGGAAGAAAAGGAAAAGTTACGGATGATTAAGTTGCTCCGCGAATACCAAGATGTGTTTGCGTTTACATATGATGAAATGCCTGGTTTGGATAGTGGTCTGATCGCGCATAACCTCAATGTCTCACCCGAGTACAAGCCTGTCAAACAACAAAGCCGTAATTTTTCGGAGAAGATAGAGCTCGCCATCAAAGAAGAAGTGGAGAAGATGTTGAAGGTTAAGTTCATTAAACCAATCCAACATCTTGTGTGGTTGGCTAATATCGTGCCGGTAGCAAAGAAAAATGGAAAGGTCCGATGTTGTGTCGATTATCGAGATCTAAACTGCGCGTGTCCTAAAGATGATTTTCCCATACCAAATATAGACGTAATGGTGAATAACACGTGCGGATATGGCATGTTTTCTTTCATGGATGGGTTTAGCGGGTATAATCAAGTAAGGATGGCCGCGGAGGATGCCCACAAGACAGCTTTTCAGACGCCATATGGAAATTTCTATTACGTTGTGATGCTATTCGGATTGAAGAATGTAGGCGCGACTTATCAGAGGGCGATGGTAGCTATCTTCCACGATATGATGCATCAAATAATGGAGCTGTACATAGATGATGTTGTGGTAAAATCGAGAGTACGAGAGGACCATTTGGATCACTTAAGGCGTGTTTTCAACAGATGCTGAAAGTATCACTTAAAGATGAACCCCCTCAAATGCGCTTTCGGAGTCACCTCCGTAAAATTCTTGGGGTTCGTTGTTACTGATAAAGGCATACAGATTGATCCAGACAAGGTTGAAGCAATAACCACTATGAGGTTGCCCGCAAATGTGAAAGAATTACAAAATTTTATAGGAAGGGTGTCTTATGTCCAGAGATTCATTCCCGGATTGGAACAATTACTGTCCGCATTCTCACCCTTATTAAAGAAGAACAAACCATATGAATGTGGAGATGATCAAGAACGAGCTTTCCAAAAGCTCAAGGAATGTTTAATCAGCGCACGAGTCTTATGACCGCCTGTCAAAGGTGAGCCCCTCTATCTGTACACAACATTTACCAATGTGGCAATCGGAGCACTATTGGCCCAAGACCTTGGCAACGATCAATTGTGCCTAATCCATTATATCAGCAGAGGCTTTAGAGATGCATAATTCAGATATTCGAAAGCGGAACAAGCATGTTTAGCGCTCATATACGCCACGCAAAAATTACGATCCTATTTGCTTGCTCATGAAACCATAGTGGTGGTAACTGTTAACCCAATCGCCTACTTAGCCACGAAGCCATTCTTATCCGGCAGAACAGCCCGATGGTTGTTGCAGCTATCCGAGTTTGAACTAAAGTATCAGCCGTCCAAATGAGTACGCGGGCAGGCATTTGCAGATTTGTTGGTCGCATTTCCAGGAACGGATATGATGGAGATAAGTGAAGAGATGCCCGGAGACATTGCGGAGGCTGAAGAAGAAAAGCGGTGGGTAATGTTTTTTGATGGTTCATCATACGGCTCGCATGGAGGACCTGGTATAGTTTTCGAAACACCCACGCAATACCTGTTATCTTTTGCTTTCAAGTTAGATTTCGAATGCAGCAACAACGTAACTGAATACGAGGCGTTAATTTAGGGATTGCGCATGGCGTGGGAACTTAACTTAGGAGCGATAGACATAAAAGGGGACTCAAAGCTGGTCACAAACCAGATATCAGAAGATTTTCAGGTAAAAGAGCCGCATTTGGCTCCTTACCGAGCCGAAGTCCAAGAGATGATAGAAAGAAGAGGAAGTACCGTTATCGAGCACACATGCAGGACCACTAATCGCCATACTAATGCACTAGCAACCCTAGCATCAAAGATGCAACTGAACGAAGCGGATGAAGGAACAGTGGTGGTAAAGAAAAGAACATTACCAAGCACATGGAAAGAGGACGCGACATTCGAACAAAAGTATAATTGGAGAATAGCTTATATTGAGGATCTTACCAAGGAAGTAGATGACCAACTTCTGCCTACTAAAGTACTAAAGCAGTTCGTCATAATAAGAGGAGCATTATATTTTCGAACACCCGGAGGAGCCTTATCACATTGTGTGGAGAAGCTAGAGGCACAAGAATTGTTGAACCGCGTCCATGAAAAATCTTGCGGATAGACAGGGGGAATTCCATTATATCGCCGTTTGCAAAGGATGGGTGTATACTGGCCAAACACGGCGGTTCAAGCGGCGGTAATATAGGATAAATGTGAAGACTGTCAAGCGCCTCCAAAACAAACAGAGGTTTGCAGTACAGAAATAGAGGATTGGAGACAACCTTATATAGACTTCATTCAGCATGAGCGTCTGTCGCAAAATAGACAAAATGCACTCGGGGTTCATATGAAAGCCGGACGTTTCTTTATGAGAGAAGGAATTCTCTACAGAAAGAGCTACGGAGATAAGATACTGCGCTGCCTGTCGCAGGAAGAAGCGGAGGTAGTCATGGCTACAACTCATAACGCGGAGCATCAAGGAATGAGGAAACTTTTCCTGCAATTGTACAAAGGAGGGTTTTACTGGCCTACAATGGAATTCGATACAACAGAACATGTAAAAAAGTGTCAGCAATGCCAAGCCATGGGCTGCTATTTCGCGCCCCGCATACCTTGTTACACAACGTTGTCACTCCTTGGCCCTTTCATAGCTGGGGACTCAATATCATTGGGAAAATAAGTCCAACCTCATCCGGACGGCATAAATATATCATCACCGCTACTGAGTATTCCTCCAAATGGGTAGAAGCCATTCCGCTCCGAAATTATTCAGGAGCTACAATTGCTGCATTTATTAAAGAACATATCATATGTCGGTTTGGCGCGCCAATGGTCATCCGCTCGGATAATGGTACCTCTTTTGTTAACCAGACTGTTAAGGAATTGCTAGATCAGTACGGCATTAAGTTCCATACTTCGACTGTCTATTACCCTCAGGGGAATGGACAGGTAGAGGCGACTAACAAAACATTGTTGAAGATATTAAGCCGCACAGTACATGATCACCAACGAAGCTGGCATGAGCAGCTACCTCTCGCACTCTGGGCATACCGCATCTCCAAGATAAGTTCAACCGGAGCCTCCCCTTATTCCTTGGTATATGGAGAAGATGCAATACTACCAGCAGAGATTGCTATTCCTTCTGCACGTGTATCCATGGCAAGTCTCACTACCCCATACGAGGTTAGCCGTTTTGCTCATCTTGATACTTTGGAGGAACGATGAGCTAAAGCCGAGCGGTTTGCGGACAAGTATAGGCAAAGGACGGCAAGATACTATAACCAGAAAGTAAAAGAATGAACTTTCCGCATAAATGACATAGTCATGAAGATCGCCCTACATGTTCAACGAAATGAGAAGGAAGGAAAGTTTAATGTGAATTGGGAAGGACCTTACATGATTAGCGAAGCAGCGGAGAGCGGATACTATTATCTCAAGCGAACGAATCAATACCCCTATCAATGGTAAATGGCTTAAAACTTATTTTGCATAATAATCAAATGTATGTCGGATGGCTGATCAGCAATAATACAATTATTTTTATTTAACAATATGAGTCATTTCTAATAGCCCCGAGTATGGCTAGGTTCTGTGCATGACCTGATGAAGTGCACCAATAGCCCAGAGTATGGCTAGGTTCTGTGCACGACCTAATGAAGTGCACCAATAGCCCCGAGTATGGCTAGGTTCTGTGCATGACCCAATGAAGTGCACCAATAGCCCCGAGTATGGATAGATTCTGTGCATGACCTAATGAAGTTTACTAATAGCCCATAGTATGGCTAGGTTCTGTGCATGACCTAATGAAGTCCACCAATAACCCAGAGTATGGCTAGGTTATGTACATGGCCTAATAAAGTGCACCAATAGCCCCGAGTATGGCTAGGTTCTGTGTATGACCTAATGAAGTGCACCAATAGCCCCGAGTATGGCTAGGTTTTGTGCATGACCCAATGAAGTGCACCAATAGCCCTGAGTATGGCTAGGTTCTGTGCATGACCCAATGAAGTGCACCAATATCCCTGAGTCCGGCTAGGTTCTGTGCATGACCCAATGAAGTGCACCAATAGCCCCGAGTCTGGCTAAGTTCTGCGCACGACTAATAAAGTGTACCAATAGTTTCAGAGCCGGCTAAGCTCAATGCATGAAACACTTTAAGATTCCGGAGGATAATTATAGACACAAGGCATTAGATAAATATTGTTTTTGACTAATCCAAGCAAGGAATACATTTAAAAGGCGGAACATATGAAATGCATAAAGAATAAGTATAATTCCAAAAGAAACATCATGTGCATTGACACCGCGTACAGATAACGTAACTAATACATTCATTCATCAACATTCGGAGTAATACATGAAGCGGATAAAACAAAACATTCTATGGATTAAATCCATTATATCAAAAGTTTGCGCGCCTCAGTCTGCCACGCGCAACAGCCAAGTCGTTCTCCCTTTGCTCCATGTGGACACGAGCATTAGAAAATACCTCAAAGGCTTCATCCGAAGCCATAACATTTTCCAAAGAAGCATCGACTCGACAAGCACTTAACCGATCCACATATAAATCCATTGCATGAAGATACTGCGCTTGGCTAACCTCAAATAAATCCTCACACTCGCGAGCAAGTCGAGTATTCCCGATAACAATAGCCTGTAACAATTCAAGTTTTTGTTTTTTAAGAGCTAAACATAAGGTACTGATTGACTCTTCCATAGTTACTAATCATTTCTCTCTGAAACCTCTAGGCTATATACCAAAAAAAGAAAAGAAAAAAAAAAGGGATGATTTTTAAAGATGACTCAGCTATAAGCATACGACAACGTGTGACCTCTTGCTCTATATCTTGCATCATCACAAGCGCTTCCTCATACAACGTGTGACATCAGTACGTAGCCATGTAAAAGATGAGCCATCCAGAGAATTCTAGTATAAAACGATACACAAAGTGAAGAAATGAAGATACTACAAAAATAGACGTACTTTATTTATATAGGAAATATACATATCACAACATTCATTACTCCATAACCACTACCTACCAAAAAAAAAAAAAAAAAAAATTAAGGCAGTGCACGAAGCGCCCTGTGAACTTCAGCAAGAGCCATTTTCGTAGACCTCACACTATGGTTCGCATCAACACATCGGAAATGAGTAATCAGGCGTTGCTCACGGCAATAACCGCGATACTTGATGTGATTTTGAAGTTGTAGTAAAAATGATTCGAACTCTAAGACTTGTGAAGATTCGAGTTTTTAAATTTAATAAAAATATACAATAATATTTCAAATGGTGCAAGAGGTATTGGGACTAAGGATTTAGCCAATCCTCATAACATAAGGTTCACTTATTTATTCTCAACAATTTTAGCTCAAGAAATATAAACATGGACTCTATTTTTGCCAAGGTAGATTCTCAAAGCATTAGATGTAAATGTTTAGCATGGGACATCAAATCACCTAAGCTAAGCATGATCCATCTAATCAAATGACAAATAATTAAATCAAATCATATTTCAATTAATATTAGTGCAAAAGTCATAAAATAAAATAAAATAAATTTACCCATGCATGAAGTTCGGCCTCCTCCGTCGTCCCAGTGTTTTGGTTTAGCTCCTCATATTATAGACACTCTCAAAATATTTTTTATTTGCTCAAAAAGTGTTTACAATGGTGAAAATGGAGAAAAATAGTGAAAAAACAGGATTTTGCGACGCACAAAACTCGTCACAAAATGAACGATAAAATAGAAGTGCTGTAAACAAAGTTCCGCAGTCGCTGGAAAGGAGTTGGGAACTATTGATAGACGCATTTATGTGTCTGTTTTCATCTCTATTGTGTATATTGTTAGTACCCATTTTTGTACTTATTATGGTGTTTTATGTGTTTGTAGGTATTTTTGGGAAATAAACATTTTTTGAAAAATCGGCTCGAAAAATTATGCGGAGCACCCCTGGAGGATATTATTCGGACTCTCAGTTTGGATAAGGGGCACCTCAGTTGGGCACCTGCTATTCGCACCCCCGGTTTGGTTAGGGGGACACCCCTCTCCTTTCTCGTTTGAAAATGAAAAAAAAATTGGCGGGAAAACTTATATGAAATACTCGAAGATTTCTGGAAAGATTTCCAGCGTGATTTTATGGGAGAATTACATGGGATTTGTTCGTTTTCATCCTTCCAGCGTGTTACAGGATTGGTAATGCAGTTATTGATGATAAATAAAGAAGATTTCTATGATTCTCGTAAAACAGGGGAAGAGAGAAAATCCCGAGATTTTGTCTTTGATTCTGTTCTATTTAAGGGAGTTGTATGTATCTGCAAGAAGTATACCTCCGTCTGTGATCAATATACAGCGTGATGAAGTGTGTCTACTGCGAGTTACCGCGTGAAAGAGAAAGATCAGGAAATAAAACTCGTGTATTGATGAAAGAATTATGAGAGGATTAGTGGCATTTACTGCGAGATTTGATGAGCCCTGTCGAGTATAAAAAGGGTGATAGAGGTCACAGAAGAGAATAAGGAGAATTGGGAGAAGTTTAGAGCATCACAAAGCCGGAAAAAAAAAGTTACAGGAAGATTGTTTTCTGCTGGTGCAGTGAAGAAGAGGAAGAACATTAGACGCTACAGAACTGTCGTTTTGCTACAGTGACAGTGACACTTTCTCTGTATCGTTCCATGTAACATTTAGTTTGTCACAAATATAAGTGTAACAAACCCGGTTTTAATCATTTTTCTCCCATTTCATCATTTGTGAACCATTTTTGAGCATTAATAAAGATGAATTTTGAGCATGTTTCCATGATGATGATGAGCTAATTCTCGCGTAATCAAGGCACGGAGGAAGCTATTGATGCATGAATAATTGGTAATTATTTTACTTTTCTCTAATTTGCATTTTATAATTCACTCAAATCACTGCTTTTCAGAATTTTAATTGTTTGCATAATTTTCTTAATTAGTTGTGATTCAATTAGATAGGTTATACTTTGTTTAGATAATCCATGCTTAAGGAATACAATTAATGTTTGAGAATATGCTTGATTATTTGTGAATTAAGAAATAAGAGATTTTAAAGATAATTAGAGTTTTGGAATTTTTACCATCATTCATTCATGTGTAATAATGGAATCTAGTGTCTTGGTTATTTTCAATCTTGAAAACAAATTTGGATTTAAATTTTCTCTATTTTTAGTTTAAATAAGTCTAAAATCAATTGCTTTCATAAGTCTCAACGAACCTTTTACTACAAAAAAGTTGAAATTACATCAACTGTCGCAATTAAGCGACAGTTTTCAACGACTTTCCTTTACAGGCTTTTGTTCTTCGTGTTCTTGATATTCATCATCATCAGCAGCAGAAACCGAGTTTTGTAAAACTCGGATTTCTTCTTCTCTGGCTCTCCTCAGCTCCCCAAACTCTCGACACCTCTTCCTTATAAATCTTCTTCACATTCCAGAATGTCGATTAAGTCTTCCAAGCACGTGCAGTACATGTTTAAATTCTTCACAACTCGTGTAATATCCGTGAAACTTATGGTCACTGTTTTCTCTTCCACATGATTATTCAGACAAATTTAATCGATCAAATCACCCATAATAACTTATTTAGGACATATCACATGTGCCCATGAAGTTTCAGAGATTGAGTCTACCTCTAACCCATCCAAAATCCGATCGAAAAATCTGCCAGTGAAGAGAAACGTTTTCCCGCCAAATTCTTAAATTCAAAATGTTGAAGATGGTTACCCCTTATCCGTTGCTGGAGTCCGAATAACACTTGTCCCTTTGGGTGCCTTTAGTAATTTTTCTGAGGTGTTTTCAACACTTTTTTTCGGGGTTCCTCCGACACATTTTTTGGGTGCTTCCGGTGCATTTCTGGGGTGCCTTTAGTACTCTATCCTGGGGTGTAAAACACCACTTTTCGAGCCAATTTTTTCGCAAGAGCTTATTCCCTAGAAAAAACTTAAAACAACTTTATTAGAAATAAAATGAGTCCTAGATAATGTAGTTATGGGTGAAAATGTGTCACACTTACGTGCTTATCAAATTCCCCCACACTTACATTTTGCTAGTCCTCGAGCAAAACCATAAGACCTGCTCAACAGCTGGTCATTTGCGTAACACCAAGAGAGACCCGCTTAACAGCTGGTCATGTGAATCAAAAGAATAGACCCGCTCAACAGCTGGTCATTTGTGTAACATAGAGAAAGACCCGCTCAACAGCTGGTCATAAGAAAACAAAAATAATAGACCCGCTCCACAGCTGGTCATATCAATTTTTTTTTTTTTTTTGGTGACCCGCTCAACAGCTGATCATAAAAGTAAATTCCTAAGGTAGACCCTCTCAACAGCTGGTCATAATATGATAAGGAAACTCCTACAAAAATAAACAAAAAGTTAATCACTCCCCCACACTTAAATCTAACATTGTCCTCAATGTTATAAAGATGAAATTAAAAACATTAACAAGGAGAAACTGTTACTACTTAAAGGAAGTGAGGAAGGATATTACCGTAGTCGACGCATAAGCATGGGTTACCTCCCAAGAAGTGCTAAGTTTAAAGTCTTCAGCTAGACTAGGAAAGGATTAGTCACTCAAATCGTATAACAGTAGTCGGAATAACTGTGGGTCTTCAAAACCAAATTGAGCTGACCATAGGAAACAACAATAAGCCAAGAAATTGAACAAGTATCGCATGACCTTACCTAGTTTCCTGATAACTATCATTAACTGTGGTTCAGGTTCAGGTTCTATGAAAGGGTCTAAATAAAATATTTTCATTGGCTGCATTTCTTCATAGGTGGGATCCGAATTATTAGGTCCTAAAGTCTGGAAAAACTCAATTAGGAACTTAGAAGCACATAATAATAACCTAAATAACTGAGGATCCTCTAAGTCAATCAGATTTGA
>JAJJMB010004170.1:2278991-2293523 GCA_023531105.1 Papaver atlanticum | reverse complement strand
GATTTGACTTACATAATTGACCACAATGAAAGTAGTGGTCATTCTTAAGTAAATGTGTCGATTCTATTAACCTAAAGTACTTAGGCTTAGTCTCAGAACTTAATATTCGACGCATTTGAAATATAAATGTTCCCACATTTGTAAGAAAACTATTTGGTGGGAAAACAAAATCAATCTGGGTATCATTGCCTGGGAAAACCACATCAACCAGAGAATGGGTTTCTAACGACTGAACTTCTTCCTGGACATCATTAGGTTCGGGAAAACGAGTATGAAGGTAATCTTGTAAAATGGTCGAGGCACAGATATCAAGTCCTAAGTGAGGGGACTTTCTGAGAGTTAAAGGTAAGGCACTAGGAAAGTGATAATCACCCCCAAACTTAGAGTTTCCAGTGTCTCTAGATAGACTAGTCACAATCTCCCTAATTTCTAGATCATCAGATTCTTGGAAATGGTCAATTGATTTTGCTAAGTTATTATAAGGTAGTGCATCCTTACTCATCTCTACGGGTCTATCTTCTTCGTCTAAGACTATTGTTTCTAAGTCGCTAGACTCTAAAACAACATTTTCAGAATAAACCCATTCCTCTAAACCACTATCGGCTTCGTAATCAAAAGGAAAAACTACATCGTCTTAAACGGTGGTATCCCTAATCAAATCCTCGTCCTTTTGAATAGGTGAATAATCATAAAAATTATTTGTATTTGAACTAGAAATAATATAATCATTACAAAACTCATTTGGATTAATAGATTCCTGATCACTATGCCTACATATTTCAGATTCTTCATTACTACTATCCTCCTCCTCCTCATCATAATATAATTTCTGACATTCAAGAATTCTCAATCTTTGTTCCAAACTAAGCGGTCTGTGTTTATAATACTTCTCGTAGATCATTAGAGGTGATTCCTCGCTTACCGTTGGAACATCCCAATGTCGTTTCCCATGCATATATTCACCAAGAGTTATTTTAGATGACGTCTCCTGATAATGAGAATTTCTACGCTTATAGTCTCGTAACGTCATCTCAGGTGGCATCTCCTGATAATGAGAATTTATACGCTTATAGTCTCGTAACGTCATCTCAGGAGGCGTCTCCTGAAAAGGATTCATCACCCCGAAAATACAAACTACATAGGAATTCTACACAATCACAAGCAAGGCTGACTCGACCAAATCAAACCTATTGAATCTAGCAAACAAAAAGCATGATGGCTCCCTTAGATTGTTTCTAGACCAGCTTCTATTCCTCCAAAAGGCAACTAGGTATCGTTTTAGCAAACCTCTCTAGATCGATCCGAATAAAGTGAGTCGAAGAGAAGTAGGGGAAGCTCAGATGAGCTTTGATACCCCCACCTCTTTGGCAACATTTCCCGTTAGGGCGGCTCTAGTCGACTCACAGTAATCTTCCTGAACTTTTGAGTTAAGCTAATAAGATACCCAACACTTCCCTTTGAATGACTTTCCTACAAGTTCGTTACCCTATCGGTCTCGTTCTAATCAGTATTTTAAGCTTGGGTTCGCGTAGGTTATGTGTTCCTAAGGCGGGCAAAAAGAGAACGATGATGAAATCCGAACCCTTATCTTGTATGGTCTGGCATTGCCCTTTACTAGGAAATTAAAGTCCATATTCAAAACCTCAACATATATGCACCTTAAGGAAGACAGTAAACCCGCTGACAGGGGATTCGCGGGTGTTTAGAAGCTTAACTCCCATACCATACGGGCGATGAAACGGTTATAGTCGACTTGGGCCACTGACTCCTGTGTCAGTGTACGAACCCGAGGGGCCGAGACGATATCGTAATCGTCGTCCTTCCCTGCCAATAGTTTTGTATTTAATAACCCTTCCGTAGGGTTTAAAAATAATTAAAGTCCAAATAATGTCCCAAAAAATAAAATAAAAACTGTCCAAAAATAAAAGAAAAAAAAAATCCTATTTACAGTTTCGAAAAATAAAATCTAAAAAATCTAAAAAAAATAAAATAAAATAAAATAAAATAAAAATCTAAAAATAAAAAAAAATAAAAAAAAATAAAATAAGTCCCTCGTCTTCTTTCCGTTCTTTTCGCTTTAAGCTTTAGCTCCAAGTCTTTAAGAAATCACCAAACTCTTTGACAACTTCTTTTTCTTTTCGATCCAAACTCCAAAACCTGTAGCACACAGACAAATACCCAAAGAAACGTAAAAAAGAACAAAGAAAAATAAATCTAAAAACTCTAAATCTAAAAACAAATCCCCGGCAACGGCGCCAAAAATTGATGTGATTTAGAAGTTGTAGAAAAAATGATTCGAACTCTAAGACTTGTGAAGATTCGAGTTTTTAAAATTAATAAAAATATACAATAATATTACAAATGGTGCAAGAGGTACTGGGACTAAGGATTTAGACAATCCTCATAACATAAGGTTCACTTATTTATTCTCAATAATTTTAGCTCAAAAAATATAAACATGGACTCTATTTTTGCCAAGGTAGATTCTCAAAATATTAGATGTAAATGTTAAGCATGGGACATCAAATCACCTAAGCTAAGCATGACCTATCTAATCAAATGACAATTAATTAAATCAAATCATATTTCAATTAATATTAGTGCAAAAGTCATAAAAAAAATAATTTTTTTTACCCATATATGAAGTTCGGCCTCCTCCGTCGTCCCAGTGTTGGGGTTTAGCTCCTTATATTATAGACACTCTCAAAATATTTTTTATTTGCTCAAAAAGTGTTTACAATGGTGAAAATGGAGAAAAATAGTGAAAACAGGATTTTGCGACTCACAAAACTCGTCACAAAATGAGCGATAAAATATAAGTGCTGTAAACAAAGTTACGCAGTCGCTGGAAAGGAGTTGGGAACTGTCGCAATTAAGCGACAGTTTTCAACGACTTTTGATAGACGCATTTATGTGTCTATTTTCATCTCTATTGTGTATATTGTTAGTACCCATTTTTGTACTTATTTTGGTATTTTATCTCTTTGTAGGTGTTTTTGGAGAAATAAGCTTTTGCGGCGAAATTGGCTCGAAAAGTTGATAAATGCAACCCAAGGGACGAGTGTTATGCGGACTCCCGCAACGGATAAGGAGCGACCAATGGATAAGGGGTAACCTTACCTCTTAACGTTCAAATTCTAAATTTTGGCGGGAAACCAAAACCAAAATATATACACGTTTCTGGCATTTTTGGTGGTAGTGATTTGGAGGAGTTTGAGGTCGATTAAACCTCTGATTTTCATAGGGTAGACTCCTTATGGGTCTAGGAATCTAACATGGGTGTTTAATTCGATTAAACTGGGCTCAATCGACGGATTTTTATCTCAAATGCAAAATATGGAAAGTCACGTGTGTGACCGATTTTAGGAAATTTTAGAGAAATTAAAGTGCTATAAACCTTCCCAAAGCTTGATATATATCTAAGGAAGAGTTTAGAATCAAAAGGAAAGCTCAGAAATGCGTGGAAATCCTAAAACAAGAAATTACCGCAACTTTGCCGTGAAGAAAAAGGAAGAGATTTTGGAAGATTCTGGATAGATTTAATCGGTATTTTTGACATAAATAGATTGTTTGGGTCATATAGAAGGGGTGTCGAGAGTTTGGGGGGCTTAGAAGGCTTGAGGAGGCGAGAATCAGAGATTTACAGGCCGTCGCTGCTGCTGTTTCTGCTGCTGCAAGGCCTGAAGAACACGAAGAACATTGACCCACACTGAATAGTCGCGAAGAACACGAAGAACTTCGACCTACACCGAACCGTCGCAGAAGCAGTCTTATATTCAACTACAGGAAGCTGTTATCGTTTCTAACCATAATCGCTTTAAACTTTTAGCGACCATTGCTTCCCTTGCAAAAAGCTTTATGTAACTACAGCTCATCCTTTTTAATAAAAACACCTTATTTGATCAATGAAATCCACTTTTGAGCATATTTCTAATATGAGGAGCTAAACCCCAACACTGGGATGATGGAGGAAGGCGAATATCATACTTGGGGTAATTTTATTAATTCTTTTTAAGACTTTTGCATTAATTTTAATTGAAATTATGATTTGAATTAATTGGTTGTCATTTAATTTGATGATGTATGCTTAGCTTAGGTGTTTTGATACATCATGCTTAGGATTTACAATCAATGTTTTGAGAATCTACCTTGGCAAAAATAGAGTCCATGTTTTTCTTGAGCTAAAATTGTCAAAGAATTAATAATTGAACCTTATGTTTTGAATTTGGTGGAATCCTTAGTCCCAGTAACTCTCGCACCCTTTGAAATATTTTTGTATATATTTTTATTAAATTTAAAACTCGAATCTTCACAAGTCCGAGTGAACGACAACCTTACTTACCACTTTAAAACCACATCAATTTTTGGCGCCGCTGCCGGAGATTTGTTTTTAGATTTAGAGTTTTTAGATTTTTATTCTTTTGTTCTTTTTTACGTTTCTTGGGTATTTGTCTTTTTTTTGCAGGTTTTGAATAAAAGAGGAATTGGAGACGAAACAACTGAGGGATTAAAAGCTAGACAAAGCGAAAAGAACGGGGAAAAGACGAAGATATTTTATTTATTTATTTTTTTAATTAGATTTTATTTTTATTTTTAGAAATTGTAAATAGGACTTTATTTTTGTAAATTTTTATTTTTGGACATTTTTATTTTTTATTTTTGGGACATTAAACATTGGACATTATTTTTATTTTTAAACCCTACGGAAGGGTACATTTTTAAATATAAACTGTTTGCAGGGAAGGACGACGATTACGATATCGTCTCGTCCCCTCGGGTTCGCACACTGACATAGGAGTTGGTGGCCCGAGTCGACTTCAGCGGTTCTTCGCCCGTCTGGTACGGGAGGTAAACTTTTAAACACCCGCGAATCTCCTGTCAGCGGGTTTACTGTCTTCCTTAAGGTGCATATATGCTGAGGAATTGAATACAGACATTTATTTTCCTAGTAAAGGGAAAGGCCTGGCCATATAAGATAAGAGTTCGGATTTCATCACCGTTCTCTTCTTGCCCGCTTTAGGAAAACGATACCAAACGCGATCCCAAGCCTAAAATTTTGATTAGAACGAGACCGATAAGGTAACGAGCTTGTAGGAAAGTCGTTTGAAAGGACTGTATTGGGTATTTTGTTAGCCTAACTCAAAGTTCAGAAAGATTACTGTAAGTCAATTAGAGCCGCATTGTAACCCAGGGAAGCGTTGCCAAAGAGGTGGGGGTATCTTAGCTCCTCTGAGCTTCCTCTACCTCTCTTTGACTTACTTTATTCGGATCGATCTAGAGAGGTTTGCTAAAACTATACCCAGTTGCCTTTTGGGAGATTAGAAGCTGGTCTAGAAATAATCTAAGTGGAGCCATCATGCTTGTTGTTTTCTATATTTTATAGGTTTGATTTGGTCGAGTCAGACTTGTTTGTGATTGTGTAGAATTCCCTTGCAATTAAGAATGTCGAACTGGTATGATAGAAGCCAATACAATGAGTATCGACCTGAATTTGAATATGGACATCATCATTTTTATGACCATGGTGGGAATAGTAGTTGGGAACGCCAACCTTTTCAAGGTTATGGTTCATACCATAGTGAGCCCAATTACTACCACACACACACCGGTCATACGAGCAAGAAAATAAGGATTATTATAGTGCTAGTACCTCGTCTTTGGAAAATACAATCAAACTGTTGAAAACTAGTCCTTATTATGATCCTTCTGTTCCTATTTATGATCCTTCCATATCTTTAGAAGAGTCTCTTAAGCAGTTAACTGAGCAAACAAATAGGTTTATGTCAGAAATGAATAGACAAACTGCACCATTGAGAAAATTCTCTATAGAGGAAACCCTCAAGCAAATGGCTGAGACGAACGAAAGACTTGCTCGAAATAATCTTGATTTCCAATATAGTGTTTCCAATAGTACCCTTGGAAATGAGGATAGTTATTTGCATAATCAAGATGACGAGGTTAGCATTGGAAACACTAGTTTAGATGAGGTTCGACCATTTTCATGTTATTACAATGATGATTATGACGAGGATAGTATTGATGAAGAGTCTGAAATACGTAGGCATAGTGATCAGGAATTTTTTACTCCAATTGAGCTTTATAATGATAATGTTATTTCTAGTTTAAATCCAAATAATTTTAATAATTATTCACCTATTCAAAAGGACGAGGATTTGTCTAGAGATATCCTCGGTTTAGACGATGTAGTTTTTCCTTTTGATTACGAAGCCGATAGTGGTTTAGAGGAATGGGTTTATTCTGAAAATGTTGTTTTAGAGTCTAGCGACTTAGAAACAATAGTCTTAGACGAAGAAGATAGACCCGTAGAAATGAGTAAAGATGCACTACCTGATAATAACTTCGAAGAATCAATTGACCATTTTCAAGAATCTGATAATCTAGAAATTAGGGAGATTATGACTAGTCTAGATAGAGACACTGAAAACTCTAAGTTTGGGGGTGATTATCACTTCCGTAGTGCCTTACCTTTAACTCTCAGAAAGTCCCCTCACTTAGGACTTTATATCTGTGCCTCGACCATTTTACAAGATTACCTTCATACTCGTTTTCCCGAACCTAATGATGTCCAGGAAGAAGCTCAGAAGTTAGAAACCCATCCTCTGGTTGATGTGGTTTGCCCAGGCTATGATACCCAGATTGACTTTTTTTTCCCACCAAATAGTTTTCTTCCAACTGTGGGAACGTTTATATTCCAAATGTGTCGAATATTAAGTTGTGAGACTAAACCTAAATGCTTTAGGAAATTAAAATCGACACATTTGCTTAAGAATGACCACTACTCTCATTGTGGTCAATTATGTAAGTCAAACCTGATTGACTTAAAGGATCCTCAATTATTTAGGTTATTATTATGTGCTTCTAAGTTCTTATTTGAGTTTCTACAGACTCTAGAACCTAATAATTTGGATCTTACTTATGAGGAAATGCATCCAATGAAAATATTTTATTTAGACCCTTTCATAGAACCTGAACCTGAACCACAATTAGATATAGGTATCTTAATCAGGAAACTAGGTAAGGGCATGCTAGTCTTGTTCATTTCGTTTGTTTATTATAGTTTCCTTTGGTCAGCTCTATTTGGTTTTGAAGACCCACAGTTATTCCGACTACTGTTATACGATTCGAGGTGACTAATCCTTTCCAATGTCTGGCTGAAGACTTTAAACTTAGCACTTCTTGGGAGGTAACCCATTCTCATGCAACATGGTAATATCTTTCCTTAACTCTTTTTCTTCAAATGGTAACAGTTTCTCCTTGTTCATGCTTTTAATTTTATCTTTAGAACATTGAGGACAATGTTAGATTTAAGTTTGGGGGTATGGGAGAAACATTTTAGTTGCATTATAAACTCCAGATCCTAGAAATTTATGCCTATTAAGGATGGCACTAACCAATCTAAGTGGATGGAAGCATTTTGGTTTTAGGAGTTGAGGAACCAATCTGAGTGGGTTGAAACATCTATAAGAGTCTATTCATAAAAGCACGGAGCTCAGGTGTTAGAAATAACATGATAGTTTCACCGTATCTCGGAATCATCTTATTACTTCTGTTTTTATTTTTGTAAATTTTTATGTTGATGTCTGCTGGGTTGAAATAGGGTGATTGAGTTACTACAAAAAAAAAAAAAAAAAAAAGACCAGACCAATTAGACCAATCGGAATAAATAACACTTGGATAGCAATATGTGTGTGTTCTCCCTGTCTCCATCAACTAAACAAGCGTGGAATGCAGGATCCACGGGAATTACCATGTAATCTGCTGACAAGAAGCATTCGCTTGGATCCAAAAGATCTAATCATGTTGTTAAAAATATAAAAATAAAAATAAAAAAAGGTTTATTATAAAGTCGACCACTGATTCCCTTGTATATGCCAGCTGTGTTGATGTAGATTTAGGATTGTCGACCACTGGTTCCCTTGTATATGCCAGTTGTGTTGATATTAGTCCAGACTAGTATCTCAATCCACTAGGTCATAGGTTCATCTTTGCATTGAAGTCCATTCACAACCATCTATTTCTATATCCATCTTCTTAATCTATTCATGTGATTTGTTTGATTCCGGATATTGATGTCCATAGTGCGATTATCTGAGTAGAGCTCTGTCACTTATATATGAATTTTAGTATGCTTGAGTGCAAACTCGTATACATCAATTGGAATTTCGTATCAGGGTACTTCCTCCCGTAATCAATAAATATGCCAAACAAGGAGGTTCTTTAGTGCATTCCAAGGTTCTGCGTAGACAGCTAAGGTATGGAGTAAAGGTTTTGTGGGTATATCTCTAGTAAACCCTCCTGAGACTATAACTCGGCCACTAGGGCCACCTAGGGGTTTAAAGGCTTGTTGCACATGCTAAGTGCAATCGACGATGCCTACGACAGTGAGTTAGGATTTTATTTTGTAGTTTTGATTTGCTCGGGACTAGCAAATAATAAGTTTGGGGGTATTTGATAGACGCATTGATGTGTCTATTTTCATCTCAATTGTGTATATTGTTAGTACCCATTTTTGTACTTATTTTGGTATTTTATCTCTTTGTAGGTGTTTTTGGAGAAATAAGCTTTTGCGGCGAAATTGGCTCGAAAAGTTGATAAATGCAACCCAAGGGACGAGTGCTATGCGGACTCCAGCAACGCATAAGGGGAGACCAATGGATAAGGGGTAACCTTACCCCTTCACGTTCAAATTCTAAATTTTGGCGGGAAACCAAAACCAAAATATATACACATTTCTGCATTTTTGGTGGTAGTGATTTGGAGGAGTTTGAGGTCGATTAAACCTCTGATTTTCATAGGGTAGACTCCTTATGGGTCTAGGAATCTAACATGGGTGTTTAATTCGATTAAACTGGGCTCAATCGACGGATTTTTATCTCTACAGCAAAATATGGAAAGTAACGTGTGTGACCGAATTTACGAAATTTTAGAGATATTAAAATGCTATAAACCTTCCCAAAGCTTGATATATATCTAAGGAAGAGTTTAGAATCAAAAGGAAAGCTCATAAACGCGTGGAAATCCTAAAACAAGAAATTGCCGCAACTTTGCCGTGAAGAGAAAGGAAGTGATTTTTGAAGATTCTGGAGAGATTTAATCGGTATTTTTGATATAAATAGATTGTTTGGGTCATATAGAAGGGGTGTCGAGAGTTTGGGGGGCTTAGAAGGCTTGAGTCGGCGAGAATCAGAGATTTACAGGCCGCCGCTGCTGCTGTTTCTGCTGCTGCCAGGCCTGAAGAACACAAAGAACATTGACCCACACTGAACAGTCGCGAAGAACACGAAGAACTTCGACCCACACCGAACCGTCGCAGAAGCAGTCTTATATTCAACTACAGGAAGCTGTTATCGTTTCTAACCGTAATCGCTTTAAACTTTTAGCGACCATTGCTTCCCTTGCAAAAAGTTTCTGTAACTACAGCTCATCCTTTTTAATAAAAACACCTTATTCTATCAATGAAATCAACTTTTGAGCATATTTCTAATATGAGGAGCTAAACCCCAACACTGGGATGATGGAGGAAGGCGAATATCATACTTGGTAATTTTATTAATTCTTTTTAAGACTTTTGCATTAATTTTAATTGAAATTATGATTTGAATTAATTGGTTGTCATTTAATTTGATGATGTATGCTTAGCTTAGGTGTTTTGATACATCATGCTTAGGATTTACAATCAATGTTTTAAGAATCTACCTTGGCAAAAATAGAGTCCATGTTTTTCTTGAGCTAAAATTGTCAAAGAATTAATAATTGAACCTTATGTTTTGAATTTGGTGGAATCCTGAGTCCCAGTAACTCTCGCACCCTTTGTAATATTTTTTTATATATTTTTATTTAATTTAAAAACTCGAATCTTCACAAGTCCGAGTGAACGACAACCTTACTTACCACTTTGAAACCACATCAACTTTCCTTTACAGGTTTTTGTTCTTCGTGTTCTTGATATTCATCATCACCAGCAGCAGCAGAAACCGAGTTTTGTAAAACTCGGATTTCTTCTTCTCTGGCTCTCCTCAGCTCCCCAAACTCTCGACACCTCTTCTATTAACCCCCTAACACCTTTATATAGCCACAGAAACCAAAGTATCTCTGCCATAACTCGAGAATAATCTTCTTTTACTCGGGTTTCTTTCTTTCTTTTTGTTATCACTAATTTGGATTTTTAAGCATCTGCAGCTGGATTACCTTCCTTATAAATCTTCTTCACGTTCCAGAATGTCGATTAAGACTTCCAAGCACGTGCATTACACGTTTAAATTCTTCACAACTCATGTAATATCCGTGAAACTTATGTCACTGTTTTCTCTTCCACATGATTATTCAGACAAATTTAATCGATCAAATCACCCATAATAACTTATTTAGGACATATCACATGTGCCCATGAAGTTTCAGAGATTGAGTCTACCTCTAACCCATCCAAAATCCGATCGAAAAATCTTCCAGTGAAGAGAAACGTTTTCCCACCAAATTCTGAAATTCAAAATGTTGAAGATGGTTACCCCTTATCCGTTGCTGGAGTCCGAATAACACTTGTCCCTTGGGGTGCCTTTAGTAATTTTTCTGGGGTGTTTTCAACACTTTTTTTCGGGGTTCCTCCGACACATTTTTTGGGTGCTTCCGGTGCATTTCTGGGGTGCCTTTAGTACTCTATCCTGGGGTGTAAAACACCACTTTTCGAGCCAATTTTGTCGCAAGAGCTTATTCCCTATAAAAGACTTAAAACAACTTTATTAGAAATAAAATAAGTCCTAGATAATGTAGTTATGAGTGAAAATGTGTCACACTTACGTGCTTATCAATACTCTAGAAGAGTCACATTGGACAACCCTCCCTCACTTTGAACCTTCATTACAAGATGGTCTACAGCGGCCAATCGTTCATGCCAACACGAATTCTGGATCTCAAAAGTATCACGCGCAAGACACATCACCCATAAAAGGCGATTTAGATACCCTACCTTCATAACCAACCTCACACGATTAGTCATGACATAAAAGATGAGAACTTAAAAAATATTTACTGTGATTAACCAGGACAATTCTCATATATATAACCAACCAACACAATACCCAAGACAACATTTACGGGGGAAAAAAAAGATGATGATGATGATGGTATGAATCCTCTTAAGAGCGTTCAGTTATAAGAGAGCGGCAACAAGAAATGTCTTCATCTAGGTCCTGCATCATCAAATGCACTTCATCATACTGAGTAGTGGAGTCAATATAAGCACTACGCACCTCTTGTAGCACTTGATGAATCTTGTGCATAACATCGCCGGAGGCATGAGCTTCTTGATCTATGTTTAACGTCTCCTTATGCTCCTCATAAGATTTGCGTGCCTTATCCATAGAAATCAATCGATGAGTTTGCAGCATCCCAAGTTCGTCCTTTAATACTAGCAAACGTGATAGTTCTGCTTTCCGATCGGTAGGATTAATAAGACCAGACACAACACATAGGGTCAAAACACATCCACGAAGATTCAGACTCACCTGCTAATTAACAAATATGTGACAGTCAGCTATCGCTTGCTCAATATCAGTCGTCATAATTATCGACTCTTGGAATAGTCCCTCAGCCTTGTTCCGAGCAGCAACAGTGTCATCTAGCGCACGTTGCACTTCTACAGTCAGTCGCATGGATGCCTGCATCCTCTGAGCCATCGAATACGTCTCATATTGCTCATCAAACTGCGCGAGTGTGTCCATTCTATTCGTCATTCTAACTTCTCTAAGCATCTCTACTTCAGCCTTTACTAACAGCAAGCGAGTTAACTCATGATTCTTTTCATAAGGAATGACTAGTGTCGGCAGAGGAGTCAAATCCAGAGTGTAACCGTGTAGACGGTGAGCCATCCGCTGCAAAATATAACTAACAACCAAAAAGGAAAACAAAACAACGAAAGAAACTTGAAAGACACTAACTAAAACAATTCCACTCACTTCTACTTATAGAAACAAATGATAGTGCCACATTAATTATCATATGCAAATAATTAAATTATAAAAATAATATCTTGCAAAAGAAAACAAACCATCAAAGTCTTCCAAACAAAGGCAAAGAAGTTATTGTTCAAAACCTACTCACAAAAACAACCCAAAATTAATTAATGTCCAAAGCGACCAGCTCTGTTCTCTTCTTAGTAAGACGCCCATTAAACTCCTCAGCAGCAGCTTGGGCGATCCTCAACTCCTCAGTAGCTTGGCCAACGTCCTGCATCAGCTGGTCATATGCCACTTTCTTAACATAAGCAACGTTGGGAAAGCGCCGGTATTCGCGGTCCAGTTCATTGATCTCAATAGATTCTTGAGCCAATCAATAGGAAATCGGAGAACTAGATAAGTTTGAATGGAGGCATTACATTTCCGCTATATCCAGTAAATCCTCATTAGCCACGACCAAAGTGTTGGCGGGCATTTCTTCATGAACGCACATATGGCCAAACCTCTCCACTATGCGTCGGTAGTTGGCTGCTTTAGACGAAGGAACTAAGGATTATCAACACCAGCCTCCGTAGCTGAGATAACACGAGGATATAGAAACTGAGAATCCTTCGGAGTAGCCATCATCCCGGCGTCCGCGTTTACACTGTGAGAAATTTTAGGAGCTAGCTTGGAGGGCATTTGCCGCACTCCCGGATTCACTACCTTTAACTTGCTGGCTTAATCCGTTCCATTTACCATGGGCACCATCCCGTTTTCCAATATCCTAAGGAAAGGAGAGAAAACCTAAATGAGTATCCCAACACAACAGGGAAATAATGATAATAATAATAAAATAAAATGTACAACACATACTGGATCGGAAGGAGGAGGAAGATTGGTAGGAGAACGAACTGATCGACGAGAGGAGGAAGAAAAGCCTGATGCATCTGGCTCCGAATGACCGAATAAGAGAAGAAGTCAAGAGAGGAAATAAAATAATTTTATCAGAAAGACACAGGGAATGAAGACGTATATATAGATTATTAGGTGCATTTAATAATAACAACGGAATATTTTGACTGGCACGTGTCACTACTTGATAAGAGAACAGTATAGTGTACTCACGAGACTTAGAAGGGGAAGAGTTTAGATCCTTGGCACTTCCTTTAGGCCCACTATCTTCTTGGGAATAATCATGAACAGATTGATCCAACTCAGACTCGCTCGCCGCACCTAGCATATGAGAGGGAGTATGGAGAGGGTGATTAGGATCTGGAACCGTCTTTACAATCAGAGGGTGAGTGGATTGTAGAACCATACGAGGAGAAAGCACTTCAGGACCACTTCGACAGACTGATCGGCCTAGTTGGCATTCTACACGCTCAAGGAATAAACTTGTGGATGGAGACCCCATTTTTGGAGCCTACGGAGAAAATGGAGAGGAAATATTAGCAGTACGAATGGAAGGTAATCGAGGAATAGGTAGCACGCCAGCATCCCGTTTCATCTTCTTAGCCAGTCGATCAGCTCTCCATTCGTTTCGCGAAATAGGTTAATGTACTCTTCTCATCCGGATGAACTAAAGATTAAATTTATCAGATTTGAACATCCCAGGTTCAAAGATTACTAGATTTAGACCTGAGTTTCTCATTCGGATGAACTGAAGATGAAATTTATCAGATTTGAACATCCCAGGTTCGAAGATTACTAGAGTTAGACTAGAGTTTCTCATTCAGATGAACAACAGATGAAATTTATTAGATTTGAATATCCCAGGTTCGAAGATTACTAGAGTTAGACCAGAGTTTCTCATTCGGATAAAATGCAGATGAAATTTATCAGATTTGAACATCCCATGTTCGAAGATTACTAGAGTTAGACCATAGTTTCTCATTCGGATGAACAACAGATGAAATTTATTAGATTTGAACATCCCAGGTTCGAAGATTACTAGAGTTAGACCAGAGTTTCTCATTCGGATGAACTGCAGATGAAATTTATCAGATTTGAACATCCCAGGTTTGAAGATTACTAGAGTTAGACTAGAGTTTCTCATTCAGATGAACTGCAGATGAAATTTATCATATTTGAAAATCCCAGGTTCGAAGATTACTAGAGTTAGACCTGAGTTTCTCATTCGGATGAACTGCAGATGAAATTTATCATATTTGAACATCCCAAATTAAAATATTACTAGAGTTAGACCTAAGTTTCTCATCCAGATGAACTGCAGATGAAATTTATCAAATTTGAACATCCCCGGTTCGAAGATTACTATAGTTAGACATGAGTTTCTCATCCGGATGAACTGCAGATTAAATTTATAAGATTTGAACATCTCAGGTTCGAAGATTACTCGAGTTAGGCCTGAGTTTCTCATTCAGATGAACTGCAGATGAAATTTATCAGATTTGAACATCCCAGGTTCGAAGAATACTAGAGTTAGACCAGAGTTTCTCATTCAGATTAACTGCAGATGAAATTTATCAGATTTGAAAATCCCAGGTTCTAAGATTACAAGAGTTAGACCAGAGTTTCTCATTCGGATGAACTGCAGATGAAATTTATCATATTTGAA
>JAJJMB010004170.1:2209611-2271063 GCA_023531105.1 Papaver atlanticum | reverse complement strand
AATAGTCATAAAAGAATTATTAGAATTACCACATGCGTGAAATAGGGATTCCTCCGTCATCTCAGTGTTGGGGTTTAGCTCCTCATGGTAAAAATATGCTCAAAAGATAGAAACATGGCTCAAAAGGTGTTTTTATTGAAGGAGAATAATAATACAGCGAATCTGCAACGCTTTATAGTCGTTACAGAAGTCACCGTTACAATTGAAGTGATGTTAATAAACGATAAATCGGTTCTGCTGTTGAAGAACGACACTCGTCTGCGACTGTTCCGTGTGGGTCAATTTTCTTCGTGTTCTTCAGCTGCAGCAGCAGTAGAACCTGGTTTCCTGCACCTTTGATTTCTCGGCTCTGTGGTGTTCTAAACTTCCCCTAACTTTCGAAACCCCTTCTATATGACCCAACCAATCTATTTATATCAAAAAGAGCGATTAAATCTCTCCAAAATCTTCCAAAATCTCTTCCTTTCTCTTCACGGAATAGTTGCGGCAATTTCTTGTTTTATAATTTCTACGCGTTTCTGAGCTTTCCTTTTGATTCTAAACTCTTCCTTAGATAGATACCAATCTTTGGGAAAGTTTATAACACTTTAATCTCTCTAAAATTTCCTAAAATCGGTCACACACGTGACTTTCCATATTTTGCTGTTGAGATAAAAATCCGTCGATTGAGCCCAGTTTAATCGATTTCAACACCCATGTTAGATTCCTATACCCATAAGGAGTCTACCCTATGAAAATCAGAGGTTTAGTCGACCTCAAACTCCTCCAAATCACGATCAACAAAACTGCCAGGAATGTGTTTATATTTTCCCGCCCAAATTCAGAATTTGAACGTGAAGGGGAAAGGTTACCCCTTATCCGTTGCTGGAGTCTGCATAACACTCGTCCCTTGGGTTGCATTTATCAACTTTTCGAGCCAATTTCGCCGCAAAAGCTTATTTCTCCAAAAACACCTACAAAGAGATAAGATACCAAAATAAGTACAAAAATGGGTACTAACAATATACACAATAGAGATGAAAATAAACACATAAATGCGTCTATCAAAATCATCCACAACTATTCTACTCGAATCAAAATATTTTGTATTATCTTGGTTTTTCAAAGGAAGAAATAAGGAGCTAAAGGTTTTGGAGAGATATAGAGGTTCCCAGAATTGGATTTTTATTCCTCCTGAAGCTATTGATTGGGTTTATACTTCTACTTTAGAAGCTGTGCAAGTTATTTCTAAAAAGAATCAGAAGTGGTCTCGTAGATTCAACCATGTAGTAATTCTTTTGGAATTGCTATCTAACAAAAATGGTTACTATCTCAAAATCACTCGTACTTCACCAGATTATGTTCAAAGATTTGTTTGCATACTAAGTGGTCTAGGTGGTGCAGTTTGGAGCAGTTTTTGGTCATCTGTTGCAAAAAAAACCTCAAGTTCTTGAAGCTTCATACACGAAGACAGCACCAAAGACAACAATGGATATGATGAACAGATGGCAGCCAATTTCACCTTCTTCTGATTCGACTGTTCAATCCATGGAAGATGCATTCTACTTTCTCTGTTTGGAAGTATCTATTCAAAACTATTACATTGGCTGGGCGAAAATAGCAAGATGTATTTCAAAGTTTTATAAATGGGGTAAAATTAATCTTTGCAATATCAATGGGAAACTAGCTTTTTTCAAAGTGGATTCTCAGGAATTTTATTCTATGTTTTCTAATCCTCAAACATTAAGTGTGGGAAATTCTCAAGTCACAATTAGACATTGGAAGCAGGAAGATGCTTATATCAGAAGGGCATTTTCATCAACAGATCAGCATTGGATTGGCATAAGGGGGATTCCATTGCATCTCTGGTGCAGAAGCTCGTTCGAATCAATTTGTCCTCCTTGGGGTAAAGTGGTAGATATTCATTCATCCATTACTAATCTGTCTAAAATTAACAGTAGTAAGGTTAAGGTCCTTTGTGATCTAAATAAAATCCCTGCTGCTGTTAAATTTCAAGGCTGTTGGCTGAGCATTGAATGGATTCAAGATGATCTCACTTGATCAGGATCTCAATAACAAAATAAGATCTGTGATTGTGATGGTGGATGCAACAGGTCAACATATCCCTACTTCTCATGAACAGATTTCATCTAATCAATCTGTAGATTCATCCTCACACCAAAACGGAAAGTCAAGTGCTAAGAATACTCCTTCTATACCGGGAAATACTCCTTAATATACTTTGAATTCAAATATGGAGGATTCTTCGGCGCTAAGTTTGAATACTGAGGGTTTTTCTCCAGTAGCCACGTTGTTGTTAAGGGGCAGCTCTGTTTCTCCCAACACAACTCAGGTCGATCTAACTGGATCAGGGTTACTGTTAAACTTAGCTGATCCACACCCATGGATTACAGTAAGAAGAAAAAAAAGAAAGGTGGTAGGTCATAATTTGGGTCACCTGGCAGGTGTTTTTACCTAAGACTTACAACCCTCAGATTCTTTGAATCATTGTGACTCGGCTATCTCGCTTGCGTGTAAATCAGGGTCTTCACCAGTCCATGATTCATTGAACTCTGAGTCAAGAGAAAATGCTGATCTCAACTCACTCCAATCTGTCTCGCATGCGTGTCAATCAGACGGGGGTGGATTCATTGGTTCACATTTTTATTTTGGATCCTTGTCTTTTAATCAGGCTAATTCTGCCCCATTAGAGTTACGCCCAAATTTTGAAAATTCAAATGCTACTAAAAGCAACTGTGCAGCTGACACAGTGCTTCTTCCAAAAAATGTAGCCGTTGAATCCCAAAGATCAATTAATACGTCTCAGAATATTGAAGTTCAAAAAATGGTAGAATTTCATCTCTTTTAATAAACAATTAGGTATTAATTGCGATAATATCTATTCTCGTAATGTCTGTAAGAATCTTCTTCTCAATCTAAAGAAATCATAGGAGAGTAATATTCAAACTATTTTTGAGGATTTGGATGGTTTGGATGATTATGATTCTGCATATGAGGAAGAGTTTGTTTAAGACACTATCGTTTCTTCTGGGAATACTTTGTTTAATGGATCCTAACATTATATCTTGGAATATTAGGGGCTTGAATGACGATCTCAAAATTCAGGCAATAAGACAGGCTATAAGAAAAAATAGAGTTTCTATATGAACTATTCAAGAATCAAAAATGGAAGTAGTGGATGAAGCTCTAAGAAGATCTTTATGGGGCAGTAACAACTGTGAATATGCTTATTTACCTTCTGAAGGAAACTCTGGAGGTACCATTACTTTATGGAGTGGTGGAGATGTAAGTATGGAGGAGATTCTTTTAGGAGCTTTTTCCATGACTATCAAATTCAGAAACATCAAAAAAAGTTTTATCTGGCTTTTTACTTCAGTCTACGGTGCTTCTGATCCAGCAGATTATACACAATTTTGGCTAGAATTAGAAGACATTCGTACCATAATGCATGAACCTTGGTGTGTTGGTGGTGATTGGAATGCTATTTTGTGTCAAGCTGAGAGAAATAGAGCTGGTGGAACCAAAAGAAACAGGAAGAATTTTAGGAATTTTTTAAATTCTAAAAATTTGTTGGATATTCAAATGGCAGGAGGAAGATTTACTTGGACAAACTCTCAAAATTCTCCTCTTCTCCAGAGATTAGACAGATTTGTCATGTCTATGGAATGGGAGGATAGATGTCCAGATTTGGTTCAAACAAGACTCAAAAAACCTATTTCTGATCATGCTCCTATCCTTTTAAGATGCAATGAAGGTACTTCTTTCAAATCTCCTTTTAGATTTGAGAATTATTACTTATCTCATCCAGATTTTTTAAATAGTTTGAGAATTTGGTGGAATAACTTGACTTTTATTGGCAAACCAAGTTATATTCTTGCAAAATAGCTTCAAGGATTGAAAATTTTCATCAAAAATAGGGTAGAGAAATTTTTGGTTCTTTACAGGATGAGGTGGATAGATTAGAAAATCTTATTGATGTGATGGATAGTTTAGAAGAGATAAATGGGTTATCACAAGAAGATTTTGCTGAAAGAGAGGATTTCAGAATTCAACATAAGTCTGCTTCTCTAAATCTTGCTAGAAAATGGCGTGCAAGATCCAAGGGCCAATGGCTCATGGATGGTGAAAGAAACTCAAAAAAATTTCACAAGAATGCTTCTTGCAGATATAGATCAAAAGGCATTACCTCTTTAGTCATAAATGACATTATGTGTCATGATAAAGATATTATCAATGCTGAAGCTAAGAGTTTCTACACTGATATATTCAAAGAAGAGCATGCTCTAAGACCAACTTTTGATGATTTGCATCTCCCTTCTATGTCTGTGCATAATAACATTATGCTAGAAAAACCTTTTACTGAGGAGGAAGTGTGGAATGTTATCAAATGTTTTGGTTTGAACAAGTCACCAGGTCCAGATGGATATACAATGGAATTCTTTAAATCTTCATGGATATAATCAAGTCTGAGTTAATGCATGTATTTCATGAATTTCATTCTACTGGTACGCTTGATTGGAGACTTAACTGCACAAACATTATTCTTCTGCCAAAATGTGAAGGTGCAGTTTCTACGCACAATTTCAGGCCAATAAGTCTTATTGGAGGCATTTACAAAATCATTTCTAAATGCCTTGCAGATAGAATGAAGATTGTAATGCCTTCCATCATTTCAAAATTTCAAGGTGCTTTTGTTGATGAAAGACAAATTACAGATGAAATTCTTATAGCTTCTGAGTTTATAGATGCAAGAGAAAGATCAAATACTCCAGGTTTAATTGTCAAGGTGGATCTTCAGAAAGCTTTTGACAACATAAATTGGAGTTGCTTAGACTATACAATGTCCAGATTTGGCTTTGGGAATTTTTGGAGGAAATGGATTCATTGGTGTATTTCTACCGTGATATTTTCTATTTCTTTAAATGGTACATGCTCTGAATTATTTAGAAGCAGTAAAGGGGTCAGGAAAGGTGACCCATTGTCACCATTCTTATTCATCTTGGTAGTAAAAGTTCTCTCCTTGATGATACAAAAATCAGCTGAATTAAATCTTATTCAAGGTTTCAAGCCATCTGCAAATGGAGACACCATAAACCATTTACAATTTGTTGATGATCTAATAATGTTTCTAGATGACAGTAAAGAACAAGTTACAAACCTTAAGAATCTCTTGATTGCTTTTGAAATGGTTCCAGGCTTGAAAGTGAATTTCAAGAAAAGTGCTCTGGTAGCTGTTGGTAATGCTCAATTTGCTAATTCTTGTGCTTTAATTTTGGCTGTCCAGTTGTGCAGTTTCCTTTAAACTATTTGGGAATTCCTCTAGGCAGCAAGCCCAAGTCAGTTGCAGTTTGGGAGGTGATCTTGCAGAAATTCCAAAAAAGTTTGAGCAATTGGCAAAGAAGATATTTGTCTAAAGGAGGTAGACTGATGCTTATTAAGCATGTCCTTTGTAGCCTTCCAATTTACTACCTTTCACTTTTCCAGATTCCTGCTTTTATAGAAAAACAAATAGACAGTATAATGAGAAGTTTTCTTTGGGGTAATGGAAGAAAGAAAGGTTGTGTAGGCTGGAAAAAGGTCTCTTTATAAAAAAAAAGAGGTGGTGTTGGAGTAAAAAAGCTAAGGCTCATGAATAGATCTTTACATGCAAAGTGGATTTGGAGATACAACACAGAAAGAAGGGTCTTCTGGAGATCAATTGATAGGAGAAAATTCACTAGCTAGCATATTTCCTTCTCTTTACAGGTTATCCAGAAATAAGAATGCTACTATAAGAGATATGGTACAAGTTACTGACAATGGATCTGCTTGGGATTTTAATTTGACTAGGAATCTCAAAGAAGATGAGGTGGATATGGTTGCTGCTTTGCTGGGTCATATTAATAATCCAATGTTGTCTGATACTGGAGATGATTACCTGTCTTGGAATCCTGGTAATAGTTTCTCTGTTAAATAATGTTATGATGCTATTGAGGTTGCAGTGTTCATCAGATTTCCTCATAAGATCTTATGGAATCCAAGAGTTCCACAAAAGGTTATATTTTTCACTTGGAATTTATGCTATAATGCTGCACCAACACTTGACACTCTGCATAACTCTATTGTTATAAATGGGTGTATTATGTGTAAGAAGGCAGTTGAATCTAATTCCCATTTATTCTTACACTGTGAAGAAACAAGAAAGCTATGGAATTTTTTCTTTACAAGTTTTAAGCTTGTTTGGGTCTTCAGGGAAGATGTTAAGGCAACTATTTTGGAATGGAACAAAAGGAAAGGGAATTCTTGGAGAAATAAGCTTTGTAGCATGATTCCTTTTGCCATTTGGTGGGTAATTTGGAATGAAAGAAATGGCAGACTATATCAAGGAAGATATAAGCATTACAATCAGCTTTTGAATGAAGTAAAATGCCTGCTTTTCAATTGGTCTTCAGGCACCAAGATTTTTGAGAACATCTCTATTAACAGTTTACTGTTCAACTAGAATGGAGTGATGGGTATTACTTAGCTTTCTGTTTTGGAAAATCCGAACTTTGTTCACTGTGTTGTTGCCTTTATGTTCTTAGCTTAAGACTAGTTTGCTCTTCCTTAGTGTTCAAGGTTACTTTGTAGCCTCTTTTGTAACACAACTTCATGTCTTCCACTTCTTTGTGGTAGCTATAACTTTTATTTTTAATATATTTAGACCTTTTTGAGTAAAAAAATAAAAAGATATACCAATGTTCTCCCATATAAACCGAAACCAGGAGTGAATTCTGGTCGATGTGGGACTAATATTTCGTAGCATTATAAAACCTCTCGAGGCTAACTAATGCGGCATGTTTTACGAAATGAAGCTTTGTGTATGCATCCCATTCCAGAAAGCAAGACTCAAAACTTAGAACTTACTTGTTGCAACCGGTAAAATTGACAAAAGGATCACGAGTTCCCTTCTACTTAGCATGTGGAGGACCAAATCCTTCGTCAATGAAATTTTTGAGTCCGGAGTTATCCTTTAAATTGTGTCATTAAGCAGTAACTAGTGAAAGTTTCCAACAGAAAAATAAATGAATGATGGTAATTTAGTCTGCAAATATATACACCCACTACAACTAAATTGCTTTCCAATTTCAGATCTCTGTTGACAGTCTCTGGAAATCCCATGACTTTGCTGTGGCAAGTTTTTTATATCCATTTGAAATCACGAAAAAGAAGATGAGATCAAATGCTATTACTAGATCGACGTATTCGTTGACTAATTAGAAATAAAAATTAACAACAAATAGCTAGTATTACTTAATCAATGTGTACGTACATGTGAATTGTGAATACCATATATCTAGTATCACAACCAAATGATTAAAACTTTAAAGTTAATAGACAAAATAAGATATAAGTAGAAATCAAGAACAAAAGATAGATCTTATCTTTTTTTTTTATAAGGAAAAGGCGCTAGCTTATTACCAAAATGACATTAGCTTAGCTTTGAAGCACTCTTGGAGTTTTTATGGTGCGTGCTGCTGCATTTTAGAATCTTGCTCTGGCTCTTCACCATTCGCCACGTGTCCGGTGCAGATCATGGTGTTCACATGAATCAACCATGGTAGTCTGACGAAAGGAATCCCAAGGTTAGCTATTTTTGGTAAACAAAAGCAATAAGGGGCAACTGCCTCGACCAGGCAATCAATTCCTAAAGCTTATTTATAGTATTTTCAGCGATTTCTAATAATAATAAGGTTGGTTTATAGAAACTGGTCTAGTCTAAGTTATTTTAGGAATGGGATTAGTGGTCTATAAACATATAAATAGGGGATGAAGTGCAGTGCTGCAACAGTTGAAGGGAAAAGTTGTCTCTGGTTAACAACAACAGCAACAGCCAAACATGGAGAAGCTGCACACGGTAGAAAATATACGTAAATTAACAAATATACTTTCGCGATTATCTATGGAGCAAGCTTTACAAGCCAAAGGTGTATGCAGAACTTGGAGAGTGATCCTCTGTAGTAAACCTAAAAGGGCAGGCTTCCTTTTCTCTCGTGCTTTTAAGGACCAGGGTACCTATAAGCAGATTAGAGAACATCTTTTCTATGAAGAAGAGTATGATCATTATGATGCATTAATGCTAAACTAGAATTTGTCATTCAATATGCAAGGAAGGTGAGATTTTCTTTCTAGTGCTGCAAGTGAATTTATGTTTTGGGAGGTTTGGTTTATGCCCCCCTCCAATTTCTGTTCTCCATCTTCTTTAATTTTTACTTTGTGAATCTCGTTATTACAATGTATTGAATTTTATAGTGCAGTCATCACATTACAAATATAGTTAGATCTCTAATCAATTAGTAGTAGTGGTCTTAGAGGGATACCGATATGAGGCTAACATTGGGTACCCGACACTTTACTTTCGGTCTTCAACACTTTACTTTATCAAGCACTCTTCCAAGTCATCTTTTGATGTTCTCCTATGTCCTGCAATTGACAATCACTCCTCTATCATAATAATTGACAATCACTCGTCACTCTCTATCATTACCAAAACGGTTCGAATATAAACAAAAAACAGTTCCGATAAAAAACCATCCCAAAACAAAAACAAAAAGAGGTACCCTACCACATAAGGGAAAGGGGCTAGCCCCCTTCGTGTCCTACACTACAGAACGATTCCATAGAGCCCAATGTTTTAGCAGGTGGAGGACCAAATCCTTCGTCATTGAAGCTCTCGGATCCCGGGCTTTTACTCGTGTGGGCGCTTTCCTAGAAAAAAAGGCGCCCAAGGCACCAATTTAAGTGTGATTTGGTTGTTTCCCAATTCTTCCTCGGCGCGCATAGGCGCCAGGCGAGGGGCCTGGCCTTGCCTAGCGCCTAATACAATATAGCCCACAACTAAATTGCTATCCAACTTAAAGTTCCTTTTAACATTCACGGGAAACCCCAAGAGATCCCATGATTTTGTTGTATTAAGTTTTCTATATTCATTAGGATTCATTAGGAAACAAGGAAATAACACTCGGCCAACCTACACCAGAAAGTTCCACCAAATATTCAAGTAACTTTTGTGGACTTAATAAACTTTATGATGTATGGCTGATTACGTTTCAAACAACTCTATGTGGGAAATGAATTGTCGCTGATATTATTTTTATTTGGAAAATGCAGAATTGTTGTGTATTAGTGTCCATATTTATAATTCTGTCTCTATCTTAGTTAGACTTATACATATCACCTTGCCAATGTGAATTTCTCCATCAATTTTTCAGGCTAAAAACTCCTTGAATATTGTATGTTGATTAGTATATATGAGCTTAGAGCAAGTCTTATGGTGGAATCCAAGCTATTCAAAGTGTGGAAAAACTGTGGAATGTTAAGTCTAATGGCTTCCAAGTTGGGGTCTTCCACAGTTTTTCCAAGCCATGTTCCATGATTTCGTGGGATGGTTTGTGGAATCCATGGAAGCACTGATCAGATTAGTGTAAAACGCTATTCAGAATAGCGGGCAAGAAGACGGAAAACGCCAATAAAAATAGCGCCCAACGCTAATCAGAATAGCGTTTTTTTTTATCCGTAGATTTAAAACAAGTTGTTGGAAATCTAATGGCTGAGAAAAAAACGCTAATCTTAATAGCGTTTTTTTAGCGCTATTCTGATTAGCGTAAAACGCTATTTTGTTGTTCCACCATTACACTTGCACTTCCATCCACAATTCCAAATGCTGAGGTGGCGTGGAAGATGGAACTCTTCCACCATAAGACTTGCTCTTATGCCCACGGATTAAAAATCTGCATGTAAAATATGAATTGGAAATTAGCAGGGCAACTCCGGATGGTCCAATCTTTATCTTTGTTTTTGAGGTTATGCTCATTCTTATGCGGCAAATGACCTCGTACCTAGAATGGACAACGAAAAAAGGAACATGAAAATGATGATGGTCTCAGCATGTTCCTCTTTTAGCTTTAGCCTTGCTGATTAATGTATGATCTGAGTCATCTAGATATTTTGAGATGTTAAGGTTGTGTTTGGTATGGTTTTTAAAAACAAAAAAAAATCAAAAAAAAAAGGAGAAAACGCGTTTGATAGGGGCATTTTCAGAAAACGTTTTTTTATTTGTTTTCTGTTTTTAAAAACAAAAAAATGAAAACAACAAATTACTATTTCTGTGTTTTATTATTTTTCTTTTTTTGTTCCTTCTTCTTCTTTTCAAAACAAAGTAAGAGAACGGGTAAATGACTGCAAGGGAGTCATGACCAAAATCGCCATCTCTTAGACAAATTTTTAAAAGGAGAACAAGTGCAAGTTTTAAGTAGTATGGTTGAGGAGACCAATGACATCGACTCATACTGTACTTGCATCGTGTTTAAAAGGGAAAACAACTTGGTAAATACATATGGACTGATCTTCTGGTACAAAATGTAATTGTCCATATTGGTTAATTCATCAACAAAAATAGGCCTCCCCCTGACAAAAATGTTCAATCAATATACTTGTGTACCAATATACTTGTATTAGTTCAAAATGTTCAAGTAATTGTGAGAGTTACAAGTATTATAAAGCCTCCGTAGGTTATGTTATGGAAAAGTTGACCCGCAATTTTTTATTAATGAATTGTACCATAAGCATAAGCAGACACTCATTATAAAGTTGAAAGATGTCCAATAAAACTATAAGCGATCTTCAACTAGTTGTTTCCTTCGGACTTTCAAATTATTAAGCTAAAAAACATCAAGAGCATCAAAATTTCAAGAACCCGTTCCTTTCATGGTGACAAATAAAACACATTGGAATATATTGAAGGATGCATCATACATAAGCATTCTGACTCGGTTTTTCTCTTTCTTTTGATTATTTCATTTTCAACAAGTAAAACCAATTCAATTTCCTCAGCCATCTCATTGCCGAATCAGTATACACATAATTCTTCGAAAATTTGATAATATTTTTTTAGCATATAACAATAGAAACACACTTTTAAACTTCGTTTTACCTTCTATGTTGGTTGCCGGGGATTTATATAGAATATGTTTGTTAGTTTCTTCACATTCACAAAATATTTGAGTATTATTTAGTTTCGCGAAATTGGCGTGAGTTTCCAACAAAATAATAGAGCGAAGGTCAAAACAATTTACTATTTCAGGGAAAGGGGCGAGTAGAGTTAGAATCCTCAAAAAGGGGCAGATTTGTGCGAGTTGGACTCGGTGTGACTCACCGAGGTAACTAAACCCAGTTTTTCCTAACCTACCCTCCCTGGTCGAGTTAGGTTTACTATCCTGGTTAGGTTAGGTTAATTCATCTGGTTAGGTTAGTTTGTACGGGTTGGGTCGGGTTATAAAGAAAATCGTGGTTTTGTAGAAATCATGTTTCTTCATACCTGTTTCAAATCCTGTTTGTATAGCAATTCTCTGCAAGATGTTATGGATCAAATCATGTTTCTTCATAACCAAACCATTTCTAAGAGGCTTCGGATAAGTATGGAAGAATAAGTGTAATAAGATCACATATTTGGATACCAGTAGCAATATTTGGTGCGAAAGATGGAAATCCATGGTTGTGACTACCCACGGTTCTTGGGAGATCATCTGGAGACCATGAAAGTTGTGCAAGTGTTGCTGGGTACAGGAACTGCACAAAAAAGATAATGAATAAGCTACAAGATAGGGCATTAACGAAGGAGTGCACCCTAAAAATATAGTAGTTGCGTAACTACTAAAACCATGGTATAGTATTCAGTCATATTGACGTAAAGACTCATTAGTATCCGAGATTACCTCACCAACATGATGTCAGAAGGATCTTAGCCATTTCATTAGTTGTTCTTGATCAACCGCTTGGTAGCCACCCATACCTCATCTGGAGTTAATCTTGGACACTTTAGAAACGTAATTGTAAGACTGGAAAGAAGATGGTATCAGTCGAACTTCCCCGTATATACAAGAAAATATGAAATGGATGCATGTATGTGATCATAAATAAATGTTAGAGCACTAACTGTATTAGCATGACCTTGGTTTGGAGAAATAGGTGATGGAGAAACAAATGCAGACTAAACTAGAGAGGGAGTAGTTGAGTTTGCCATCCAACCGGTTAATGCGTTGGCATTATCATTGGAAGCTGATGCATCTGGTGGAAATGGCTACATCCAACAAAATTTGAACATGATACACATTAGTCAAGTTGAATCCAAAAAACTGGAACTTATCAAGCTTTCATTTGGACTTCATGCTACTCAGGGGATGAAATAAAAATAACTTTTTCATTTGGAAAGGGTTCATAACTGAGATTATTTTCTCTTATCAATCAAAAACATGTTTTATTTATGAACCGTTTTTGACGTACGGAGCACCATAAATTGCAAATGAGAGTATCTTATCTGCGAAAAGAAAATCCAAATAAGTTAGTACGCCGACAGACTATTAGTATTAGACCCAATTTATTTTATAAGTGCATTCTAATTTGTACCCAATTTATTATATACGACACTTTATAATTTTACCCAGTTCATTATATTGGATAATTGGGTGGTATCAAAGATAAAGGGAAACTGAGAAAATTTCAAAATACATCATTAAAAATTCTGAATACTTTGGATATACAATAGTGAAACATAATTATCCATTACTATAATTCATAAAAGTTTTATTTCATCCAACTTACACAAAAGCTTTCTGGTTAACCTTACGCAAATACGCCATTTTCAACATAAACAGGCAAGATATATCCGGAACCTGCAAGACAATATAATAAGTTAGTATACATTCCTACCTCTTAGTCCCTAATTAAAACATAAAGGTGAAAATCTTGGCACCAAGAGGTTTACAAATCCTACTAAAATTAGTATGCCGTTGTTATGGATATGCCATGACCATAAAAAATCCTAGAATCCACCTCAAACAAGGGTTAGAAGACATTGACAAATGAGCACTTTTAGCTTGCTTGGGAAGGACGGCTAAACGTTGTGAAAATTACTTCTTACACATCGAATGAGTGCTATGTTGGATTATGTGGCACATGACTTAGGCTGAGTCATGTACGACTATTATTGACTTGGTCTAAGTAATGATGTGTCCAGCATTAAGCACTTAAGGACTACAAGTGTCAATTATTAAACTCTGTGTTAGTGTAGCTTAACGACACCTGATGCTAACTAGCTCTGATGAATAGCTAGAATTACTCTTATACATTAAAGAGAGATCCATTATTCTCTTGCCCTTGAATTTAAGTTAGCTGGTAGTCCATCTCTTATGAACAACAACATATATAGTTTGGGTAAAGAAATATACGGTCTTCTAAACAACCTGGAAGTAGCAATTTTAGTTCAAGTACACTAGTGAAGCTAAACAAACACATCAAAGCAATAGGGAGATAAGGAATATACGCTATGACCTAAGGTATGTACAGTTTCATCTTATAATTTGATTGTGGTAAACATAATAATTCTAGATCCTATAATCTTCTCATGAATTGTGTTTGCTATCACGATTAGATTTTCCAACATGTGGTATCAGAGCCATGCGTTGGATTATTTATGTTTACTCGTATAGGTTTTCATGAAATGAAGTTGAATCTTATTTTCAGTTAAACCATGTGAAAGGTTAAGTTTTATTTAAATCAAAAATTAACCTTGCTGATTGAGTCATCATTCCTATGTAGAGCTGACTTATGCATGTGTTTCTTGGTAATTTTGATGTATGACACCGATTTTGAATCAACATTTTTAAGGATTTATTTCTTCAAATGATCTTAGACCCACTAATATGAAGATTCATGGATATGAATTTAGGCTCAGGAATTTTGTTTTGTCATTTTTATGTAACTATGCAAGTGCTAAAGAAATTCTGGTCTACAGACAAAGTTGAATAATCATTTTTGTTTACAGTGTTATGATATGTATAATTCATTTTTCCGCTGCGACTTGAGTTTAATTTTGAATGATGGGTTGCCAAAGTAGCTCATTAGTATAAACTCTTAGAAGATGAGTGTTAGTAAAATGACAAAACGTATTTTTCATTTTGATGTGTGGCAACATGCATATTTTAGAAGATGAGTGTTAGTAACTTGTCCAAAGACGTTATTAACTATAAGAAAATTGGTGATTGTATTCTTATGATCGGTTTTGATACCCAAAGGTATAAGCCGTATGTTGTTAGGAATACATGCATGATATGTTACCTCTGCATAGATAAACTGAACGTATTTTTCCTTTCCATCCCAAAGGATGTGCTTTGATGATGCGTTTTCGTGAAGTTGTGTTAAATTAGTTTATTGGTACTTATGGACTAATGCTGTTTTTTGAATGTATTTTGATGACCCAAGTCCCAGTGCCTGCTAATTTGCATACGTATGCGGCGTCTATTCCGGTGTTTAATGGTTCAAATTTTACGGAATGGAGTGAGCATGTCAAGTTCAGTCTTGCCATTAATGACTTGGACCGTTGTTTAATAGTTGAGAAACCTGCTGCACTTAATGACAATAGCAGTTCTGATGAGAAAAGGAATTTTGATGCCTGGGAAAGAGCGAACAGATTAAGCCTAATGTTCATCCGAATGACAATTCTTCCAAATATCAGGGCAGCCCTCCCTGTCCTTGATACTGCCAAAAAATTGGTCAAAGAAATTGATGGACGTTTTCGTGCAGCTGATAAGTCTTTAGCTGGCACACTAATGGCAAAACTCACTACAATGAAGTATGATGGTAGTAGGGGAATGCAGGAGCATATTATAGAAATGACTAACATAGCAACAAAATTAAATGCCCTTGATATGACTGTGGCTGAAGGTTTCCTTGTTCGTTTTATTTTGAATTCCTTGCCTCCTCTGTATGGTCCATTCCAGAAATTATAATTCTTTAAAGGAAAAATGGAATGTGAATGAACTCTCGAATATGTTAGTTCAAGAGGAAGCAAGGCTTAAACAACAAGGAAATTTTGTTGTAAATGTTATGTCGGAAGGAGCTCATAAGAGAAAGTGGAAGCCTAAGAAAGGATCTGGGTCTCAACCACCAAAGGGAGAAGGACCTGTTGATGCTTTACAGGTTAAGAAGGATAAAAAAAATTCCCTGTCACTTTTGCAAGAAGAAAGGACACTTTCAGAATGAATACCTAAAGCGAAAGGCATGGTTCAAAAAGAAAGGTGAGGAAATCATCTTTATTGAGGCTCCTTCTAATACTTGGTGGATAGATTCAGGCGCTAATGTTCATGTTTCCAATACATTGCAGGGATACCTTTCAAGCCGAAACCCAAAACCAACTGAATGTTTTCTTCTCATGGGAAATCATAGCCAGGCTGAAGTAAAAGCAATAGGAACCTATCGTCTATTTTTGCACACCGGACATTATATAGATCTTTTTGATACCCTTTTTGTACCTACGATGTCTCGAAACTTGATATCTTTATCAAAGTTGGATATGTCTGGATACTCTTTTGAACTTAATAATCAATGTTTCAGCCTGTTTAAAATTTCTCTGCTTATTGGTACTGGTATTATGATTAACGGTTTATATAGAATTAGCCTTGATAAATTTTTTGCAGAAAATCTTTTGTCCCGAGAATGTATTAACTGTATTGGAAGCAAGAGGAACATGATTAAACAAAATTTTGATGACTTGTGGCATAAAAGATTGGGGCACATCTCCAAAGAAAGAATAAATAGATTGGTGAAGGATGGGATTCTCCCGGAATTGGACTTCACTGATTTTAGAGTCTGTATCGGCTGTATTAAAGGAAAAGCAGTCAAACACTCTTAAGAAAGGAGCTACAAGAAGCAGTGAACTTCTTGAGGTAATCCACATTGATATTTGTGGACCTTTTACTTCCACACCATTCATGGGTGGAGAGTTATATTTCATCACATTCATTGATGACTATTCACGGTATGGTTATATCTATTTGTTGAGTGATAAATTTCAGGCAGTAAATGTCGTTGAAATATTTGTCACTGAAGTTGAAAGACAATTAGATAAAAAGGTGAAAGTCATACGATCTGATCGTGGTGGTGAATACTATGGAAGATATGATGAATCAGGTAGAAATCCTGGTCCATTCTCGAAACTCCTTGAAAAGCTTGGCATTTGTGCACAATACACAATGCCGGGGACGCCACAGCAGAACGATGCTGCTGAGCGGCGTAACCGTACTTTGTTGGATATGGTTAGAAGCATGATAGCTAATTCGACCTTACCTATTATGTTGTGGGGAGAAGCTCTAAAGACTGCCATGTACATCTTAAATAGGGTTCCTAGTAAGTCAGTTCCTAAAACTCCTTATGAGTTATGGACTGGAAGGAAACCCAGTTTAAGGCACCTGCATGTTTTGGGTTGTGCGGCAGAAGCTAGAATTTATAACCCACATGAAAAGAAATTGGATCCAAGAACTATCAGCGGTTTCTTTATTGGATACCCTGAAAGATCCAAAGGGTATAGGTTTTACTGCCCTAACCATATTACTAGAATTGTCGAGACCGGTAACGCTAGATTCCTTGAAAATGGTGATTCTAGTGGGAGTAGTGAATCACGTAAAGTTGTGATTGAAGAAGCACGGGTAATAGTTCCGTTTCCTGTGACTTCAGAGAGAATTGTTGTTCCCTTAAACGATCAGCAAAATGATATTATGGAACAACAAGGAAGTGATACACTACCCCATAATGAAAATGATCCAATAATTGAAGAACCACAGTTAGTTCCACTTCGCAGATCTAATAGAAATAGAAAATCTGCTATTTCTCCTGACTATATGGTATATCTTCTGGAAACAGATTTTGACATTGGATTAAATAAGGACCCGGTATCGTTTTCACAAGCCATGGAATGTAGTGAGGCACCTAAATGGATTAATGCCACAAATGAAGAGATGAAGTCCATGCGACAGAATGAGGTCTGGGATTATGTCCAATTACCGGGGAATTGTAAAGCAATCGGGTGTAAATGGGTTTTTAAGGCAAAAAACGGTGCTTTCGGTAATATTGAATGACACAAAGCCAGACTTGTAGCTAAAGGCTTTAATCAGAAATAAGGTGGTGCTTTCGGTAATATTGAATGACACAAAGCCAGACTAGCTAAAGGCTTTAATCAGAAATAAGGTGTTGATTACCATGAGACTTTCTTGCCGGTATCAAAGAAGGATTCATTCCGAATAATTATGGCTCTAGTAGCTCACTATGATCTAGATTTACACCAAATGGATGTGAAGACGGCTTTTCTAAATGGGAGATTGGAGGAAGAGGTCTACATGGAGCAACCAGAAGGTTATGTAGAAAAGGGGAAAGAACATTTAGTGTGTAAACTCAAGAGATCAATTTATGGACTTAAGCAAGCATCCCGACAATGGTATCCGAAGTTTAATGATACCATCTTAACTTTCGGATTTAAAGAAAATACTTTTGATCGATGCATATATATGAAGGTCAGTGGGAGTAAGTTCATAATTTTGGTCTTATACGTTGATGACATAATGCTTGCCACTAATGATTTTGGTCTTTTGTATGAAACCAAGAAATTTCTCTCTGAAAACTTTGAAATGAAAGACATGGGAGAAGCAAAATTTGTTGTCGGTTTCGAGATTTCTCGGAACCGAAAACAAGGAACCTTAAGTCTGTCTCAGAAAGGTTATATTGAACGAGTTCTAGAGAGATTTGGCATGAAAGATTGTTCACCCAGTGTCGTACCTATTCAAAAGGGCGTCAAATTTAGTCTTCTGCAGTGCCCAAAGAATGATTTTGAGCGAAAAGAAATGGAAAAAATTCCATATGCTTCTGCAGTAGGGAGTCTTATGTATGCCATGATTTGTACGAGACCTGATATCAGCTTTGCAGTGGGAATGCTTGGTCGTTATCAAAGTAACCCAGGTATGGCTCATTGGAAAGCAGCAAAGAAGGTGATGCGGTATCTACAAGGATCAAAGGATTTTAAGCTCACTTACAGAAGAGTAGATAACCTAGAGGTGGAGGGTTATACAGATTCGGATTTCGCTGGATGCTCTGATAGCAAGAAATCAACATCTGGATATGTATTTATGTTAGCAAATGGAGCTATATCATGGAAAAGTATAAAACAAACAGTATACACTTCATCTACTATGGAGGCTGAATATGTGGCGTGTTATGGAGCCACAATTCATGCATTATGGCTGCGCAACTTCATTTCAGGGCTTGGACTTGTCGACACTATAGCCAGGCCGCTGAAAATTTACTGTGATAATCGCGTAGCAGTCTCTTTCACTAAAAACTATGAGTATGCAAACTCTGATGCTGCTAAACATCTAGAGGTGAAGTTTTTCATTGTTAAGGAAGAGGTTAGAAAACAACGAGTTGTGGAACAAATAAGCACAAAGCTTATGATAACAGATCCATTGACAAAAGGTCTACCCGTAAATGCCTATACGCAGCATGTTACATCCATGGGTATTGGTCCGTTATAATTTGAAGTTATGGATGATTTAAGATAGTTCCATAAGACTTTTGAGATCTCACTGAGGATGTTGTTTTCTGTTTTCTTGTATTTTTTGTTTTGTGTACACACTTGTGTAAAAGTAATACAGGATTTTCTTGATAAAGACACTAATGCTGTTTTGCTTTGTAGACTCTTAGAAAGAGTACTAATGGAGTCTTGCTGAAAGCTATTACAGGTCATGTTAGGAAATAAACTAATGATGTAGTACATGGAAGGGAGCTTGTCACACGTCGATTCGTAACCGCCATGACTCACATTAGTGTATTGTGCCTAATCTTGACATTATATGATCTAGAATTTTGTTTGCCCACTAATGATTATGTTTTCTAGATATTATGTATGCCATAAGTCTAATGTGCCAAGTGGGAGAATGTTGGATTATGTGGCACATGACTTAGGCTGAGTCATGTACGACTATTATTGACTTGGTCTAAGTAATGATGTGTCCAGCATTAAGCACTTAAGGACTACAGGTGTCAATTATTAAACTCTGTGTTAGTGTAGCTTCACGACACCTGATGCTAACTAGCTCTGATGGAAATCTAGAATTACTCTTATACATTAAAGAGAGATCCATTATTCTCTTGCCCTTGAATTGAAATTAGCTGGTAGTCCATCTCTTATGAACAACAACATATATAGTTTGGGTAAAGAAATATACGGTCTTCTAAACAACCTTGAAGTAGCAATTTTAGTTCAAGTACACTAGTGAAGCTAAACAAACACATCAAAGCAACAGGGAGACAAGGAATATAAGCTATGACCCAAGGTATGTACAATTTCATCTTATAATTTGATTGTGGTAACCATAATAATTCTAGATCCTATAATCTTCTCATGAATTGTGTTTGCTATCACGATTAGATTTTCCAACATGCTATACTTATACGTAATGGATCTATTCCATGTCCTTTCCAGGAACGATAGTTAGAATAAATATCGGTTGTTTCTCTCAGTGATCAGCCGAGGAATGACACGAAATAATCAAGTGAGGAACAAATTAAAAAATAACAGTTGTCTACAGCCTAGAAGAAAAGGTTACTGGAATGCCTACTGAAACATGCAACGAGTAAGTATACGGCATAGAGGTGAGGTTGAATCACAAAAACAAAAAATGCATCTAGTTATAAACTTCTATGGAAAAAAACCAACACCGGAAGAATGAACATATGCAAACACGAAACTTCACAAATATTTTAATTTAAACAACATTATAGGCTAACCACTGGAGCAAAATAGAAATAAAGATCGAAAAATAAAATCTTACACACTCTACAAACTTTCGCAATCATCTCCATGACGTTTACCAAACTGTATACACTGCCTTTTAAATTGTAGATAAACATCAAGCATTGGAATTTTTCATTAACCCAGTCACTTTGACATTAAAAGAATCTCTGATGTCTTGGCTTTGCTTGGGGTATTAGCAACTTAGTATTTGAAGCTGCATTTGTCATAGTTGCTTCTTTAACAGCTAATGTTGACCTTTTATCGAGCTGAATCATCTCCTAGTTGTCGATATAACTTATGGAACTAAATCAGAAACTTCCCTTCCACATAAAATGGGTCAACCAATTGTTATTTTAAATATATGAATCACCCAAACAATCATGTTTATCTACCAAACTCACATACATATTTTCAGTAACAAGTAGATGCTCTAGATATTAAGTAACAAAACTAATTTTTTTAATTTAATTCCACATTACCTACTGGAACTCTATATAAACATGACCCTTTTTCGAAAACCTCTACAAAAGCTTGAATCCAATTTTGAAATAACCCGGTACAGTAATATATACCCTTTTGTCATTAACTTCAAGCTTGTTTTAATTTATCATTTCATCAATAAGACACCCATTCATGTTTATAGGCAGTGACTGCTATAAACTGAAAATCACATAAGCATATTATCAAACAGATTATATGACTACACTAGATTTCAATCTGATTTCACTCTAGCATAAATGTGACGATTCCTGCCACTTCTTAAAAACTGACAAGACCACGTAGATAAAATATCTTACCTCCGTTACCAACAACACCATTGAAATCATGATTTCCCTCATGAATAATAAACCCTTCCAAATCATAACCTCGAAGAAAAAGAAGAAAAAATCTGAGTATCGCTATTTTTGGCATACTCAGCATTGGGATTAAACAGAAGTATATACATATACCATCTTTGTTTGATGAATTCATATCCATTAGTCTCTGACTCTCTGCAAGCTTGCATAGGTAAAAGATGAAGGAGAACTAAAATATAAATGGTAAGGGAAATCAAGAAATTGGGTATATAAACTTTTCCGATACCAGTAAACCCAACACTAACCAAACCCTTAAGTACCGTGCTTAACTCGACTAGGAGGATAAATTTGGAAGAAACGGATTTGGTAACTCGGCGGGTTAGACTGAGTCGCAACTCGCATATGGTTGTTAAGTTTTGGACGAGTCCAACTGTATCCGCCCCTTTCCATGACATAGTTAATTTCTTTGACCTTTATACACTAGCTAGCCAAAAAGCATGAGCATATCACACTCTCGTTTAAACTTGGCATGACTATTAGTTTGTTACTCGTTGAGTCGAACTCTTACCAAATGAATTGACTTGAACCACTGTCCCCAAATAATCTTTTAGGTCAAACCGTCAAAGTAAAAAAAATATTTGTGTTACAACGTTATAGCTTGGCCACGCTCTCATGTCTGCCTTGCAGAACCGACTATCAAATTAATTTTTTTTTTGCTAATTTAGGTCAATTATAAATAAGAATAAACTTTATATTGGAATAAATAATTGTATTTTTTTTTAGGTCCTGTCTTAATCATCTTATTTTTGCATAACAATAATTTAATATTATAGTAAAAAATTTATAGTTATCAATTCATTATTAAACATAATTTTTACACACATGACAAAAAAACGTAGAAATCATATGGATATTAATTTGAATGTTCTTAGATATATAAATCTATATAAATTTAACCTTTATTTAAGAATATTTTATGTAATCCAATAATATTCTCATTCATGGGTTATTTTACGTGTACTTATGAAGCACCGACATCTGCATCCTCAACTTATTAGTATTTTTATTTATTTTTGATAAAGAAGAGATTTTATCTAGAAGAAGAGGGAGGAACAGAGAACTTCTTACAAGAAGTTCCTTTGAAAAGGAAAATACAAAAAATTACAAAATCATACAAAGATGGTATCCCAATTGAAAAGCATGCCACTGCAGTTCCCTCTTAATTTATCTTTGAAGATTGATGCCCATGAGAAAACTAATGCTCTTGCATTTTGAGTGACTTGATCAACATTACTGGCTTTCTCCTCAAAAAATCTATGCTTTCTTTCATTCCAAATGGTCCAAAGTGCGGCACCGGGGATTAAAGACCATACATTTTTATCATCTTCAGGGGCTTTTAATGAGTATCATACTTGTAGCAAATTGTGAACAGTAGAAGGCCAGACGCCATTGATCCCATGAGATGGCGGAAGAGAATACCAAATTCTTTTCGAGAACGAGCAAACAAAGAATATGTTTAATATTTTCCTCGGCATTGCCGCATAAGATGCACTTGTTCACATGATGATAACCCCATTCAACATACTTATCAGTAGTGATCAATCTATCATGGGCAGCAGTCCATAAAAAGAAGTTTACTTTAGCTGGTACTTTATTATTCCAGATTGCCTTGTGAGGAAAGAGTGGATGATTAATACCTTGATGGATGGCTGAGTATAAGGAGCTTGTGGAGAAATTTCCAGTTGTGGAGAGGGACCATCTCCTTCTGTCTTCCATGTTGCACAGTTGAGGGGGAACTTCACCAATTATTCTCAACTTATTAGTATTGGTTTGGTCTTTTTCCATTTCTGGGTTATGTTTTAGTCGGACGGGTCACTCCTAAAACATTACACTAGAAATAAATCAGTAGTGAAACGGAGACCAGGTCTGTCTTATTTATGCATCCAAGCAAAAAAAAAAAGTTTTTCTTAGTGAAGCGAACCAGAAACTAGCTAGAGAACTAACGTTACGTGAGACGGGAAAGAATACTAGTTAGTTGATCACGTTGTGGTAACAACCATTTCTATTCTTTAGAAAATTTGATCTTTAGAAAAACTTTTCTTGGTTACCAGTTAAACTAATAGAGACTTTTCTTGGATACCAATTACAATATGTATATATATTGGTATATGTACATACCGCAAAATGAAGGTGCATTTCCCGAATCATTGTCTTGAAGAACATTGTTCATGGAACAAATTTTAGTGGTGTGTAGCATACAGTCCTTTTGTTTTCCCAGAGGCATTAAGTTATGCTCCATGAAGGCATTTTTAAGAGAAGATTTGAGAGAAGACTGACATGTGAATCAACCATGGCAGTCTGACGAAAGGAATCCATTAGAACTGGCCTCGGCGAATCACCCATGTTGCTATCTCAAGGTTAGCTATTTTTGGCAAACAAAAGCAATAAGGAGCAACTGCCTCGACAAGGCAATCAATTCCTAAAGCTTATGTATAGTATTTTCAGCGATTTCTAATAATAATAAGGTTGGTTTATAGAAAGTGGTCTAGTCTAAGTTATTTTAGGAATGTGATTAGAGGTCTATATATAAATATAAATAGGGGATGAACTGCAGTGCTGCAACAGTGGAAGGGAAAAGTTCTCTCTGGTTAACAAACAACAACAGCAACAGCCAACATGGAGACAGCAACAGCCAACATGGAGAAGCTGAACACGGTAGAAAATATACGTATATTAGAAAATATACTTTCGCGATTACCTATTAGGGCAACTTTACAAGCCAAACGTGTATGCAAAACTTGGAGAGCGATCCTCCGTGGTGAAACTAAAAAGGCATTCCTTTTCTCTCATGCTAAGGACCAGGGTACCTATAAGCTTAGAGAACAGCTTTTCTATGAAGATGAGCATGCTCATTACGATGCATTAATGCTAAACTAGAATTCTTCATTCAATGCAAGGAAGGTGAGATTTGCTTTCTAGTGCTGCAAGTGAATTTATGTTTTGGGAGGTTTGGTTTATGTCCCCCTCCAATTTCTGTTCTCTATCTTTGGTTTTTATATTAGTGAATTTCGTTATTACAATGTCTTGAATTTTACAGTGCAGTCATCACATAGTTTGATTTCTAATCATCAGTTAGTAGTAGTAGTTTTAGAGGGATACCGATATGAACACTTTACTTTCAGTCTTCAACGCACTAATCCGAAACATCTTCATTCTTGGTTTCAGTTCTACGTACTGATAAATCTCATGCTCTATTATCATAACAATTGGCAATCACTCCTCTATCATAAGATTCATAACCAATTGTCATTAACAACCTATGCTAAAAACGGTTCGAATATAAAGAAAAAACGGAGATAACGGTTCGGATTAAAAGAAAAATCAGACCAAAACAAAAAAGAAAAAGGTCCCGTACCATATCCGTGAACGGCAAGGGCAAAGGGGCCTAAACTACAAAGCCTGTACGAGCTGGATTGATAGCAGTCCAATGTGAACATTGCATACCAAAGCCGGGAAAGAATTCTGGCGATGTGGGACTAATATTTCGTCCCCTTTAAACTGTCTCTCAGCCCCTCTCTTTCTCTCTCAGTCTTCGATGATGTGAAGTCTCAGATATTTTCATCAGATCCCCAGTTGATTCAATCTTAGCATTCAGATGTGTATGCAAGCATTGGTGTAGTCTATAACCCTAAATTAAACTGAAAATTATAGAGAAAGGGAAATCCCATGACTTTGTCGTAGCAAGTTTTCTTGGCACTAACATGGGTGTATTGGATCAAGATTTGTATGGGTAAAAATGGATACTAGTTTACCTGAATCTGGTGGATTTATAATGTTTATTAAAAGAATCTGAAAGATTCTTAAAGATATATAATTTGGATTTACAATGGATTGAATTAGGATCAATTCATATTAATAAAATTTAAAGTGGACTACCAAATCATAATATAATTAAAAAAACAAAGATTGTCATGCTTCCTTTTTCTTTTTTTTTAAACCACAAATAAGTGTTGGTGTTGGTGGTGGGTGGTGTTGGTGCATGTGGTGACGGTGGTGTTGTTGGTGGTGGTAGGTGGAGGTGGTGGTGGCGGGTGATTGTTGGTGGTGGTGGTGGGTGAAGGTGGCGGCGGTGGTTATTGTTGGTGGTCAGTGGTGTTGGTTGGTGGTGGCGGCGGTGGTTGTTTGTGGTGGGTGCTCACGGTCAGTGGTGGTTTTTGGTGGTGGTGGTGCACGATGGTGGTTGTTGGTGGTGGTCAATGGTGGTTGTGTGGGTGGTGGTGGTGCTAGTTGGCGGTTTGTGGTGGTGGTAGTGGTCGGTAGTGGTGGTGCTGGTTGGCGGTTTGTGGTGGTGGTAGCGGTCGGTAGTGGTGGTGGTGGGTAACGGTGATGGAAAAAGATTACATGTTGTGACAAAAAACAAAGAAACCAAAAAAATAATAATTTGTCCATAACAATCCATGAAACTCATGTGGTTTGGGTTGAGATTGATATGAGATAATAAAACACATATTTTGACTACAAATTAACAACCTAAACACCCAACCACATCTCTCACTCCACGTCGGGAGTTGCGCTAACCTCCTCTCCCATTGGTCGGTCAACGAAACCCTCACTCCTGATTTGCTGAAAAACAAGTTAGCCCCCTTACATTTCGTGGCCGTTAATTTTAAATCAAATTGGTTTGATCTAATACTCTAGATTGGTCTAAATTTTGTTAATATTCTTACACCGTATTACTTGATTTTAATAAAATCTTAACCGTTAGATTAGCAACAAGAATTAAAATAAATTTTTAAACCGAGATTTGTATAAAAAAAAACTTAAATAAATTTTATATGGATTTTTTGCATATCTTTTGAGTTAATAATCCCATAAATACAAAAGAATCCATATATCTTATGTTTAGTTAAAGGAAAAAAGGAAATTATTCTTAGAGACAAGATCTGCATAAATTGGGTTTGTAAGATATTTTGATATATGTTTTATACAGAAGATTTGTTTTGTAAGGTATTTTGATGTTTTATATGGAAATTTAAACAATCTTATACGTTTTTTTTTCTTTTCTTTTTGATGTTTAAGAGTAAATATAGATTTTCTAAATATATGATAAAATACTAAAATTATAGTGATAATTATCCATGATTATAGTATGTATTTTAAGTATCCATATTACAAATACTTACTGTTTTTGGTGAGAGTTTAGCTAACTTTGGAAGCCCGAGATTTGTTTCGGTTCTTCCTTAACCACGGTGAAAATATTTCTTTTCTCATTCCAGAAACCTAATTTTCTCTTTCATCAACGGGGTCGTTTTTTCTTATTACTCCTCCGTAGATGTTCATATTTGTGGTTCCTGATGTGGGCTCCGGTGGAAAGTCACCGAAATTGTTTTTGGTATTATTCAGTTAATTGATGTCTAATTAATTTTTGTTTTTTTCGATTTTAAAACATCGATTAATAGATCCGTTGTGTGTCCTTCCTGATTTTGATCAAGTTTCAGTTTTGTGGTTGCAGTGGACGATGGATATGATGGGTGAAAATGATCGTCATCAGGGGTCCTCTTCCTGATGTACTTTTGTCCCCTCTTTTGTTTTGTTTTCTTTTTGTTTCTTAATTTTCAGTTATTTAATTTTTTTTGTTTCTTCTACAGCTTACGGGTTGAGGGTGTGGTGTATATTGATTTCCGATGATCTTGACCGCTCCAAGGTAATTCATTTGTTAGTATATTCTTTGTAATAATATTTATGCTCCAGAATTGGTGATTTTGATTTTAAGGTACTGGCTCTGCCTTGAATGTTTGTCATCGAAGTATCTACCAATTTTCGGATTGCATGAGGTATACTGCTGCATAATTGTTACAAAAATTGACATTTTAATTCCCATCTATGAGTTATTGGTTTTTGCAGCATGTCTCACCTACCGAAATGCTTGCCAAATAATGACGCAGCAGTATTCATGATGACAGCTCAAGCATCGGCGATGAGAGATTGAAGCAGTGGTGATGAGGTGAGGAGCTCCAAGGTAATTCATTTGTATATCCTTTGTAATCATTCAATAAACGTACGAGTCTGAGCTGTTTCATTTCAATTACTTCGGTAATAACTCGAAGATTAAATGGGAATGTAGTGGACTAGATTGTAGTCAGAGCTGCACTTGATTTCATGTTGGTTGCTTAAATTTTTAGTGGTTCTTTACTACCTAGGTTACTCCAAGTGTGTAGGAATGTAGTGGAAGAGACAAACAAAAGGAACTCAATATTGTGAAAATGATCGTCATCTGAGGTATACTCTTCCTGATGTACTTTGGTCCCCTCTTTTGTTTTCTTTTTGTTTCTTAATTTTCAGTTATTTAATTTTTTTTGTTTCTTCTACAGCTTACGGGTTGAGGGTGTGGTGTGCATCTTCTTTCAGATTGGTAACGGAAGTGTGCAAGTCAAACCCAACCTTGGTATGTCTTGGTATTTTCGATAGCTTTTTCATTATTAAACATTAGTTAGTATGCTTGTTTGGCTTTATTTTTCCCGTAAATATTTGAATATTATTTTTGGTACCAAGGGAATTGCAATGAAAATATCATCGGTTGTGGGATGAATAAGTGCACACAATTAATGATGTGATTGTAGAGAACTATACCGACAGTGGTAGTAACAACGTAGAGAAAGCTTTAACTTTTTTCCCTTTGACTTGAAAATTACTTTCCATGGCTACTCATTATTCTTACGTTTTTATCCAAGAGATATTAATTCATTTAGATTTATCTATACCGGTCCTCTGTGCTTCAACCAATAATATGAAACTAAGCAAATTGATTGCTTAGTTCATCAATTTGCCTAGTTCCTCTAATATCAGTGTTAGCTGACGCTTCCTGACCTACCAACTTCTGCAAAGAGTGCCTTCTCTTTGTTTGACTAGAATTGTTCCACTTCATATCTCATCACTTTCATGTGGAAGGACCAGTATGGCTGCAACTGGATTTGATATGGAACTTCGTTATAAAATCTGAGTTCTTTTCTTGGCACCTAACTAATGCTTGAGGTGGAATTTAGTACCAGCAATGAAGTAGGAAAACTTCTGTATTTTTGTGTTGTCGAGTGTAAAACTGATATTGTATGGCCATGTATTTAACTTATTGTTGCATTTTAGGTACGCTTAGCCTTTGTACTACATCTACGTCAAGAGTATTCATCAATCTGGATGTCCAACAGGTGCATGGATTCAAGACGCTGTTCTTAGAAATAAGGTATGTGCCAACAGTCTGTATGGCCAGTAGACATACATTTTTGAATATAGTTAATTACATTGAATATAGTCAATTGATGAATGCATAGGTGGGTGTTTATTAATGCATCAGTATTTCTCTAACCGTGTTGAAAAAAAATCCTAAGCTTAAAGACATTCAAACCCATGACTAGACTTTTAAACAAATTCTGACATGAATGTAATTCCAACTACCTTAGAAGAATTTCTGGACAGAGTTATCCAAAATTCATATCTATCCAAAATTCATATCCAAATATGAGTGAGAGAATCGCTTAAGGAAGATACTTCGCAAGGAGAATCATCCTGGCTTTCCATTCTTGCAGTGTAACCGAAATAAATTCACGCAGGACTGCAAGAAGGTAGACTGACTTGAATAAAAAATTAGAGAAGATGAAAATAACAATGGCGGCCATTGTGTCATCTTTTCTATATTCTTCCATGTCTGTTTGCTGCTTCATGGCGCTAATTAAAGTCAAGATAATTTCATTACTGTTTCATAATTTTTTCTCCTATTAAATCTTCTTTGAGAAACAAATCTATGGATGTAGATACTTACCATTCCTATTGAATATACAGATTCCTATTTTGATGATAATTTTCGTTTTAAAATCTTATGGCAAATTTAGGCGACGAAAATATGCTACCCGGTGAGCTGTTTCTCTAATAAAAAAAAATTATTTAATTTTTGGCAAAAATTGTATCACTTTTAAAATCTTATGCCAAATTTAGGCGACGAAAATATGCTACCCGGAGAGCTATTTCTCTAATAAAAAAAAATTCTTTGATTTTCGGCTAAAATTGTACACTGATGTGTATTTTTGTTTGCATTACAGATGTAGTTTGAGATCCTTCCATCGTTTCTGGTGGAGAAGTATACAAGGTAAAATCAGTCGTCCTGTCTCTCACTTTATTAACTCCTTTTCTCTATTTTATTTTAGATTTCTTTTGTTATATCCTGTATGTTTTTATTTAGTTTCTCAATTCGAAACAAACAATAATTAGGTTTTGCTCCTTAGTCTTTTCCCGGGTTTTGAGTGTAGTTCTAATCCACAACCTTCGAAATCTATTGGTGGAGTTTAGTTGGTATCAGTAATTCTTTCCATCCTGTATTCTATTAATTCCAGTGCATTTGAATTGTTAAATTATTTTATTATTTTTTTGGATTATTTTCTTCTTCTGTGTGGTTGTAATTTTTGGCGTTATTAATTTTTAGGTCACATGCTTGGATAAAGATTTCCACCAAACTATATTTTATAGGTAATCTGAGAAATTTGTTTTATCCGAGAGGATCTTCAGCATGTAGTATCTATATGCGCAACTCTGCAGTAGATAATGTTGACAGGTATAAATCTTTCTCCACCACCTCAATGCTCTCTTAGATGTTTTTATCATTGTAACCCAAGTTACGGTGATCAGTTTTGTTAATGAATTGAATTCAATTGTTTATTTATTTATTTATTTCTTTTATTGGTGAAACTCAGTAGAGAATGTGCAAGTCTTATCCAACTTACCAACTCTATCCCAATTCAAAAACAGCCAACTGAGGAAAAATCTTGCAAAACGAATAAATTGAAGGCTTAAACGGGTATGTAAGGAGGGCATTCTACTTTTATTTACAAGAAAAAAATTACCCTGATGACTCATGCATGTTCTGTTTCTGCTTATCATAATATTTACATTATATGTAGGAAGCAAATGAAGATGGTGTATTATGCTCAGCAAAGCCAATGAATAAGCTTGAAAAGTGTGTGCATGCATAAACACTGTGTGTTAAATGTGTGTTTGGTCATACAATTTTGCAGTCCAGATGCCTACCGAGGAGGCTAAGTTAGTCGAGGTTTCAAAACTTCGAAAAACATTGGACATGAGCATGGAGCTGGAAGCTTCTAAATCAGCACCTTGACTGAGTGCAATAAGAGTTTGCTACCTCAAAGTCATCTGGAAACATCTACAAAGGGAATATCATCTTCAGATTGTAGAATTACTGATTTGGGAGAGTTTTGCAAGGAACATTCATGTATGAAGGTGTGGTTTTGCATTGTTGGATTTATAAATATTTGAAATTTGAATCTACTCATTTTCATCATCTTTATCACTTCTTAGATGTTCTTAGCATTCAATAGTTATTTTCTCAAGCCTTTTTTTTTTAAGGTTTCATAGCAAAGGATACTTTTGCTCCGTTTTTTTGTCCTTATGAAGAAATCAGAATCAAGTTTCATACACATACAGTAGAACGTGAAATTTCCAGCCTCAACTCTGTAAATGGAATTCAAAGGATAACAATGGATTTCACGAGTTTCCTCCAAATTAGATTGGGATGTGTTGTGGGAAATTAAAAGGTATAAAGAATTTGGAACGCAAGAAACATAGGAGGTATGGTCGTTGTTATTGCGCTTTTTTTCTTTTTCTTTTCTTTTTTATCTTCAATATCTTGAACACCTATGCCAAATCATTTCGTGATCTGTACTCGAAGAAAGGATGGAGATAAAAACAGGTCATGGTATAAGATATATCGTAATGCTCTTAATGCTAATCATCTTAAACTTGAACCAAGTGAAACAGTTGAAGGAGAGACATAAATGGCAGGCCAGTTACTATATATTGATGATATACACAGTGGAGCTGATTCCCGTCCATCATTGTACCATGGTTCTTTCTACCGTGAGTTGAGTCTAATTGGTAGAAAAGCACATGCCTTGGACACCATCCAGTTGGGTACTTGGATATCTTCAACATATATCTTATAATGATTAGAAAAGCTATTTGAGAAGAAAAAAATGTTCATCATTATTTATTGGTGTCTTTTAATTCTGTTAAAATTTCAGGCATACAGAGGGGATGAAATTTCAAGGGATGATAGCACAAGTCTTGGACACAAACATGTACGTACTAATTCATTGTAGATATTATTATTTCATTTATGGAATAGAAACATACGGAATGAGAGAAAAAGTTTGGGCCCACACTTTCTTACTGAAAACTCAGTGGAAATGCTATTCACCTCCCTATTCTCCACCTCCCTACTCTGCTCCCTCCAATCTACACCACACATCTAGGATTTGAATCACATTCAGGTACAGGTGGGGTTCACCATTTCCCAGATGTAGGGTTTAGATTGGAGGGAGCAGAATAGGGAGGTGGAGTATAGGGAGCTGAATAGCACCACCAAAAACTCAGCTCATGGTAGCATTTTAGGGATCATCCACCTCACTAATGTTTAATTATTTTTATGTTCGAAATAATATTGACTACCTTAGACCTTATTTAACTGATAAACTTATGCCTGTGGGTGGCACACAATAAAAGTGGAGGTTGTGAGGTTAGATACATCTTGAATTGTTTTAGCTTAAGAAACTTATTCATTCTTTTCCGTTTAACATAAAGAAATTGGTGTTGAATTCGCCAATGGCTGTTAAATTAGTTTGCCTAACCCTCCATTCTACCAAACTCTTTTGTATAATAATGTTGTCAGGAAGATGTCAGAATTCTGTTAGTGGGCAGGATTCCATATGCTCTAGATCTTTGTCAATCAAAATTTCTTTTTGTGAGTTTCACTCGCTCCTTAATTAATCCCATTTTTATCATTTTGATTTTAATTTTGTTTCTCTTGATGAACTTAATTTTAGTTTAAATGCATATCATACAACATTACTGTTGAGAAATTTTTCATATGTAACAGGGAATGCGAGGCTTTTTGTTTTGATTTTCTTATTATATCATTCAATCAAACTACATGTGGTTTTTATTTCAGCCTAATGCTGCTCATTGATAGACGCATTTATGTGTCTATTTTCATCTCTATTGTGTATATTGTTAGTACCCATTTTTGTACTTATTTTGGTATTTTATCCCTTTGTAGGTGTTTTTGGAGAAATAGGCTTTTGCGGCGAAATTGGCTCGAAAAGTTGTTAAAGACACCTGGAAGGACATTTGCTATTCGGACTCGCACTTTGGATAAGGGATAACCCATTTCCATGAAGCTACTAAACACAGACCGGGACTGGATAGGGGGACTCCACTTCTTCACGTTTTAGAAACAAAATTGGCGGGAAAAATGGTTTTCACGGACAGATTTTTGGATTGAACCCAAATTGGCTAGAGATCGAATTAGAGAAAAACAGAGGTGATGGAAGTTTCGGGTCTTTGATGAATTATTTTAGGAATTTCATGGAGACTGCAAGATTTTCTTCCCAAAGCTTGATATCTATCTAAGGAAAAGTTTAGAATCAAAAGGAAAGCTCATATACGCGTAGAAATCCTAAAACAAGAAATTGCCGCAACTTTGCCGTGAAGAGAAAGGAAGAGATTTTGGAAGATTTTGGAGAGTTTTAATCGGTCTTTTTGATATAAATAGGTTGGTTGGGTCATATAGAAGAGGTGTCGAAAGTTAGGGGAAGTTTAGAATACCACAGAGCCGAGAAATCAAAGGTGCAGGAAACCGGGTTCTGCTGCTGCTGAAGAACACGAAGAACATTGACCCACACGGAACAGTCGCAGACGAGTGTCGTTCTTCAACAGCAGAACCGATTTATCGTTTATTAACAGCACTTCATTGTAACGGTGATTTCTGTAACGCCAGAAAAGCGTTGCAGATTCGCTGTATTATTTTTTCTCTTCAATAAAAACACTTTTTGAGCCATGAATCAATCTTTTGAGCATGTTTTTACCATGAAGAGCTAAACCCCAACACTGGGATGACGGAGGAAGACGAAAATCATACTTGGGGTAATTTTATTAATTCTTTTTAAGACTTTTGCATTAATTTTAAGATGTATGCTTAGCTTAGGTGTTTTGATACATCATGCTTAGAATTTACAATCAATGTTTTGAGAATCTACCTTGGAAAAAATAGAGTCCATGTTTTTCTTGAGCTAAAATTGTCAAAGAATTAATAATTGAACCTTATGTTTTGAATTCGGTGGAATCCTGAGTCCCAGTAACTCTCGCACCCTTTGTAATATTTTTGTATGTATTTTTATTAAATTTAAAAACTCGAATCTTCACAAGTCCGAGAGTTTGAACTCATTTACTACAACAACTTTAAAATCACATCACTCATCTTCTTCGAATCTTATGTGTAATATTTTTGTAATATTAATAGTTAGGTATTGACTTTTGTTGTTATTATTTCTCATTTTCCAGCAATACATATGTTCAATGAGATGAACTTAAGGTAAAGTTTTATTGAATTACTATGACACCAGGCCCGCATGGTGTGTTGAAGATTTCTTCAATCATCTATTTACATGTCCTGATGAAGAAGGTAAGCTTTTTTATGCCTCATAAGATGATTAGATGCCACAATATTTCGTACAAGGGTATCCTTACAAATAGATGGCTAACAAGAGCTATATTAGCCAATGCATATTTTGGGTACTGTGTTACATCAAACAAAATGGAGAAAGCAACAACTATTGATTCCATAAGAAGGTTCAGCGTACTATAGATCCATAAGAGGGTTTAATGTTTTGACTATCGAGATTCTTTGTATCCATTAAACTTGGTTTGATTTCTGTAAGTATTTTTGATTGTATAAACTCATTTGCTCAGTTATGGAATATATTAGTCAATGCATATTTTGGGTATTGTGTTACATCGAACAAAATGGAGAAAGCAATAATTGTTGATTCCATAAGAAGGTTCAGCAAACTATAGATCCATAAGAGGGTTTAATCTTTCGACTATCGAGATTCTTTGTATCCATTAAACTTGGTTTGATTTTTGTATGTATTTTTGATTGTATAAATTCCTGCACTCAGTTGTGGCATTACAACTGGAGATGGTCCTTCACAGATTCATGAGGTAATTATTAAAACTTTGTATCGGTGTTTTTTTCTTTCAAGAGAAAACAATTAATTTTGATTTTGATTGTTATTTCCATAAAAAAAAAATATATATATATTTACCTTGAATCTGGTTCTAATGGGTATCAGAAACAACTGATAGTTAGCATGGAGGACTTAACTTTGGCTTCAATGCTCATAAAATATAAGACTGACCTGGAAAATTCTCGGATGGCTTCATATTTCCGAATGTGCTGGCACATCTAGGTACAATTATCGTGATTCTTGATCACTTGCAGCAATATCTTAAGATCACAATCTTGATACTTCAAGAGATTATTACTGGAACATAATAACTACAAGATCTTATAAAGAGCGTGTGGAAACTCTTCAGTTAGTACGCTCTTGAGCAGTTCTTTGCTCTAATTAGTAATGAGACATATCTGAACTTGAGCTTTCCCGTTGCTTGATTGTTGAGCAGCATACTTTCATTTTTCTTTGTTGGTTTTGTGTTGTCTATTTTTTATTTACCGATGTTATAACTTTATATTGCGCACATGATTAGTATATTACATAGTTGCATCAGATTACATCAGCTCTGCACTCTATATTTTATTTTTATCCAAGAAAATATAAAATGGATTCATAGATCCTGATTCTTACTGAGGCTTGACCGAGATAACACTTTTCCTTTGGTGTTTTATGGAATGTATGGACTATGAAGATGTTCCGAAGGAGAACTCCAAATATATTTTACTGTGTGGATAGTAAATTATATTATTATATCTCCCATTGTAAATTTTGATTTTTATTGTGGTATACTGGTAAGGGTAGTCATGGTTTTGTTTACCAAGATGTTTTCTGTAATGGTTGTTTAGATCTTATGGCCTCGCAGAATCTTGCTTGGTTTCAATGATTGGTTTTCTTGATGGATAATTAGTTTTTGTGTTTTTCGTATTATCATCATACAGAGGCTCCGTTGGAGCAGTTATTATCAGATGTGAAAGAAGATATATTCTATGAAATTCGAGTCTGTCTCAACTGTAGCAGCTCGATTACATCATTTAATTTAATTTTCAAAGTTTTTAGTTAATTCACTTGGAAGTTTTTTAAATTTTTTTATATTGAAATATAGTTTATTTCCGTTTTTGTTACGCACATGGATAATTTTACTTTTATATTTCGGTTTCGACGTAGGATAAGAAAACTCGGTCTTGGTCTATTTTAGAGATTAATTTCTTAGCCACTTTTGGTTCATAGTGGTGGAGTGTATGGTTGACACTACTACGCCTTTTATTCGATCAACACTCTCCGATAAATGGGTGACGAAAGAAGATAATATGCTTCTAGGTTTAAATTTGATGATAAACGGGTGACGAAAGAAGATAATATGAAGAGAGAACTTGAAGAACAATGTGATGGGGAGGAAGAGGTGATTTCAATCATCATTTTCAATGCTTTATAGCATCACATCTGCGCTAATCTTCTTTATGTCCAGGGTGGATAAATTGTTTTATCCAAAAAAGCTCATCTCCACTTCCTTTGCAGTTTCCTTTTCGATCTCCTACCCGGGTTTGCTTTCAGATGTGGGTTTGTTTCTATTTTTATAAACTTTCCTTTTGATTTCTGTTGTGAGTTTATTTCAATCATTCCTTTGATTTCAGTGGTGGGTTTTGTTTGAACTCTGCTTTTAGTTTTAGATCTAAGTAGTTGTTAGTTTTTTCCTATTTAAAACTAGGTTTATTTTCTGTCTTTTTTAAGGGATTTGAATCCAGGGCTATTTGTTAGAGTTTTTCATATGGATTCAAAATCTTTGTTAATGAAGTTTATCATAAGAATACAAATCACAACAACAACAGCTTCACAGATATCACAAACTCCATCATCAACAATATTACCGAAGTCACCAAAGACACCAACAACAACAATATTGACACCAAAGACACCAGCAGAACATAGTTACAGAAAACCGATTTCGTTGAAAACTCAGACTACTTCCAACCGATTCCGCCCAAAGAGAGTCAAATTCTATTATCTTTGTTACCTGTGTTACATTAGTTTAGGAAAAAATTATGGAAAATGGTTGGATCTATGGATCCTTTATACCTTAGTCACATGTGTTACCATGATTATGAGAAAACCCTTGAGGAATGGTTTGATTTTTGGATCCTAACATCTCTACTTTTAGTAGATTTGTTATTTAGTTTGGATGTGTTTCATTTTGTCTAAACAATGCCATTTAAACCTGTCCTGTTACTAAGGAATTGGTTTGGAATAGTAAGATTTTTACTTCAAAATTTGGTTTGATACTATGTTGTGAAATGTCTTGCAAGTCATTGATGTCTGTTGAAAAACGTTGAGTATGTTGAAAACTCTCTGGTCCGTGTTGTAACCTTCCCGATTTGGAATCATGACATTATGAATGTTAATGAATGAGGCTTGCCTCTTTTTTCGGGAAAAAAAAGGATAAATTGTTTTATTATGCAATTATTGTGCTGCATCCCAGTTTCAACTATATGCATGTATGTAGGTGTCTCTTCCAGTAATGTTTGTGCAAGTAACACAAAGGATGTTACAATAAATGGATGTTATCTATAACTAATATTACATACATTTATAAATTTTGTTATTTTATTTCACTGCAGAATGTACCACACATTTTATATAAATTTTATCTTTGATTCACTTGGCCATGAAAAAAAAAAATTCTTCTCCAACTATAGTGTTGAAGCGTGGACATACTACATACTATTTATTGGTTGGAAAGTAGCAATTGTTAAGAGTTCTCGAAAAACATATGTGGTTCTTTTAATCCTTTTTCTTGATCTTCTTTCTCTTGGTATATACATACTCTCTTGGTAGGTATACTTTCGGTATACTGCTTGACCAGTGATGCTGCCAAGAAATGGCAATATCTTACCCTTCACCTTCTAAAGATCAAGTGACCCAGTGAAACATAATTGAGTGCATTCATCCATCCTTGGATATTACAGAAAAGTTCTCAAATATATCTCATCAGTTATTGAAAATGAATAAATGAGTGACAAATTGTGAAGCCTTACGCATCATAATTTGTTGAATTAGCTACCTTTGTAGCTATACCATTAATCAATGGATAAAGTTTTTGAACTGTTAATGCCTTTGGATATAAACTCTGCTCCTGTAACAGATAATATAAAAAATAACGAACAAATTAGAAATCGATTGAGATAATGGTGTATGTGTATCAATTTGCCTCATTTTCATGATAATTCCCACTTAGTAGTAAACATTTTGAAGTAATTTTCAAGGGCGTTAGTCCATTCAAAGTTAATGTTGAGACTATTAGTCTTAGTCCCACATTATCTGGGTTATTTAAGATCCTGCGGTTTATAATTCTTAGGGCCTCTCCACTTATTGCCAATTGGTTTTGAGTTGGATGCCCACATTCTATCAGTTACAAAATTGTTGAAAATGAAAGGACTTTTTTATTCTCTGTGATATCTGAAGTACCCAAGCATAAAACAACATATCTACCTTGAGGTGCTTAATTTTCCAAATGCAATTTTAACTGGAATTCCATGTCAATCGTGTTAGCACTAACTATGAACAACACACCGATCTATCTGCAGGTGTATCATTACCGGCTGACATGATTACAGTGCTATGAACATATACATAGGATAGTGGTAAGCATATCTTCATCCTCAATAATCTTATTCATAATTAAGTAAGTAGACTTGAAGTTAGACTGTTCTAATGGTTTGTTATTGTATTATAAGTTACGTGTTTCTGCATAACAGGTTTTGAGCCACAGGACCAAGAATGTGCATATGGATACAAGGGGATTTTATCATTACTCAGTTAGTTCATTTGTGCATTGCTCTACACATGTGTTTTGTGGCGATGGTGAATGGATCTTCCTTTTAGTAGGTGCATATGCAACTTACTTTTATAAATGCGCCCAAAATTTCTTAATTCAAATGGCCATTTTATGGAAGTGACCGACTTTGTTGAAAGCGAGTTAAAAAGCATCGTCACCCAATTTGAAGAAATTTAACCCTGAGGAAGTTTAACCAAATGTTTAGATGGTGTCTTGATAAATGGAACCCTTTTAAGCCGGGTGAGGGGCAATCCCCCCCCCCCCCCCCCCTCCTGATCAAATAGGTCTAATTCCATCGCACCTGGTGCGTAGCACAGTTATATACCAGGAGAAAAGTAGTACATGCTTACATGCAAAAGTACAATTTCCTTTTTGATTTTTTAGGTATTTCTAATAAAAAAAATGCACTTTCTATTTAAAGATGTACCCATGCATATGACCCACGGGTGCGGGGCGAAGCCCCGCCAAACCAAATCAGCTGTCTCCACCGGGCATGGTGTGTAGCACGGGTTAAAAGTACAATTACTTTTTCGATTGTTTAGGTATTTCGAATGAAAAAAATGCACTTTCTATTTAAAGATGTTCCCATGCATATGGCCCACAGGTGCGGGGCGAAGCCCTGCCACACCAAATCAGCAGTCTCCCCCGGGTCTGGTGTGTAGCACGGGTTACATACTAAGTGAATCATTAAAAAAAATTAATTTTTTTTGATCGGTAAAGAATTTGGTGCTGGCGAGTTTCTAACTCAAGTCATTGGTATCATCACCCAGTGACTTTACCATTGTACTACAATGACACCGGCAGGTGAATCATTAATTGGTGTGGCATTAAGATTTTATATATGCCAAATATAGGCGATAAAATAACTCTATAAACTATGCATATACAATTATCAAAGGGTATCAAAAAATTTATCCATTAAAAAATAATATTACTATTCAAGAAATTTGGAAATTTATGATGTAATTGTGCAAGGGGGCGGGGCCGCCACACCCTAAAATACAATCTCCATCGTACCCGGTGCTTAGCATAAAAATTTAATTGTAAATAAAATTTAATTTAATTATGGAGTCAATTTCTATTCAATTATTTTAATATCTGGCCATAAAACCAATACATTAACGTAAATTTCTAATACTAAATTTAAACCATCCACTGATAAGACACTTAATGGGTATCAAAGTTTCCTATCTCTTTAAAAATAAAACTAATCGCAAATTTTTTAAAAAAAAAATATTAATGCATTTGTCTACGGGTGCGGGGCAAAGCCCACCACGGTAAATTAGCCGATCCCACCGGAAACGGTGCGTAGCACGGGTTAGACACTAGTGTCCATAAGAATCCATATATATCTTGGCCCTTAACTATCCTAAAAAATATTAAATGAATTGAATACCTAGGATATATTGTAGAATCTAAATAAATCCTATTTGAATACCATGGATATTTTATGATTCCTTACATATCCTAATCGAATACCTAGGAGTTTTTAGGATTGTTAAATATCCATATAAATCCTTATCGAATACACCCCTGTAAACAACGTTCTTCTTTTCTGCATACATGAACAAAAAGATCCGATCAAATGCTATCACTAGACCGACGTATTCGTTGACTAATTAGAAATCAAAATTATCAACAAATAGCTAGTATTACTTAATCAATGTGTACGTACATGTGAATCAACCATGGCAGTCTGACGAAAGGAATCCATTAGAACCGAATTACCCATGTTGCTATCTCAAGGTTAGCTGTATTTGGTACACAAAAGCAATAAGGGGCAACTGCCTCGACCAGGAAATTAATTCCCAAAGCTTATTTATAGTATTTTCAGCGATTTCTAATAATAATAAGGTTGGTTTATAGAAACTGGTCCAGTCCAAGCTATTTTAGGAATGGGATTAGAGGTTTATAAATACAAATAGGGGATAAACTGCAGTGCTGCAACAGTTGAAGGGAAAAGTTCTCTGTGTAGACTTAATTTACCTAGCATTTTTAGGGCCAACTCCAAAAGAATTAGGGGCGACACAAAAAGATAAAAAAAGGTCACCCGAACGTAAAATGTAGCCATTCCTTATCTCCCGTTTTTTTTAATGGCCAAACTACCCTTTACAATCGGTAGATAACTTTACAATCGGGAAGTTAATCCACAATCGGGAGTCAATTTAGTTTATATAACTTCCGAATATAAAGTATCCCCAAAATAAAATCCTCTATCTTTTGAATTTTGATTATCCTATAATCGGTAGTAAATAAAGTTATCTTGACTCCCGATAAAGTAGACCTTTGGCTAAAATGCTACCATAATCGGTAGTGAATTTAGGTTATTTAACTCCCGAATATAGAGTAGCCCCAAAATGAGATTTTGCAAAAATTATCTATCTTTTGAATTTTGATTATCCTATAATCGGTAGTAAATAAAGGTATCCTGACTTCAGATTATAAAGTAGACCTCTTTACCGAAATCCTATCATAATCGGTAGTTAAGATAGTTCATATAACTCCCGAATATAGAGTTGCCCCAAAAAGAGATTTTGCAAAAATCCTCTATTTTTTGAATTTTGGTTGAGCCCATAATCGGTAGTACATGAAGTTATCCTGACTTCCGATTATGTAGTGGCTCTCTTTGCAAATATCCTACCATAATCGGTAGTCAAGATAGTTCATATAACTACCGAATATAGAGTAGCCCCAAACTGAGATTTTTCCAAAATCATCTATTTTTTTAATTTTGGTTGAGCCTATAATCGGTAGTAAATGAGGTAAAATCCTGATTTCCGATTATGCAGTGGCTCTCTTTGCAAATATTCAACCATATTCGGTAGTCAAAATAGTTCATATAACTACCGAATACATAGTAGCCCCAAAATTAGATTTTACAAAAATCCTTTTTTTTTTAATTTTGGTTGAGCCTATAATCGGTAGTAAATGAATTTATCATTAACTTCCGATTAATAGTAGCCCCAAATACGCATTTAACACAAATTCATATCAATCGGTAGTCTTTGTGCGTTTCTTAACTACCGATTTACTCTCAACAATCGGTTCAAAAATAACTTCCGATTACGGAAGGGCATTAACGTATTCTACTATCCTTTTGGACATCCCTTAACCTTGTCTATGGGTTGGGAATAAAAAAGTCGCCCCTAATTTTTTCGGAGTCGCCCCTAATAATGCCAGGTTAATTTATAGAGAATTTTACATTATCAATAACAACACCAACATGGAGAAGCTTCATACATATATCTTAGAAGATATAATTTTGCGATTACCTATTGAGCCAGCTTTGCATGCCAAACGTGTATGCACAACTCGGAGAGCAATCCTCCCAGGTAAAACTGAAAAGGCAGGTCTCCTTTTTTCTCATGGTGTTGTTGACCAGACTACCAATAATTATAGAGAACAACTTTTCTATGAAGATGAGTATGCTCATTATGTATGCATTACGGAGACAGAACACGACAGATTGATTATGGAATCATCTTCGAAGAATGTTATGGTTGGGTCTTGCAATGGTTTGGTTTGTTTTGGAAAATATAATTTAAATGCTCTAGACCCTTTCCTAATATGTAACCCCTTAACCGGAGAATCTGTCATGCTTCCGGAATTCATTTCATTTACTCTAAAGCCCCTTGGGATATATCAAGGGTAACTATGTTCGCCTACGGTCGTATAGCAAGTGGGTTTAGTTGTTTCCCTTCAACTAATCATTACAAGGTTGTCACAATATATTATCTTCAGGAGGAACGTAAGGGACACGCACAAGTATATACTGTTGGTGGTGAGTGGAGATACATTTGATTTATCGACCGTTACAAACGTTGCACGTTCAGTTTTTTATCAGGTATCAATGCAAATGGAGAAATTTACTGGTTGCAGCGAAGCGGTCATAAGGTACAAGAAGGCGAGATTGTCGCCTTTAATTTGGAGCACGAGGAATTCCATTACATCCCATTGCCATGTTCTGAAGATTTACAATACACTTGTCCCATTTCTCCACTAAAGTTGCTTGGAGGGAATAATAATTTGTATTGTTCATACAAGCCATAAAACTCCTCGCGCTGACATATGGGTATACAAGAGAAGTTCGTCGTGATGGATTAAGGAGCTTAGCATGCTTCTAGAGAAGCCATATTTTTCTAAGCCATTAGCAATCACAAGGAGCAATGAAGTTTTAATGTGGGATAAACATTCTGGCAACGGACTCTATTGCTATGACCCCAAAACTTCTACCTTAAACAAGCTTTGGGATGATAAGGCTATGCGAATGAGATCTATGTACATTGATGCGATTCCTCATATATGGAGTACTGTTTCTTTGAAAGATTTGGGAGAAACTAATGTTACTTCTTTGAAAGATTTACAAAAACTCCGAGAAACTAATCTTAGTTTGAAAGCAACAAAGGCTAAAAGTGGAGGAGCCAAAAAAATTCTTCGAAAATTCTGTCTGTTCTTCGAAAATTCTTAAGAAGCCTATGAAATCTCATGATCACTTCCAGCAACAACGAAGATATTCACACAATGCTTTGAAGACAGAATATGAAGAAAAAAAAATTGTTCCAGATTGATGCTGTACAAATGAACATGGTGTTCTTTTGGATTAGTTTCATAAAAATGTGTACAAATTCTTATCTTATTTGAATAACTAATTCAAATTTCTGCGAACTAATTAATTATTTCAATCATAAAAACGTCAGACTAAAAGACTAAAAATAATCTGAAGTAAAAAGAAGAATCGGACTTCTAACACTATGGATATTACTCTTCCATGTCAATGAACCAGATAAAAGTTCTTGGTCTGGAGCAACTCTTTTACCCTTCACCGTAACGGTAAAGCTTATTTTCTGGAACCTCTTTGTGAACACCAAACTCATGGGTTTCACTGTAATATCTACTTCTTTAGGTGAAACAATGGTGGCATTGTACACCGATTTTGCAGGACCGACGTTCGTGACGGTTCTTTTGAAAACCGCAGAGACTGGCTTCTTATCGGTTGTTTTCATAGTTACTTGCATTGTTGGATAATTTAGAGCATCATGACCACTTGGAGGAGGTAATTCTGAACAGTTCACTGATTTTGAACCAACAATGATTCTGATACCGTCATCTTTATAACGTTCTTGACATAAGAATTGGATGTACGGTAATTGATTCATGTCGTAGATTAATCCTGGATGCACTGCTTGCTTCGGGTTTACTTGACCAGCTCCGTACGCAAGTTCTGCATTTACATCCGGTCTCATGTGCGTTGCTGTTAATCAAATTCAAAAATTGTGAACTAGGATTATTATTTGAGTATGGACTTGGAAATCTAGGACTTTGAGTGATTTTTGAGATTGTCTTACCGGTGGTGAGTATGGCAGATTTAATGGCAGAAGGAGACCAAGCTGGATGGAATGACTTGACGTAAGCGGCAACACCAGCGACGTGAGGGCATGACATGGATGTACCTGACATGATGTTGAACTTGGAATGCTTGGTATCACCTTCTATACCACTTATTGACCTAAGAGGAGTAAATGCTGCCAAAATGTCAATGCCTGGGGCAGTGATATCCGGCTGTTCAATAACAGAAGGAAATCAGTATAACGGAATGCAACTTTTAGCCACCGATATACTCTAAGCATTTGTCAGAAGTTTCATAAAACCGATTTGCATTTTTACAAGCGCTTTTCTAGTGCAAAGATGTTAAACTTCAACCTAAGGATGGAGACTAGTACAACTTTAGTGATATAACATATTCTTACTTTGAGTAGACGACGCGAACCAGAATTAGGCCCTCGCGATGAAAAGGATGCCACAAATGGAGCTTTAACCTTCATTTCTTGGGTCTTGTATATTACCGCGGACGGTGATCTGCATTTAATAAACATTTGAGTTACAAAACCCAAAACCAGTACTAAATTATTTTATTTTCATTGTTTTTACCTGGTTGATTTTATGTAATTTTTAACCATTTTGGTGAGAGTCTCGTTGATCACCGTTCCAGAAGCCATGAAAATTTGAGCAGTATCAGGATTCAGTGAACTCTCTAAGAGTGTTCCCGTTCCTCCGGCTTTAGCCACAACAGAATCAACACCCCATGACTGTAATTCACATAACACAACTTTTCCTTTTACCTTCTTTGGGTCCAAAGTATCATCTGAACAATACTCACTGTAGTCATAGATAAGAAGAAAAATAAAGTTAGTCTTAAACTACATTTGTATCAATGGAGGATTTCTATGATCAGTCTGTTACCTAGATTCCGATGGATCAACGGACTTATTGTAACCAGCATCGGCTCCACTAATTAAGGGATACATTTTTCGCTTTGGACTAACAGCATTGATTCCAATTCCCTGCAATTCCACACAATGCCACAAAATTAACAAAAGAGAGCACAAGAATGAAATGAGAAACAATGACCATAAGGGTGCAGTACTTACGTAAAAAGATTTTCCATTTCCCAGCGTAACTTTACTTCTGTATTCTCTATCAATGCCGCTGGCAGCAACCGTTAAAATCCAAGGAGCGTGGTTAACCACCGAAGCCAAATCAGGTCCCTCATTGCCAGCTGATGCAACTGTTATGATTCCTTTTTTCATAGCGTGAAACGCTCCGATGGCTATCGGATCCTTAAAATAATTCTCGGAGTTACCACCAATGGATATTGAGATTACATCAACACCATCTTCAATAGCTGCATCAAAAGCAGCTAATAAATCCATATCTTGACAACCAGAACTAGCCCAACATACTTTGTACATTGCTACTCTTGCTGCTGGTACTGCTCCTCTCGCCGCACCCTTTCCTAGTCCTAATAGGTTTGCACCGTTTACTACATTCCCTAATACTGTTGATGATGTGTGCGTCCCATGTCCTTGTACATCAAGTGGTGATAAATCATCTAACTCGTCACTTTCTTTATCTAATTTGAAGTATCTTCCTCCTACTATTTTACTTCCAAAAAAAAAAAAAAAAACACATAGAAGAAAACCAAAAGTTTAGAATGTGTCATGATGAGAGACAAAAATTACATGCTCCAAATTTCATTGGCAAAAGCTGTACAGACACAGCTTAACCGAAAGACTAAATACTTACTTGTTGCAAGAAAAATTGGCATAAGGGCCACAAGATCCCTTCCATTTAGCAGGTGGAGGACCAAACCCTTTGTCATTAAAGCTCTCAGATCCCGGCGTAATCCCTTCAAATCCAATTTTACTTGATTAGCAAACCATAATAACATACTAATATCAAATTTGCAAATTCTCTATTAGTGAAGTATGTACCTGTATCTATTAAGCCCACTACTAGGTTGCTCTCTAGTTTCGCTTTTCTCTTAACATTTTGAGGAAATCCTAAGAAATCCCATGTTTTTGTTGTATGAAGTTTTCTTTGTTGATTAGGAAATACGGAAACCACACCCGCCGAACCTACACGAAGAAAATTCGATCAACGTTAGGACTTGAAATAAAGATAAAACTATACTTGATCATGGGTCTGAATCCATGTATACACACTATACATACTTTCTAGCTGTTTAGCTTCATCCGGTGATAACTTTGCGGCGAATGCATTAAAGTTGTTTACGTAACTGTGTACGATCGAATCCTTTGCAGCAAGCTCACTGTTTTATGTTCATCAATCAAAATAACATTAATATCTTTAATCATATAACAAATTAAACTTCATGACCTAATAGAAAATGCATGCACCTTCCAACAACATCTGAGAGAATATTGATATGTGAATCAACAATGGAATCCTTAAGAACTGGTGAATCACCCAAATATACAATATAGAATTTCTGCAAATTATAAAAACATCATCAGATTCATACTCTTAACAAATATTAATTACTAAAAGATCTGCAAATCAACAATAAGACATGCAGAATTACCTTCTCTTGTTCATTATCTCCATTGACAGTCACAAAACAACATGTAGACATCATCTGAAGTAGAAGTAAAACACAAACAAGACGACCACGAAAACATCGATCATCGTCATCTCTAGATGATAACATGTTTACAGTAATCAAATCAAACCAAACCAAACCAAAATACTTTGAGTAATATCTCTCTGATCAACAAATGGATAAAGTTGTAAACTAGTAATTGAGTTTAGTATTCTTAATTCTTCTCACTTAGCTGTATATATATACATAGTTTTTGTTTGCAAGTAAAGTGATCTATATTTGTTGAATGGCGACTATAGAATGGTGTAACTTTAAGATTTGCTCATAAAAACTCATTAAAACAAATAAAACCTAATTTTGCCAATTCTCGGTTAGGGGTTGCTGTAATATCTGGTTATTGTTGGTGTAAAATCGTAGAAGAAACCTCATACTTCGGATCCAAGAGACCTTATAAACTCATTCCTTTTCATTCGAATCTTCCAACTTACTAGACTTCCAGCATTTGCCCAGTATTATTATGACATGTCATCTAGAAAATGAGATTTTATATACGTGAATATAAAATATATATACACTTTGGCTTATCACTATTTTTCCGATGATGATCAAATTTCTAAAGACCATATTTTGCGCATTTTGATGATTTTATATTTTCAGCAATTAAATTTGCGCTCATGGTCACTGAACTTTACCCCGTTGCTTGAATTTTACTCATGGGAAATGCTTGAAAATTCAATGGTTGTGATTGATTTTAGCAAATTGAGATTGAAAGTCGAGGAACTACAAAAAGTTCTCCTCTCTTCTCGTTTAAGTGCAAATTTATTCATATTTTACCTTACAACAGACAAAAACTATCCTCCATATTTCATATTTTACTCTCTTGTTTATGTGTTTCATGAGGGTATATCAGTCATATGTTGAATTTCTTTTAGTAATGCCAGTATTAAAGGATCGAATCTGTGCTTTGAATGGTCAAATTTTCTCTAGGTATGAATGGAACTTTTATTGTGTATGAATAGGGCCTTCAATCTTTTTGATGTATACCTCTTTACGTTTTTATTTTTCTTCCTCGAAGCACGTATTCTATAATTGGACGGTTAAGTGATGGAGCCCATTTTGTTTGGGACAGGTTCGCTTCCAGACCTAATTTATGTGCCCGGTTACAACCATTCCCACTACATTTAGCTTTTTTGTTGCATGGGTATTTGATATGTTATTGTTTCACATTTAGCTTTTCTGTTGCATGGGTATTTGATATGTTTTACCAATGGCCCATGGATTGTGGGAGACAATCCATGGACAGTCAAGGATTTGCTTTCACATTTGTTATGGATTTGATATGCCAGCAAAAAAGTTTGTTGCTGGCACAGCAGTCAAGGATTATGCTTTCACCCATCAGGAGTTTAACATCCAATTCAAATATCTAAAAATGGAACATTTAAATAGAACTGTGATTGATGAGACAATTGGTTTTATGGGGAAGAAGATCTGGACTAAGCCGGAGAATTGTAGGCCAAGGCATGGAAATACTGTGAAGGCAAGATTAGAGATAGATCTAAAGAAACCTTTGCATCGCGAAGGATGGTGGAAGTCTATCACTGGTGAAGATGTTTGGATTAGGTACCACTGGGATTTACAACCAAAAAAGATTTGTGATAAATGTTTTGTCATAGATCATCAAGAAAACACATGCCTTCAAACCTCGTATTTATTATATTTAGATAGTCTGACAACTGAGGAATATGAGACTATTATGCAAGAGGAGGGAGATGTTTATGAAGTTAATGAAGATGAAAGAGGCACAACTTCGATTCTTGAGGAAATGGGTGAAGAGGAAGTAGCAGATGAACATAGGACCCTCATAACATTCATGTCACTGCTTCTAGCACTTTAGGAAATGACACACCTACTAGTATGAATCAAAGCACGACTGAGATGAAATGCAATGATGAGGATATGCAACAACTGAAACCCACAAGTGACTACGGAGGAGATACTGCTCAGGTATACAACACAATCCTCTCTGTGTTTTTAAAATTCAATCTTTTAGCTTCACAGTTTCTTAAAGGTTTACACTCTCTTAACAACTACTGTCTTCATATTAGAACAACTATAGCCATGAGAATCATAGCTTGGAACTGTAATGGTTTTGCTAACAAAGAAACAAGGAAATATGCTTACGATTTTAATAAAATGCTAAACCCAGATATTGTTTTTTTGCAAGAGACGAAAATAGACTCTGATAAGATTTTGTGGTTTATCAAACCTTTAAACTTCCCAAACCATTTATATGTTCCATCTATAGGAAGGGCTCGGGGTATCTGTCTCTTGTGGAAGGATGGATTCGACCTAGACATTATCTATCATGACAAAAACATGATTCATTGTCTTATAAATAGTGACCCATCGAAATCTAAATGGCTTATGTCATGTGTGTATGGTTCACCATACCCTCAAGAAAAAAAAGAACAATGGAATTTTCTACAATCCATCTGTGATAACTTTGATATTTCTGCTCCTTGGGCTCTTATAGGAGATCTAAATCTCACTTTACATGATAATGAAAGAACAAATAGCAATGACTCATCCTCACATGCTTCTTCTATAGATCAAACAGTGTATGATACGGGCCTTAGTGACCTAGGTTTCCATGGTAATCCATACACCTGGACTAGCAACAAGCATGGCACTGGTAAAATTAGGACAAGATTGGGTAGAACTCTAGTAAACCCAGACTGGCTTATTTCTTTTCCAGATTCTTGTCTTAAACACTTACCTTTTTTGGGATCAGATCATTGCCCTATTTTTCTAGATTTATCTCCTAATGAAGTTCACAGCTCCAAAAATTGGAAATTCTTTGAATGTTGGCTGAGAAATGGTAAGTGCACAATTGAGATACATAATGCTTGGGCAACAAGTTTCAATGGGTCAGCTAGTTTTACCTTGGACAAGAAGTTATCGGAAACCAGAAGAACGCTGTCACTATTGAATAGATTAACTTATGGTAATATTCAACAGAATCTCAGAAATCTGCATCAACAACTCTCTGATCTTCAGCAACCACATCATGGGAAGGATAATACTCAGCTTGTGATAGACGTTGAAAGATAAATTGAAGAATGGCATGCTCGAGAAGAAGAATTCTACAGACAGAAATCTAGAGAGACTATTTTCAATGAGCTGAATCAAAATACCAAGCACTTCCACCTACAAGTTAACAAGCGAAGATCCAGAAATAGAATTGAAACACTTAAAAAGCCTGGTGGAAGTTGGTGCACTGGGAGAAATAACCTTGAAAATCTTTTAACTTCACATTTCAAAAACATTATGGGTACTTGTAATCCTTCAACTGATAACGCTTTACGGGATCTCCTGCCACAGTGTATATCTGATTCTGATAATGATGCGCTTACAAGAGTTCCAGATGAGGCTGAAATCACTGCAGTTTTAAAATGTATGCAACCATGGAAGGCACCAGGACCAGATGGCTTTCCTCCAGGGTTTTTCAAACCCAATGGGCAGTTGTGAAAAAAAACATAATCAGAATGGTACAATCCTTCTTTATGTCAGGAAAACTTTTGAAGAAAATGAATAAAACCAATCTGTGTCTCATCCCAAAAACAAATCTTCCACACACACCAGACGACTACAGACCAATTGCCTATGCAACTCTACATACAAGTTGATCACAAAAATAATGGCAACCAGGTTGAAGATTCATCTCGACAAATTCATCTCCCCTATGCAAGCAGCTTATGTTCCTGGCAGGCAAATAAGTGACAATATCACTCTGGCACATGAATTGATTCACTGTATGAAGAAGAAAAAGACCAAAAAACACTATTTGGCCATGAAGATGGATATGAGCAAAGCATTTGATCGCATGGAGGGGAGTTTTCTGAATGACATAATGTTAAAGCTTGGTTTTAGCACTAAATGGTGTGAACTGGTTCATGAGTGTCTTTCAACTTCATAAATTCAGGTACTTCTAAATGGATCACTTTGTCAACCTTTTAAGCCAACAAGAGGTATTCGACAAGGTGATCCATTATCACCTTATCTCTTCTAGATAACAATGAAAGTATTCACAAGATCCTTGGCTCAGGAAGAATTTTTAGGCGACATACAAGGAATAAAAATTGCAAGGAATGCTCCTCAGGTGTCTCATCTACTCTTTGCAGATGATTGTCTTCTCTTTGTCAAACATGCACAACGTAAATAATCTTCTTCAAATTATTAACAAGTTCGGTGAAGTTTCAGGTCAACAAATAAATTTTGAGAAATCAGCTGTCTTCTTCTCAAAATACTTTACCAAGGTACTGCATAATTCTCTTGAAAAGATTAAGAATGAAGAAGATGGATCTGGAAGAGAAATACTTGGGAATTCCTTTATTTCTTAAGCGGAAAAAATCTGTCTCTTTTTCCTCCCTCGTCAGCAACATGAGAAATCGAGTGAAGAAATATCATGGGAAGCTTGTAAATCAATCTGGCAGATCAGTTATTATAAAACATGTCCTGTATACCATCTCACCATATGGGAGTGTTCAAGATACCAAGTACAAACATCAAGGAAATGGGCAAGATACAAAGAGATTAATTGTGGAACAAACAGGAGAGTGGTGGTCTTTACATTGCTTCCTGGCCAAGAATAAGCAGAGATAAAGCTACAGGTGGAATGGGATTTAGAGACTTGGCTTGCTTTAATCAAGCACTGTATGCAAAGCTGCATGGAGACTATGTCAGCAACAAGAACAACTGTGGGCTTCTGCTTTGAAGCAAAGATATTTCTCAACCACAACAACATTACATGCTAAGAATAAAAGAAATTCTACATGGGCTTGGCAAAGTATTCAAAGTAACATGGAGTTTGTAAGGAAGCACAGTTTCTGGATTATAAGCAAGGGGATAAGTATTCAAACTTGGAAGGATAACTGGGTACAGGGTATGAATAATCCTCTTATGGCAGCAGTCAGTGAGGCGGAGGCTCAGAATTATGCTAAAGTCAGTGATCTGATTGATTCGCAAACCAAAAGCTGGAAAGATGATTTGATTCAAAGACTCTTCACACAAGATGATGCTGATAAAATACTTCACACCCGAATAGTGGAGTTGAATTCAGACAAACTGGTATGGACCTTAACTCGTAATGGCAAGTTAACAGTCAAATCATCATACAACAAATTGGTCGAAATAAGACCAACAGGCAGGACATATATGACGAGGATAAAGCTAAATTGTACAAGAAAATATGGGAAACATTACCTTGGGTTAAACATTTCATTTGGAAGTGTGTTAATGATATTGTCCCGAGCAATGAAAGGTTAGCCAGATCAATGCAGCAAAGTGGTGAACATTGCAAAACTTGTCAGCAAAGTGTAGAAACTACTTCACATATGCTGATGGAATGTTCTTTCTCAAGGGCGATCTTACTATCCATTCCTGGAGCTAGCAGAAGTACACAAAGATCTAATAATTATGTTATTGAATGGATTAGCAGCTAGTTCGTAGATGAGATGATTGCTTTAGATGATGAATGGGTGGTTAAGATAGCCAATATGGTCCGGGAGATATGGAAGGCAAGATGTAGGTGTGTGTTTGAGGATATCAAGCAAAACCCAATTACAGTAATCAGAAATATCTAGCAGCTCAACCAAGTTACAGGCAGGAAGATGACAAAAGCAGCCTATTTACGAAAATAGGACAACCATAAGCAACATATCAGCTCAAACACATTGGCTACCACCTGACAATCCATTTTTTTCCATATGTTGTGATGCAGCTTTTAAAAAAAATTTGATGTGAATCACTCTGGCATTGGACTAATACTCCGTAATTTTGCAGGACACTTTGAACAAGCTAAGTGCACCTATGAAGACATATACCTAGATGTGGAGCATGCTGAATGTGAGGGACTGCTGCAAGCCATAGAGTGGGCAGAAGAACTAAACTTACAGCACGCATATTTTGAACTTGATGCGCAAGTTGTGGTAGAGGCAGTGACCCAGGATCTGGATAAAGCAGCTTGGGAGAATCAGTCTATCATTTTACAAATTCGGTCTAAACTCTGCAATCATCCATCATGGAGATGCAAGTTTATTAAGAGAAGGAATAATAAGCCAGCAGATTCTTTGGCTAAACATGCTAGAATTTTAAAAGTTAGTAGGACTTGGAGGGATTTCCCACCAAATTTCATTGCTAATGTAATACATGAAAATGAAAACTCTGTACTCTTATTTCATTAAGCAATAAATCTCATCGTTTAGCATAAAAAATAAAAAAAATAAAAAAGATATGCTATTGTTTCACCTGAAATTGGTTTTTTAATAAGCGCGGAGAGGTACTAAAGTCGTTGAATTTTGATATACAATCTACAACTTAATTGATTTAAGAGATGTAGACGAGAAGTAAAGCCGTTAGGCCTTATTCTCTTTATAAATTCGGAAACAAAATTCAGACTAAAAAATCGGTTTGCAGTGGTGAACGCAAGCCCTAAATAAAATCGCTGGTCTTGTCGTCTTGATATATTCAGAAACGAAATTCAGACTAAGATCGTAATCGATTTTCAATGGTGAACGTAAGCCCGAAATAAAATCGTTAGGATGTTGATATTATATTTTAAAACTCTTAAATTAATTAAAAAGTCATCAACATTATAATTCCCAGACACCAAATGAGGCAAGTTTTTTGCTTTGGGATAAAAGAGCTAAAGGCCTAACCAGTTTGCACTTGACCCAAGGTATGGTAGGGTCATGGCTAAAGGGAGATGTAAAGCAAAGGTTTAACCAAATGTAGTAAAACTCTAATTAAGATTTAAAAGAAGAAGCACACCTATAAACAGCAAAGAATGTCCATTAGTAACCATCTTAAAGTTACAAAACACTGTGACTCTCTCTTTTAAACCGAAAGCATTTTGCCATACAAAATATGAAACTTTTCAAAAGTTTGCAATGGAAATCTAATGGATGTTTTTGAGGTAAATGAAGTTTACGTATCGAAAGTGCAATAAGAAAGTTTAGATTACTTGTACACAAAATAAACCTCAAAAAGAAAAATGTTATCATAAGAATCAACAACTTTCAAAGCACAATTACAAAGGCTAGTAGCTTGATGAGTAACTATTTGGTTAACCTTTAATGTAAATTGTCGTTTCAGTCAACTTTCTAAAAATGGGTATTAATCAAAGTGTAAAGATTACTTGAGCTAAATGCTTCACTCAACTGGGGTATTACACTCGAGAGCAGAATTAGGATGTCTTGCTTACCTTGGAACCTAATTAAAACTACGCAACTAGAAGAGAATGCGGAATACTTATATCTCACTATTGCGTCGGACATTTTTATTTGCAAATGACATTCTGACCTGGAGCACTAATAGATGCCAAACACTCACACTTAGAGTAACAAGGAAGATTTTGGATTTACAGTGCAACTTTTTAAATCAGGAAATATATTTTGCTCTATATTGCTAGGTATTTTGTCAAGACGCAGATTTTTGCCAAATTTTTCAATTACTATAGTAGATCCGTATAAAGGATACAAACTAGTAGTATCACAGGGGCATAAAGGATATAAAGGATACAAACTAGTAGATCCTTTGTATCCGTATAAAGGATCCAATTTTTGGGTGATAAAGCAAGTTTTGCCTCTTAATGGCATATTTCGAGTCACAATACAGATTTTGGTGCGTCACTCACCAAATAGAATTTGGATTACGGATTAACATTAGAAATTTAACCATGTTTGTTGCCAGATACTACTTCCAAGTGTGCATCCAACCTCTCATTTGCCCGTTGCTGTTCGAGCTGCAACCCCTTATTATCCATGTCTCGATTTACTGCCAACTGAATGAAAGAATGAATCGATCCGAGTAGAACCATCACCAAGTTTCCTTCGCCTCGTTACGAATTTGACGCAAAAAGGTCGAAGTCGAACCATATCATTTTTGTTTGGCGCAGGGGAATATTACATGAAATGGGCCACTATAAAGTCTTTGATCTGTATTCTTATTAGGCCCATAAAACGGTGATCCGAGTCGTACGACAATTCTTTAGAACGCTAATTTGTGCGGCAACACAAATTTCATTGCTTGCCACCGGGTAAGCCAAAACAGCATTGCGGGCAAGTAAACCATGGTATTCCTCTCAATTGCAACACCGGAGATGTTTGCCGGGAAAGAAAAAAAAACCAACCCCTCGACTTTGCATAGAGTAAAGACCTTGTGCAACAAAATCAACTTTCAATTTTGTGTTGCATATAATCGGATAATTTCCTAGAATGCCATAAAACTACACATAATGAGTAATGCCGCCTTGACTGGTTGGACATGTTGATTCAACAAGAGGTAATTTCATTACGAACTAAACTTCTAGGTGTAAACAAAAAGAAATCATTGGGTCATTAATAACTTTTCTAATCTAGCAAGAGAGGTAATCTGGAGACACTAGCATTTTGATTCTTCTCTGCCAAAAGAAGAAAACGGTAACTTATTACAGATCCATGGAAATCATCATATATATGTATATATGACCATCTCAAAAACCGTATATTACAATGCTGTGTTTTCATTTTCAAACTTATCTAGCTACTTGCTTCCCATGTTTTTTCATTTCCCTGATCCCTGCTGACATTCCCACGACGAACCAAACTACGGTTGAATTTACAGAACAACTACTATCTTTTGTAATGTAAGTATGTTTCTTCTTCTTTTTTGATGATTAAGTTTTCCTCGTCTACCTTTTGCGCTTAGACTTTAACGATGTTATCGACTGAGAATTACTATGCCAGTTACGCTTTCTTTGGTTGATAAACCAATTGTTAATCTGCTTTAGCTGCAAACCTGTTTCTTCCACTAGTTTTGCTTTATCATCTTCCTGTAAAAACCATCAAAAAGATACTACAAATTTAGAGACCCAAAAATCATGAAAATGGTAATTCAGTGAAATACAATAGTTCCATGTTGTGAAAAATGGTAATTATTTTGGCACCAGGGAGTGGGCAAGAGCAGAATCTTCTGCAAAGCAGTAGTTGTTACAGCAACATGTGATTCGACAACTTGCGCTGTTGCGCAGAAAAATTGCTAAGTAAGAAAGGTAAATGCAGGTAAAAATATGAACTTACAGTAGGGTAAGGCCATTTTGCATGTTGTTGCCACCAGTTTTTCAACACTGAAGTAGTATCACCAGGTAACTTTCCAGCCCTTCTCTTTCTAAGAATTTCTTCCCTGACATCTTCGATTCTTGAACGGAATCCCTGCAAGGAACAATGTTGGTGTCATTTTACAGTTTAGCATATACTGAGGGAACAAGAACAAAAATTCAAGGAATCTAGTGCATTAGGAATTAGAATAAAATGATGCACCTGTTTGAGTTCAATTTTCAATTCTTCTCTAACTCTTTCCATCAATGTTCTTTCAGATTCTGTGGGAAGCAGTGGACCAAAACCTGTCATGTCATGACCCTCAACACCCGATGATTGCTCTAAAGCATAATCCATTTGTAAATCGTCTTCGTCCTCTGACATTGTTGCACCAGTCCCTTCACTTAGAGTCACTCCTGAAACAAGCTCATTATAAGATACTTGTCGCGAAAAAAGTTTTAAATCGATTTAGTTCAGTAAATCATAAGAACGAATTTACTGAGCTGTAAACCAGAACGTGAACATCAAATTTATAAAAACATCAGTAACAAATAACTTATCTGAAGACTACTTTACGTGGGAAAAATTCATGCTGTACTGCACTGTAAAAGACTAAACATGTTTAAAATCTTAACAACATGCTACTTGCCAGAAGGGGTTCCATAGTGGCAATATATTCGTCGAATATCATGACATTTAAAGAATTTATCACTTGCTAACATTGCTAGTCATGCATAATCATTCATGCCTCTTTTAGCATCACCTATCTTAATATTCATTCCTTGTGCTCTATCAGAATAGGATTCTAGCAATATAGATTGAAGAAGATTTCACGTAACGACAATTCGGAAAATCAAAAGTGAAAAGTGCATAATACATCGTTTCTTATCAAGAAAAAAAGTGCACACTTCTAAAGAATCATTAGTCAAGCTTCAAGCTAGCATATTACGATGTGAAATCATTCATCTGATAATTAGTCCACATCAAAAGATTCATATTAACCAAGAATATATCATAGCCCTTTATTCAATTGTTCTATTCTCTTTTCAATCTTCCTTAATATGGACTCAAACTTGAGTCACTTTTGGCATTTCCTCTTCTTCTTTTTTTACATGTGAAAAGAGATACGCAACTCGAATACGAACTAGCTAGGTGCAATCTGTCAATAGAAACAACTATTCTACCAAGCAACTAAGATAATTAACATTTGCAAGAGAAATTCATAAATTTCACAATTTGGTCTAGTGTCCTCAGTTTTTTCTATTTAGCTAACTGGAATCGCAATTACTAGTTCTTAACAAGCAAACGACAAGCTTAACCCGCAACGAGCTACAATTAAACTAAGTAGTTGTTAGATGAGTACTAGTCGCGGCGAGATTTATTATTAATCATTGCTAATCAACCTAATTGACAAGCAATTATATCTTGTTAGTTAGTAAAATGCACCAACCTACCTAATCCATTTATCATATCCTGTACCAATCATACCCAACTCTACCAAAATGTCTAATTAGACATTCATTAACTTGTACTCCATTTGCTTTTTACTTATAACCCATATTATCTTACTGTATGAAATGATTAAGGTTTTGAATTGAGTTAAACCACTTATGAATCTCCTAAAAACTTCAAATTTGTACCAAAATAGGAAACCCCACTAAACAAGATGTTAAGGACCATTCTTTAAGCTTATCTTAAGAATCAATCAACTAGATTTTCACCAAATGCATCCATCATCAAGAACAGCTAATTCAAAAAATTAAAATTCAGAAACAAAAACAAAAACAAAAAAAATCTCTACCTACCAATATGAATCACCTAACTAGACCTAACTAATCACAATTTCATAAGAAGTAAAGACTAGATTTTTGTTGAGTGGGTTCCCACTCCACCCACCAAATTGATAATAAAACACACAAAGCTTTCAAGAAACCTCATACATGGCTTCCTCTATCTTCTATTCTCCTCACCAAACAGTCAAAATCTCAAAGCAGAATTACCACTAAGAATACTAACAGTAAGAAATAGTACTAGACATGGAGAGGGGTAGATACCTGTGAGAGCTTGGAATGACTGTTCAATTTCTCTGCAAGCCATGACTGCCTCAACAGCATGAACTCTAACATGTTGTTGAAGTTGTTCTTTGAAAGAACACAAAACTAACAAGTATTGTGCCTGTTTTTCAAAAATTAAAACAACCCCATTAATCTACATGGACTTTTGATTCATTCATGGAAAAGATAGGAAAAAAAAGGAGAGAATTAATCATATCATACCAAGAAGTTATCAAGTTCTTGTCTTTCATGAGGAGAAAGTCTATGATGTTGGTTCTGATGTTGAGAAGCATAAAATCTAAGAACATGATGAGACTGAGAAAGTTGTGAATCAATCAAAGGCAAATGATCAATAGGTGTAGCAACTCTTAAACAACCAATATGAGCTGATAATAATTGTTCATAAAGTGGATGACTTGCTATCTCTGTCTTCAATAGCCTACTTTCATCTTCATGATGTTGTTGCTGTTGATGATGATGGTGTAATCCCCCACCACCACCACCACTTCCATTACCTCCTAACATCACCAGTCCTGGTTCTTGCATATTCTTTCTCTACCACAAACAACACCACCAACTCAAAAACTCAAAGCATTAATTAATCACACACCCCAAACCCCAAGATATATCTAGATATCAAGATAGATAGAGATTTATGAGAGAAGAAATGAGAAGAAGAAAAGGAGATGAATTTATGATGAAAAAAGAGTATAGAGCCCTATAGAGGAAGTGATTAGGTTAAGGACCACAATTCTCTGCTCCTACACAGAACATATATTAGTGAAGGAAAGCAAGCAAGCTCTAGACCCCTCCTCCTTTATCAGAGTTCAGACCTGCAGTACTACTAATAATAATAAGGTGTTTTTTTCTTCGGTTTTTTCTGCTTGGCTTAACAAAGATTCAAAAAGAAGGTAGTTTTTCTCGTTGTGTGTGTCTGTTGCAGCACAAAGTCTAGGGTTGTAGTAGGAGTGGTACTAGTACGTATATATTGGGATCAGATACTACTCTACTTTCTCTGAAACCTCTGAATTATTTTTTCTTTTAACACAGATCCACAGGTAATGAGAACAAAGATTTGATATGTTGTGTATCTCAAGGATTGTTGACTGATGATGAATAGTTTAAGCAGAAAAGTTTGATGAATTGGTCTGAGACTCTGACATGTACGAAATGAGAAGATTTTTGATTTTTACAGCTTGAATCAAAAAGAGAAGATGATGAGTTTTTTTCTCTCACTGTATTGATTTTTCTGATGAAACCTTAGCAGTGTATGCTAGTACTAGTAGTAGTACCACCCTATAATTGGTAGGCTGCTGCTCTTTGTTATAGACTTTGGTGATACCTAGGTTCATAAATGTCTCTTTGACAGAAAAACAAAAGAAGCCTGGTGCTGTTGTTGATGATAATTTTAAGATATCATCAGAATATCAGATGATGTTTAGTTGGAGTTTAACTATGGGTTTGTGAGTTTTAATCTGTACTTGTGAAGGAAATGGAAATGGTGAATGCGTATTTAGAAAATGTAATGGAAATGGTTTTGTTAAATGAAGATTGTCGGCTGAGGATAGTTGAGCTGTCGTTATTTGGCTGGCGTGTTATTGCTTGCTTTTTAGGTCTCTCTTTACGTTTTTATCGCTCTGTCTTCTTTACCCATTCTTATTAACATTTTTTTTTTCTTCCTAGTGGTTGTGTTTGGAGGGTGTGGTTAAGTAATGCTTATTCTTGGCTACAAGTCAAAAGCTTTATTTTTTCGGTGGTTCTCTATGAACCAAGAAAAAAAACCTCTCACAGTTTTTTATTATTATTATTATTTGTGGGTCCCAGTGGGCCCAACCCTTCGGGAGATGTGCAGGGGTGTATTGTGTGTGGCGGTTATTTAGTGTAGTTTTTTTTTCAGTCTGTAAAGACTTTTTGTTATTTTTTTTGGTTGAGAGATTACTTTCTTTTTTTTTGAAGGAGCATCGGGCCTTTTAGAGCGTTAAACTAATCCCTGTGGCAGGTTAAGACCATGGATTTTCATATCCATACTCGATCAAATTAAAATATATTTTGTAAAAATTACTGATATCAAGGCCTCATAGAACACGTGACTGATCCCCGAGGCAGGTTAAGACCATAGATCTTTGTATCCGCACCAAACCGGATTAAAATATTTACGTAAAAAATATTATTTTAGGAAGAATCAAAACTCTAACCAATGTGTTGAGATTTGACTTGGTCAAGAAATTGGTCCTTAATTTTAAACGTCTAGCTATTTTTCTCATGGATGCATAATAATAACTTATTCTTTGATATAATGTATCGTACTGCAAAAATAGTCGGATGTGATGTTGTTGGATTGAAAATGCGCGTGAGCAAATATAAAAAATTCCTTTGGGTTAAATTGTGAAATGAGTTAGGTAAATTACGATTAACAAGAAGACAAGGCCACAACAAGGGTATTTGGTGAGAGGGAAAATTAGTCAAATTTGAATTTATTATGGATTTGATTTTTTTTTAAAGTTAAAATCAACCATAATGTCATAGTATAGAATATGCAATGAAGTGATTCATAGGGGTTCTTTACTTGCTTAAGTTTGTGACTAGAAATGACTAGTTTGGTAGATATTATTAATGAGCAATCCTCACTGAAATCCAAAGACCAATTGCCAAACAACTATTGTGGTGCACAAGTTAAGCTGTTGGCAATACCAAACTTTCTTTTTTATTTCTAGAATTGTTGGTGGAAGGAACAATACCAATTGACAAACCACGACCATAGTTTTATGTTGTTGTTGGTTCAATGTTTTTGATCATTATTCATTTATTTTTCTACGTACTCTGTCAACAAGGTAGGAGGATTTTTGCAACATGTCAATCACCACTGTCTGCGCAGTGATCAAAGGACTACCCTAGAAGAAGAAAATAGTCTTACAAGTACAGTGAATGTTTACATGCAAAAAAGGGAACAAGAGTGTTACAGAAGTTCATCAAATTCCACCGGATTTAGCATTTTAGTATAATAATGTTTACATGCAAAAAAAAAAAAAAAAAGTGTTACTGAAGGTTATCAAATTCCAAAGGATTTACCATTTTAGCGTATCAGATCTTTACCATTTTAGCGTATCAGATCCTCCGAAAGGTGGAGTACAAATGAACTATATCTTAGCCAACTGAGGCTAGGTTCACTCTTAGATTGTGCCTCTTGTCCATTGTACAGATCATCTTTTGTGATTTTGATTTTGTGAAAGACGGGCCTTGAGCATTCTCGTCTGGGTCAAATCAAAAGAATCAAAGTACTAAACGAGTGAGCAAAAAACTAACACGACTTAAAATTACCATTTAGAAGACATTTAGAAGTAAAGTGAAGACACCCCTTATCCAAATATCTATGTTAATACCAAAATTACCCTTCCTAATTAAGTTTGTGTAATGATTAGTTAGTGTAATCATTTGTTACTGTAATTAAGTTAGGTTAATTAGTGATTAATGTAAGATTAAATCAATATTATTTTTCAATCAATTAAGTTATTGATTTGAGAGGGAAGAAGAAGGAGAATATAAGAGTTGGAAAAACTCAATTATTTTTTTAATTTTTTGAATCCGAACCTTCAAACCATCCAAGCATACTTCAAATTTAGTTTTTTGTTGCTTGAATTGGCCAAAATTTCTGAAAATGAGAAATTTTATAGCTTGATTTGGGCTAAGTCAAACAAGTTCGGCTACAAGATCTGAAGAACAGGTAGCCGAACTTATCTGCTAATGTAGTTCAGCTAATGTTCATGAAAGTGCAGGCAGCCGAACTTAGTTTTAATGGAGTTTTTTGCTTTCAGAGAAAAGTTCGGTTAGGAGAAAAAAATTGCGATGTAACCGAGCTAAATATATAGGGAATTCGGTTAGGAGAAAAAAAATTGCGACATAACCGAACTCAATATATAGGATTTCAGAGAAAAAGTTCGGTTAGGAAATTAAAAGTTCGGTTAGGAAATTAAAAAGTTCGGTTAGGAAATTAAAAGTTCGGTTAGGATATTTTTTTTGCGAAACAGCCGAACTGTTCTTCATGTTCTTCATTTCCAGCAAGTTCGATTAGTTCGAAAAAGTTTTTCCACAAAATTCCTAGCCGAACTTACTACTGTAACTTCCATTTTGATTAGATTTATATATGATCAGGTTTAGATGATCATAAATTGATGAAGAAGAGAAGAAGAAAAATTGTAGAATAGAGAAATAAGAAGTTGTAGAGTTATAATTTTAATTAGGCTAAGGGTAAACTAGTCATCTCCACCTTTTAGGACACTCCTTATAACTATAGGGCAGGTGGCCTAATCAAATCATGGTCCCAAAAAAATAATGGTGCCCAAAAAATCGTTCATTTAAAATGTCAACAACCGTTAGTTAAGGCCTTAAGGGCAACTATTGTGGTGAGAAAAGCACATGCAAATGTGTCCAACCTACACGACTGGACTAGACAGTTGATATTTAGATTTTCCAAAATATATTTTAAACAGATGCACATGGAATGTATTCAACAAGAAAATTTCCTAATAGGATGTTTGGATGCCAGAAGTTGAAATCAATCCCAAAAGTTAAAGGCTTTTCGACTTTACTAAATCGAAAAAACAACTTCTCAAGGCATATCAAACACTCCCCATATAAGAATTGCTCTCGCTAGGTTAAATTTTCAAAGAATTACTGCTTATTTATGCACAACCTTGGAATTACTCTCTAAATAGCCAAATAGGCCTAGTCCAAGTTTTCATAGTAAAAATTTATGAAGTACTAGTTACATAGTCGATAAGGCTGTCAATGGATAACCGAATATTCGATATCCGTTCGAGTCCGTTCGAATCGTTAGGATATTATCCGAAATTTCGGATAACGGATACGGATACCTTATCGGATATTCTTACTTTAACGAAACGGATACAGAAAAGGTACTATCCTATAGGATAATATCCGTTATCCGTTAAAGAATGCATATGCAAAAAAAAAATTAATTTTTTTTGAGTAATATATTTAGTTGTTAACTTGGTAGTATATGAAGACTTAG